>JAVIAB010000092.1:107264395-107864395 GCA_032433765.1 Megaustenia siamemsis
GTGGATATATAGAAGAATAGGTAGAATTGGATGGGAGGAAAAGAAAACAAACGACGAAGTCTTAAAACAACTAAAAATGAAAAGAGAACTACTAAGCATAATTCAAACAAGACAAACGCGATTTTTTGGCCAAATTGAAAGACACAACAACCTACTAAAATTAATCCTGGAGGTAAAAATACAAGGTAAAAGAGGCAGAGGCAGACCAAGACTAACATGGACGAATAATATCAAAAGATGGACAAACCAGCCTATGACAACCTGCATCATCAAAGCAAGAGACATGGCAAAATGGCGTTCCAACGTAGCGAACCTTCGTTGCGGAAATGGCACTCGATGATGATGATATGACCTGTGTTTGTTACTGAATCTCCTCTGAACATGTGAGTTGTGCTTGTTCCTGAATATCTTCTGAACATATGACCTACCTCTGGATATATATTTTGTTTTTCTTTTTCACCCGACTGGGCTACCGACGTTCGGACAACCCGTGTTCGATTCCCACTGTAAGCAGTGTGAATTGTACTCGTGGTGAGTAAAAATAAATACCCTCGCGGTCGACCCAGCCGCTGGCAGAAATGGGGACAAGGGTAGCTCTCTGGGAACACGAGGAATTATGCCTCGCATCGTGAGTTTCAATACTTGAAGCGACACTACCTAGAAGTCTCCGAAAACTTCTGGATAGGCGGCAGTGCACGTCTGGGAGAAAACTCGTGTGCCTATTCAAGTCTCGTAGTTTACCTTTTAACTTTACATTTTTTTAAACATATTACCTGTTTGTTTCAGAATATCTTCTGCAAATATGTCCTGTCCAGCTCCATCCTACAAGAACTTTGTGTGCGTCTTTTGTGTTTCTGAGGTGTGAGTGAACTAGTGGTAACACGTGGACGACTAGTAAAGAAGGTCCAGAATTTGAATCACGTCACAGACTGGGAGTTTTTCACTCAGTATTTGTGGTTGTGGTTCTTCGTGGCTATGGTTCTTCGTGGCTCTCCGGATCTATGGGGAGTGACATTAAATGTTAAACCCTTTTGGTAAGGGCAAAAAGAAATATGAGGTTTCGCGTGAACTCTGCGCACGTTACAGACCCTTTGGACGTTTCAGTTGAAAAGAGTAGACCTAACAGCCGCTGCTCATGAAAAATTGTTAAAAGTCTCCACAAAATGTATCCCAGACAGTGGAGCGGAGTTCATGCACGTGTGCCACGGTTCTTCTCAAAGGTTCTCAGAATTTCAGGCAGAAGATCAGTGCAGAAGTGGTTGGTTGTTTGTTGCCCTGACTGATTTGTTGATTACCTGGCTATTTGAGTGGTTGTTTGCCTGACTGATTTGTTGATTAGCTGGTTGTTTGAGTGGTTGTTTGCCTGACTGATTTATTGATTAGCTGGTTGTTTGAGTGGTTCCTTGCCTGACTGATTTGTTGATTAGCTGGCTGTTTGAGTGGTTGTTTGCCTGACTGATTTGTTGATTAGCTGGCTGTTTGAGTGGTTGTTTACTTGACTGATTTGCTGATTAGCTGGCTGTTTCCCTGACTGATTTGCTGATTAGCTGGCTGTGTGGCTGTGTGAGCTGGTTTGTTGGTTGGTTGGTTGTTTTTATTTGGTTGCTGGCATTCTGAAAAGATTTAATTTTAGTGCGAGACTTAAGCTGGCTGCAACGCTCAGCTCTAAGATCCTGTTGCTAAGAAAGGATCCATTCTATTAATCCCATACTCCCTGATGCCTTCTATTCTGACTTCTATAAAGTTCCAGGCATAATAAAACCACAAGTGTAAAGCAAAATAATAATCTCATGCCGAACCTCCGTTTTCTAGTGATAAGTCTCAGTCTCAAGAAAACAGTAGAAATTGATTGCTTAATTCTAGCAATATTTGAGCAATTCTAGTTTATTCCCTTGCATATAATGAATGAATTCTTACAGATAAGATTTTGAGAAATGGCTTCCATATTTTAAACTAATTAAAAAAAATTGAGTAAAACACGGAAATATGTCCATTATTGGATCATTGAAACAGCAAGCTCTTGTGGTAGGACACGATCAACGCTAAATTGCATGGCTCATAATGATACTAATACTATTGCTGATGGTGCTGCTGATAATGATAATAGTAAAGCTCACATATAACTGACTACTAGAATCAACATCATTGCACTCAGAACAGAATCATGTGTGCTTAGTCCTTCCCAACAGCTGACGCAAAGTGGGCACGTTGGTCGCTTCTGTAGCTAGCTGTTTAAAGACACGTCTAATCCATCTTTTCAGCCGTCCTAATTGCACTTACCTTGATTAAACGTTCTTGGAGTCTGATACTGATACTCTCACAAGCTACTGTGTTATTCTCTGAAGAACGATCTTAGAACGCCTCCAATATATCGTTCACGTCAAGCATTGCCACGTATGGTATCCTTTAAGGGTAATTTATTAACTATTTCGTTGACAGTAACATACAGAGATCATCCACACACTTCGCCGAAGCGTTCAGATGTTCGGTCCATTATTTCTTTGTAACCCTTTCTTGACTCTACAGTGTATATTCTACCAAAGGAAAGCAATAGCTGCTGTAATGAAAGATACCTCAGAAAGGTGTCGTTGATAAGCAGTAATTGTTTCCTCTTCAGGCCAATGCTGAAGGCAGTTAACATATGAGTTCACTTTTTGTAATAATGTATTTCTTCCTTTCTAGCAGAGAAACCCCATCCTTTTTTTCCACCCTCTCCCTCAGTATATTCAAGTCCACAGTTCTCACTAGCATAACAAATTATGCAGATACGTTCGCTGTTCACATTAATACTCATAAAAATAAATAATACTATTTCTAGTAACGCACTGTACTTAATGAAAGCTTTTTTTTAAAGCTATTCAAATAAATAGTCTAGCACTATTTGAACTGTCTGATTGCGGTAAACAATGTGTGGCTTTTCTTTCTTGTTTCCATTGTGTTTCTGAGTATGAGAATATCTCCATGAAAACAACTGAATATACTCAGGGACGCTCTAGAACGACACTCTTCCGATAAATTCATCTTGATCACGTAGACCACACCAGCTGACTCTCATTATTTCAAATCCATTAACTATTGAATCTCATAAATCACTTCATTTGAGTTGGTTATTTGGTTATTTGGTTATTGAAGGCCCCGGTATCACTGCAAACGAATTAAAATCCATAATTGCTCACCCGCCCGAGCCATCGTAATCATCCGAATTAATATATCATCTTCCAAACAAAGAAAGGTAACTGTAGTCCCCATCGTAGCAGTCTCAGCACACGCCAAAAGACATAAGGCGAAACCGTGCAGAAAGTGAATACAGCCAACTGTTCCCTGTCATACGATATCATCATTCATCGTAAGCAAATGGAATATCGAAACATGACCAAAACGGCTGAGACACACAGCTCACGGTGTGCACAGAGCACTTAACTCAGTAGCTCCTGCAACAAGCCGGATTTGAGTTCCTTAGGCCACGTAATTTTAACACTGTGGAACAAATCACATTAACAACAGTGCCACATAAATCACTGAGACAGTTTATGTTGCCATTGTATTGCATGTTCAGAACTCAACAAAAAATCGTAAGAAAACTTCACTTGAATAACTCTCCGTAGAAAAGCTAAAGGACAGCTGTAGAATTAATCTGATAGCAATCAGCAAGCCATAGTACACCGCAATCAAAAACTCATCGTAAACGAACAAAGAACAATCATTGCTTCTAACTCCACCAGCCCCCATAATTTTAATTAAGAAACGTAATCAACTGTCCACTCGTTTGAGAACCACTGGTCGTGTCAGTGTTTGCTGAGCACCTCACCACAGCACCAAACGGTGCGCTTCATTACATGTGTACCATATGTTCGTGTGATGCTCCGTGGTTCTAGGATACACAAGTTGTAATTGCTTTATCACACCAGTGAAATCTGTAGTGCACAAATGTGGTACTTGTAACACTAGTTGGAGTCAATGTCTTGTATTCATTTAATTTCTCTGAGATTTGTA
Source organism: Megaustenia siamemsis (assembly GCA_032433765.1). Lineage (NCBI taxonomy): Eukaryota > Metazoa > Mollusca > Gastropoda > Stylommatophora > Ariophantidae > Megaustenia > Megaustenia siamemsis. The sequence continues at coordinate 107,268,389 of JAVIAB010000092.1, forward strand.
TTTTTACAGCGAAACTTCATTCTTTCACTATTCCTACTCAAATGAGTATTACAGATCTTGTTTTATTCCCCCTCCCGTACATTTTTGAGCCACAGTGGACTAAGATTCCATAAACGGACAAATAACAAGTTTGGTAAAACGACTCCGCTACCGTGCAGATGTTAACATCATTTCAAATCGTCATTCTTTGCTGCCGACCCACCCCAGTAACCATAGAAACGTGTGAGTAACATGGAGGATTGCTACTAGTTTTCTCATATCTTCTCTGCGGTTCCGCATATTTCATCATCAAGTACAGGGCCTGCTGGCGTAGGTGATCATGTCTCTCCACAACTTTCGATCTCGGCAGCTATTTATCATTTCTGTTGTTGACCTTCTGCCAAGCCATTCTCTTAAGCTGCCTGTTATTTTTTCTCTTTCGTTCCCTCTATCTCTTCGTCCCTAAATTGTTCCACTTGTTACAATATATTCCAGTCGTTCTCTTCTCATTACATGGCCAAAAAATGATGATTGTTTCTTCCTAATATTGGAAATTAGCTCTCTTTTTGCTTTGACCTCTCTCAGAACATCTTCATTACTCTTCTTAGCTGCCCATGGTACTCTCAACATTCTTCTGTAAAATCACATTTCTACAGACTCCAGTGATTTTCTTGTCTGTTGTCCTATTGTCCATGATTCGCATCCATATGTTAAGACTGGCTCTACGTAACATTTAAGAACTCTTTTAATTGTTTCTATTGTCAAAAATGGATTGCATAGTATCTTCCTCATTTTTTGGAAAGCTGCTTTTGCCTGAGCCATTCTGCATCTCACTTCTTTTGTACATCTTCCGTCTGAGGTTAACAAAGTTCCCAAATATTTAAATTCATTTACCTGTTGTAATATTGTTCCACTTGTCTTTATTTTGCACTGAGGTGATGTCTTTTTCTTTGTTGTTACCATTACCTCTGTCTTTTTGCTATTAAAGCTGAGTCCTTTATTTTTGCTTTCTTTCACTATAATAATAATTTCCGCATATTTACCTGCCAGTATAAAGGTCTCTATATTTCTGACGTTTCCTGTTTTCTTACTTTCATCTGTCACGTTTACTTTCTCCATATGTTATTGCCTGTAAAATATTCTTTTTTTTCGAATGATTTGGAATTACCATTGATTACATAATGGATATAAGTTAGATGACATTTAGTGGCACGACCAAAATTACCTGGAAGCTCTTGGTTTTGCAGAAAATATAGCTCCCCTAAGTAACAATGACAAATTATCATAGATACCCTATCATCCATAGTTATCTGCCTGTGCGGCGAGGGACCCCTGTGCACACGGCTGCCAGGGAAAAATGGATTAACACGCAAAATTCAGTTCCTAGTCTCTAGGGACTTCGTCAGAGTTGAAAGTTGGCGAACGCAACAACAACAACAACAACAACAACAACAAATCCATAGTTTAAAGAATAGGACATAAAATCAACTTATATAATTTTTTTTTAATGAAAAACAAAAAAGTTACAAGAAGGCAATATTTATCTAAATAGTCAGGCATTGGAAAAAAAAGCATCAACAACGTAATGTTGGTAGTAATAAAGATCAAGAAAGTGAAACCAACAAAAAAAGTGTGAGATTAGAAGGACAGTAAAAGTAGCAGCAGTTTTTAAAAAAACCTGGGCAAAATATGGAAATTTAAAAAAAAGGTAAACAGGAAAACTAAATTTAGAATCATCATCAAGTACCGGGCCTACTGGCGTAGGTGATCATGTCTCTCCACAACTTTCGATCTCGGCAGCTATTTAATTTTTAATTTAATTTAGAATATTCAACTGAAATGTGTTATCAACCTTTACCTATGCATGTGAAAGAGATTGAGTACTAAACGCTTTCCAAGACAAATGTCTAAGAAGGAAACCCCTGTACTAAGGAATTAATTTAAGACTAATGTAGAGATAAGAGAAATGGCCACGCACCCAACGATATCGTCGACAATTTGGAAATCAAGATGGACATACGTCGAGCATGTGTTGAGAAGATATAACAAAAGAATTCCAAAACAGTCTCTACAGTGCATCGTATCAGTTCTGTTGTTGACTGTTTTCCATGCCATGACACCAAGCTATCCAGTATTTTCTCTCTTTGTCGCCCGCGATTTCTCTTTCCTTTTATTTTGCCAGTTGTAACCAAGTATTCCAACTGTCCTCTTCTCATGATGTGCCCGAAAAATGTTGATTGCTTCTTTCTGATATTTTTTAAGAGCTCCCTTTTTGTGTTGGCCTCTTTGAGAACTTCCTCATTGGTTTTTTTAGCTGTCCAGGGAACTTTCAACATTCTTCTGAGAAATCCCGTCTCTGTAACCTCTAATCGTCTTTTCAGTTGTTTGTCTACTGCCCATGATTCGCTTCCATAGGTCAGATTTGGTTCTATATAGCACCGATGAACTCTCTTTCTCATTTCTATTGACATAGATTTGTTGCATAAGATATTTTTCATTTTCTGAAATGCTATTTTGGCCTGAGCTATTCTGCTTTTTATTTCTGTGGTGCATCTCCCATCTGATGTTATTATTTTGCCCAAATATTTAAGGTATATATATATATATATATATATATATATATATATATATATATATATATATATATATATATATATTATACAGTTATTTTATGTGCTTGTGTCTTTTAATATTTTTAATTGCGCTTTCGGTTATCCAATGTATCCTAGGGATTTTTTTTTCAATATGCCAGTTCATTAATCACTTAGACACCTCTCCCTTGGCGTTTGCTATAGTAATTGATCTTATTTCGGAATCACTGGAGTTTAAGTTCCTTTCTCAATGGGCAGCCGCTCTTTGTAAAGAAAAATGTGCAGTCTAATTCTTTTTGGAACTTCTTGATCAGTGACATGGTCCTGATAGAAGATTCATAAAATTTGTCTAGAGCACTTGAGTGTCACATTTTCTGCTATTGTTTTTAGTGCTCGCTTTTGTTCAAGTCTAGAAAACGTAAAGAAAGATGACCGTGTCTTTAATAATTATTGTGTGTATGTGTATTTGAGCGAGTCCATATGTGTGTGTGTCTTAAGGTGTGGTTGTGTGTGTGTGTGTGCGCGCGCGCGCGTGCGTGTGTGTGTGTGTGTAAAAATGTTATCACGCAAAAATTAAGTAATTTAAAAAAATGTTCAAGATACATTTTTAAGAAGTGTACGGTAAGTTATTTAATTACACTCATCAATGTCAAGCTGCTACCACAACATCTTTTTTTTTTTAATGTTTATATCAAATCTATCATCAGCGTTACAGTAATTCCGCTTGTCAATCTCTCGCAGTGATGAGATAACGACTGCGGTAAACGAAGTCACGACGCGCAACAAGTAAAGGATAATTACAGTCATCAACATACACGACAATGACAGACGGCAGAAAAGATTGTAAATTGAACGCAACCAATCTTCAAGGTCTGGACTTTTACTTGATCTTCTACTGGTAATAAGATCCTTGCTAACAATCCATATCTGAGAACCAAAATAATATCTTCTGTGCCTGGAACCAGTAGTTAATATGGTAATGTCTGCAGCTAAATGACTACTACTGTAACATCTAAATTACAGTGCCATATTTCAGTGGCCTCGCTGTGTATATTTTGAACTGTCAGCTTTATGCGTATTCTGTGCATCTTGATTTATGTGTTTGGCTGATGGGGAAGTACGGTGGAATGTGTTGACTTCATCATTTAGTCGTGTGGGGCGCTTATCAACTCGTCACTTTCGCATCAGAAAACTAAAACGACTGATTTCTGAATCAGTTTCAGCACTTAAGATGATCTGCTTTGTACAAAGTCTTATTGTACAAAGACTTTAACTTCAAATAACAACTCATAAATATTTATTGTAGCCAAACTCTGAGACCACACAAATATAAATATAAACAAATACATGAATTTAGCTGGTTTGCAAATAAAATAAAATATAAACAACAAAACAGGGCGATGTTTGTCAAATAGCGCATGTTTTATTTAATCTGTACTCTCCTTTCGTTACATTTTTTAGTTGATTTTGTTACTTTAGTTGTTGTTTTACGTAAATGTTCAAGTGCATGTTTAGTATTGTCCCTTAATGTTTTCACTGAATATGTTAACAACAAAATGCGTTTTTTTTTTTTTTTTTTAAATAGGAAGATGAATAAAAAGTGTCGCGAGGGTCAGATCACCTGAAAATCTTCATTCATGAGATGAGGCAGATGTCATGCATCTAGCTATCGCAGAGATTCTCCATTCGTTAACTAACTCAATGTGACACAGACTGGTTTCAAAGTTCTGCTACACATGGCGGTAAAGTGAAATCGTTGACAGTTTCAAGGTTCTGCTACTTATGGCGGTAAAGTGAAATCGTTGACAGTTTCAAGGTTCTGCTACACTTGGCGGTAAAGGGAAATCTTTGATAATTTCAAAATTCTGCTACACATAGCGATAAAGCGAAATCGTTGACAGTTTCAAAGTTCTGCTACACATGGCGGTAAAGTGAAATCGTTGACAGTTTCAAAGTTCTGCAACACATGGCTATAAACTGAAATCGTTGACAGTTTCAAAATCTTCACTCCTAAAATCCGCTGTGAACACAAACTGTTATCACTGAAACTTCTAAACTGTTGGAAATGCGAAAACGCTTGACTAAAATTTAGATTCGAATGTAAATCAATGGCACAGACGCGACACAGACAAGGAACGTCTTTAAATATTTGGACGCTCAAACAAGCTTATCCTTAGTTTTTATTTCTTTCTCTCCTTTTTCTTTATTACTACCACTTGTACCATGAGGTGTCCCATAGAGACGGTAGTGTTTCGCTTACTCCAACAATCTACTTTTGTCTGGTTCGTCCAAAATATTTTGAAGATTCCTACTTCAATACTGGCATCATCTTCTTCTTTAGTGCTCAGTCGTTAAGTGGGCGTTGATGCACTGCGTCGCTGTTTAAGACAAGCGATGACAGCTTTGCTATACAACCCGACACATCTGTCTTCTGCATGAGTAGATTTATTATTGACTAAAAATGCTGGCCTGTTCTTTTCAACTTCCTAAAAGCCAAGGGTTCCATTACGTGCTTTGAGTGTACTTGCGCAGAATGCACACGAGACCGTCTGTTTCGTCAGTATCCGAGAGGTCTAGATATCGTATCTCATTACAAAGAAACAGGGGTGATAAAATCACGAATAAAGTACGTATTCGAAGAGAAATATTCATACTCTGATGGCAGGTTTCGAACCCTGACACTTTTTGTCCAGGTGCTGATTTCCTCCTTCTAGACAATGTTGACAAAAATCGCCCGCTCATTTATTTTATTGATACCATTTGTTTTTGAGCAGCGTTAAACAACATATAATTTCCTCCTCATTTACTGCGTCAGTCTGTATATTTTAATTTACAATATCACAGCATTGGTTGTATTATCTCTTAGTAAAGTAACGAGCCCCGTCACGCCAAGTGGCGTAAAGGGAATATGGTGTTAGTGACCATATAATTTACAGACCTTCAGCACATGATATTTGGGGTAATGTGGTCGGTATTACGCCCGTGCCGCTTTACTTTCACAGAAAAAAATATGGTACCAATTTAAGGCTGGGTAAACCCGGAAGCCCTTGTCTTTGTAGTCCAGTTCACCAACCACTGAGCTATTGCGGCAACCCATATTCTCTTAATAACAACAAAATTCCACAGAATGATTTAACAATGTAGGAAGAAACAAGACATATTTTGTGATTATCAAGCTGAAGCCATTCTGATTCGTGAATATTTCAATTTCCTTACTCGTCATGTTCAACATACATGCCTCATTATCTCCCCCTTAGTTGCGGCGAGGCGAGGTAATGAAGTGCTATTAAAGACTCTTGCTTAACATTTCCCTCGCTGTTTCCAAAAAAAAAAAAAAACTGTGATAATATACAATCTATAAATTCTTGTCACAAAAATGTGTTTTTTTTTCATTGTAGACATTTCTTACTTCCATATTAATCCGTAACCTTCAGGGTCAGTGGGCCAGTATTGACTGCAACAATCAGTTTCCTCAAATTTTCTTTTGTTTTGCTATATTTATATGGCTCTATGTTATTCTAATTAGAAATGCTGAGGTTATCAACGCTATCATCATTATCATCATCAAGTCCATGCCTGCTGGCGTAGGTACTCATGTCTCTCCAGAACTTTCGATCTCGACAGCTGTTTATCATTTCTGTTGTTGACCTTCTACAAAGCCATTCTCTTAAGCTGTCTGTTATCTTTTCTTTTTTGCTTCCTTCTATATTTTCGTCCATGAACCTTCCCAGTTGACACAATAACTTCCAGCTGTTCCTTTCTCATTACATGGCCAACAACGATGATTGTTTCTTCATAATGTTAGAAATTAGCTCTCTTTTTGCATTGGCCTCTCTCAGAACGTTTTCATTACTTGTCTTAGCTGCCAATGGTATTCTCAATATACTTCTATGAAACCAAATTTCTACAGCCTCCAGTGATTTTATTGTCTCTTGTCATATTAACCATAATTCATATCCATATGTTAATATAGGCTCCGCATAACATTTAAGAACTCTATTTCTATTCTCAAAAATGGATTGCACAGTATCTTCTTCATTTTTGGAAAGCTGCTTTTGCCTGAGCCATTCTGAATCTCACCTCTGTTGTACATCTGCTACCTGAGGTTAACATTGTTCCCAGATATTCAAATTAATTTGCCTGATTTAATATTCTTCCGCTTGTCTTTATTGTGCAACGCTATACACGTACGAAATGACATGCTGTATAAGACGTTTCTTTATTATCGCAAATGATCACATTGTTCAAGATTATTGCCTAACGGGTCAAAGTAGCATGAATCCAATGTGTTGACATCGCTGTTACATCGGATTCATGCTACTTTGAGCAATCGCTGTCACATTTTGTGTGGAACCATTGGTCCAAGTTGTATATTTGGAAGACAAAATAACATGTTAGCTATTACTCAGAAACATTGAACCATTTATATGTGGAGATATTATTATTGGGAGTCGCGATATCTCAGTGGTTAGTGAACTGGACTACAAAGGACATGAGGTAGGGTTCGATCCCAACCGACGGCTTCCGGGTTCACCCAGCCTTAAATGGGTACCGGATTTTCTCTGGGAAAGTAAAGCGGCACGGACGTAATACCGACCATATTACCCCAAAAATCATGTGCTGAAGGTCTGTAAAATTTATGGTCACTAACACCATATTCCCTATACGCCACTTGGCGTGACGGGGGCTCTTTACTTCTTTTAAAAACTATATTATTATTATTGTTGTTGTTGTTGTTGTTGTTAGAGTCATTATCACCGCACACATAACAAATCTATATGTGATCCGATATCCCCCTCGGGAATCTCGAGAAAATCCTCGGAGAACTCTGATCCATGCGCACGAACTCTGTAGCACGGCCAAGAATCTACCGTTCGTGCATGTTTGTTTTTCTGATAATTTTGCCCGGTCAGATGCTAAATGTATGGCCTACCCTTTTCGATTTTAACTACCAAGGGTTATTTAACGTGCACGAGTGGACACGTGACCTCCCCGTTATTGCCGTTATCTGAGAGAGCTAGACATCGAATCTCACTACCGAAAATGAAGATGATAGTTGTTAATCCTAACTGCAGATTTGAAAAATGTCGTGAGATCTCAGAATCTTTCTTTAGTACATCCCTTAGAAGGTTGTCAAATGTTGACAAAAGTGTTATGTTGATACATTGTTCTACTTTCGCTCCTGCATAGCTAGAATCTACCATTATGACTTGTTCATTCAGTCATTCAGGACATATGAAAAGTCCTGACAATTTCAGTCAGGAATTGCCTGACCCTACTGCAATTCACACCTGTTTGTCACCGGTGCTTTAGTTGATTTGATTATTTGTGTCTTTCCAGGAAGATAAAACACACATGCTTATTCTCTTATACATTGAAAGTGATTTGAGGAAGCTGTATTTTAAAGATTAAAAAAACTGTTGTGGTTAAATATTGAATATTATATCCCTCCCTTTTCCAATACTCTCAATGTTGCCAGTCTTTGATTAGTTTGCTGACTCCTAAAATGTCATCTCAACATAACAATTTACTTTAATTAACGTGTTACGTTTTGAGTGTGGTGTTACAAATTGAAACCACTTTCATAAAATATACATTTTATGATGAGGGGAATGTACTAGGCTAAGTTTCTTCCATAAATGCTACAACGTTTCTAAGATTATAACCAAAATGCCACTTTAGTATGAAAACAAAAATACAGCTGTGAATCCAATCTTACAATTATAACGCTTTTTTCCCTTCAATCTGTTAGACAATACAAAATGGTGAATTTTCCAGCTTAATTAATTTGTTACTAAATATATTGGAGTAAATTAGTGCTTTATGAGAATTAACGTTCCAGACATTGACAATTTGGCACTTTCCGGTGTAAAATGTTAGTTTCTAAAATCAGTAATGTTACTTTTAAAAATTAATCATTTCGAATTTGCTATAGTAAAAGACTCATGAAGATTCATGTGAAGACTCATGTGAAGACTCATGTGAAGACTCATATCAAGACTCATGTCAAGACTCATGTGAAGACTCATGTGAAGACTCACGTCAAGACTCATGTCAAGACTCATGTCAAGACTCATATATTTTAAATAAGCAAATTAAATAAGATATCAGCAATAAGCGACTGCAGTGAGACCTTACTCTATGGGAGACTAACCAATAACAAGCATAGAAGATGTGTGTTCACATTGAATACATGGCGTTTGAGAAATGAAGATTTTTCTTTGCATATCGTTGCCTGGGCAACAGGTTAAACACAACAAAAATGTCGACCGTTCTTGGAATGAAAACCATCCTTCAGTAATTACACTACGTTACCTGACGACACAACGTACTTTGTGATCATATTAAACGCCCCATTACCACGGACCACATTTAAATATCTTTGATTGTATAGGTGCCTCGGGAGCCGCAATAGCTCAGTGGTTAGTGAACTGGGCTACAAAGGACAAGAGGTTAGGTTCGGTCCTGATCGACAGCTTCTGAGTTTACCCAGCCTTAAATGGGTACTGGATTTTTTTCCTAAGAAAGTAAAACGGCACGTGCGTAATACCGACCACATTACCCCAAAAATCATGTGCTGAAGGTCTGTAAAGATTATGGTAACTAACACCATATTTCATATACCCCACTTGGCGTGACGGGGCTCTCTACTATTTCTTATCTAGGTGCCTCAATACTTTACATAGAATGCAGACACATTAATTGCAAGACATATTCCTGTGAATAGCGTTTCAAAAGTCTTCAATTAAGAAAACTTGGCATTGTAAATAAATGCAAGCATTACTTATAACAATACGCTTTTAAACGATCCCAATTCATTAAGAATTTAGAAGACAGAAAGTTATAATTTCCACAAACTACTGTATAAGACACAATTAATTAAATGGTTCGGCCGCGAAACAAAACAAAAACAACTATACACTATATTCATATATCGACTGTACAATTTCAACAGTGGCGTATTCTCTATGCTACCGCAGCTACCGCCGGTAGCCTTAACATAATAGCGAAATACAAAGGGAAATGATAATTTATTATATTTTATTTCATAATTATATTACACATTTTCGAATATTCTATTACGCGTTTCGTAGGCCAATATGAATTATTTGCTTTGATTTGCATTTATTAAAGCAAGGTTTTCCTATGGCCACTATAACGTTTGTGAATGAAACCGAAACTACTCTAAGATAGTACATGAAACCGCTAATAAACAGCGGTACAGTTCTCTTCTCTCCGACTTAGAATTAGTGACCATGAAATTGAAAAATTCCAGTGAAAATAATACGGCGAGAGCTACCTATACAAAATGTGGTTTCATGGATTATTTTTAGCTCTAGTCAATCAGAATCGTCACAAAGTGAAAGTGTAACTATGTCTGATTACCGGAACTTCCTAACTTATTTATAACTACGTTATGCGCATCAGCATCTGCAGAAAGAACTTTTTCTGCTCTCAAGAGAATCAAATCTTATTGTCGCTCATCTCAGACACAAGAACGCTTATCTGGATTGGCATTAATGTCCAGTGAGAAATCATTCCTTCAGAAACTTAGAAACCAACCCAACAGTACTTTCAATGACAAAGTCATCGAGACATTTTCGTCCCAAACAAGACTGATAGAGTTTACATATAAATAAGTAAGCAATTTAAAATGTGGTGATGTCATTAGCAAATATTACTTCATGTTAGCCTACGGAATATAATGTATGTCTTTATTTATTATGTCAGCGGTAGCCCAGAACCCAAAAACCAGTATACGCCACTGAATTTCAATACCTACTGCATTTAAGCCATTAAACACGTAAAGAACAGGTGATCTTAATTTCAGTATCTAAATCAACTTCAGTATAATTGAGTTTTTTAATTTTTTTTTTTATAGCGGTGAAAAAGCTACGACTTTCATTCTCATTCTATCTTTCTCTTATCTTTTGTTTCATGTTTTCCTATAGTTTTGTAACTGTATTATGCAATTGCTGCTTTTATTCGTTTCGTCTTCATTTTAACTTACCAACTGTCTTTTCGATAATCTTTTTCACATTTGTTTCTATCTTTTCCTTCCTGCATATGTGCATGTCTGTGTGTCAGTGTGCTGTATTTAATCTCTTTATTTTTTTTTCGTTCATATTTTCTGTCTGCCTTGCTTCTCTCATTTTTTTTTTAATTTCCCTTTTTTTTAAATGTATTGTGTAGTCTGTAATCATATTACTTGCTTTCGTGCACCTTTTTAATTATAATTCATATGAACACTTTTTATGTTTAATTACAGAAAATGTCAACTAGCGCACGATTTTTTTTTTAATAAAAGTAAATTTAGGACAAGTGTGAATCGAATGACGTAGATAGAACCTAAACTGAATGTCGCACACAAAAACGGAACTGAGTGAAACCAACTTTTAAGTCGCAGAATGTACACGAAAAGAATAATATTTATTTATTTAATGCAAATTTTATCTGACGTCTTTTATCTTAGTTAAAACTGTTACCATGTCTTTTCTTTATCATCTGACGTCTTTTATCTCACCTAAAATTACAACCATATTTTAAAAAATCATTTGACGTCTTTATCTCACTTAAAACTGTTACCATGCCTTTTCTATCTTCTGAAGTCTTTCATCTCACCTAAAGCTGTTACCATGCACTTGTTTATTGTCTGGCATCTTTCCTCTCACCTAAAGATGTTACCATGCACTTGTTTATTGTCTGGCATCTTTTATCTCACCTAAGACTGTTACCATGCACTTGTTTATTGTCTGGCATCTTTCCTCTCACCTAAAGATGTTACCATGCACTTGTTTATCATCTGACATCTTTTATCTCACCTAAGACTGTTACCATACCCTGTTCTATTGCTTCTGTCTAGTGTGTACTCTTCTTTATCGCCCGCCCTTAAAAGCATGTTAGGTAGTCGTCGAGACGTTGTGTCATTTTATTCCGGCAAGCAGCCACATGTCAACACCCCGCATAGTTCTCCGACATCACATGTATTTAGTTCCTGTTTGCCTTCACTAATGAAATATACTCGCTTGGCCAAACTAATTACCCTGCCTCCAGTGGCACTGCAAGGTGGTGGGGCACGGTTTCTCAATCTCTGTTATAAATGGCTGACCGCTTCTGGCGGCTATAATAGGGCTATTATTCCCTATATAAGAAGTTCCCTATATAATAATATTTATTTATTATTATTTGTACCCAGTATATGACCGCTTCTGGCCCTGCTCTGTAAAAGTAACAAAAAAGTAAAGGTTCCCTCCATGCCTTGCTAGGGTTGTGCGTTAGTGACCAAAGGCACTTTTTTAGGATGATATGGTCAGTACCACTCTAATCCGCATTTACTGCCCAGAAAAATCTCTGGTACCTATATTTTACAGCTTGAGTGAACTCTGCAGCCTTGTAGAAAGGTAAAAATCCGCCACTTTTGAAAACTGAACCCGAACCCTTCTGATCAGTAAACGAGTGCTTTAGCCACTCAGCCATGGAGACTAATTAAACCGTGAGTTGTTCTTTTCATCCATATTATTATTTTATTTTGAGAAGACTTCATTTCTTTTAAATGTTCAGTTAAGCAGACATCTCTTTTTTATAATCTCTCTCTCTCTCTCTCTCTCTCTCTCTCTCTCTCTCTCTCTCTCTCTCTCTCTTTCTGCGATCAGGACTCAATCAGAGTAGGATTCCAGACTCTCACATGAAGTCAGCTGTCAGGTTAAGTGCGTTGATCGCCCCCACAGACAGAACATCACAATTAGAGTCTGCCAGATCCACTCTGATTGAACACCCGTTAAAACGTTGCACAAGTGTTCTGCGCCAGTTGTCCAGTGCATCCGATTTCAGCCAGCATTTTATTCAGGTTTGCATTCCTTAGCCTTTGATTGTCCCCAATCTTCCTGCAAGGCAGCAGATAATCTTTTCTGCAGGAGGATTCTGCCCTTAGATGGTCGGCCCTCCCAGGTTTACGAGCACCATCTGCCCGAGTTTTTATAATATAAAATATATAATATAAATGCATTCTTTTTGTCTTATGTTTTGTTGTTTTACAAGTCTCTCCGATGTTATTTAATCTGCTTCCTTTTAGTCCTGCTTGTTCATAACTACTGAAGTATGCCCTCACAAATCTTACCACAATTTGTTTTCCTAAATGCAGTGTTTACAGTTTTGCTATTTATATCCCCATTCTGCGATCGCTTCCTGTCAATCCTAAAACCATTCAAGTGATTTCCCCTTTTTAAAAATCATATTATATCTGGTCTGGTAGGCTACTGTCTTGTTTTTTTTTTTTTTAATACTCCCTTTATGGTTGTCTGGACTGTGTGGTTTTATTTAACTACATGTTTTTTTACAACATTGATTTTTAACAATGATTTAGTATTTGACGTTCTAGTCACTACGTGCATGCCAATAAGGAACCGTCCCAATCATCCGATTCAGGTAATTGCATATTTTTCTTGATCGTCTATGTCTTCTCTCTTACTTTCCACCCGTTTTCTTTATATCAATATTTTGTTTTTTAATCAGACTCTTTAAAAAATGTATTTATCTTATGGGTATAAACAACCGGTGCACATCAATACTTTTTGGGGCTGAACTAAATACGTTTCTCAAACACGTGGCTCTGTGGATGGAAGGGCGGGAAGATGGAATAAACGGTGAAATGAAAGTTAGAAATGGAAACTGTAAGGGTTACATGACATGAATAATCTATCTATTGTAGAGTAGAAAACTTACTACACATTAATGTTTTTATTGTCGTATACAGGAAAGAAGGTAAAAGGGAGGGAGATTGTAAAAGAAAGGAGGGAGGGAGGGTAAGGGTAAGAAAAGATAAAAAGGAAGGGGCCGGATGGAAGGAAATGAAATGAGGAAAAAATTAAGGAAGGGCCTGAAGAGGTTGAATGAAGGAAGGAAGGAAGAAAGGAAGAAAGGAAGGAAGGAAGGAAGGAAGGAAGGAAGGAAGGAAAGAATGAATGAAGGAAGGAAGGAAGGAAGGAAGGAAGGAAGGAAGGAAGGAAGGAAGGAAGGAAGGAAGGAAGGAAGGAAGGAAGGAAGGAAGGAAGGAAGGAAGGAAGGAAGGAAGGAAGGAAGGAAGGAAGGAAGGAAGGAAGGAAGGAAGGAAGGAAGGAAGGAAGGAAGGAAGGAAGGAAGGAAGGAAGGAAGGTAAAATTACTAAAAAAGACTAAATAGGGCCAACTGCCAGTCTTACTGTGTGATCAGTACCGTCTCCAGCCAGCTTGGCTGATTGAGCCATTACCAGATCATGAATCACTAAATGGCTCTCCTGCTGAAATCTGTGCCGTTCTTTGGCAAAGATCGATGAATCCATGCTCACCTCTGGCCTCCTCACATTTTAACGTGACGGTTGTCTGTCCCCCTTCACATTTACGTCCATAGGGGTGGAGGTGGGACTTAAGTCGCTAGCGAGCTAGGAAAAAAAACTATTTGTCTTATCAGGACATTTACGACTCATTTTCTGCGACTTCTTATGTCTCCTTTTTTAAGCCATAATAACAGTAAAAGGCAACGGTAAAGCTAGTTAGAAAACCCAACTTATATTTACCAGTTTTATGTTTCAATTTTGTACCGATACTAAGTGATCGGTGAGAGCGCTTTTGAACATTGGTGAAGTGAACCAGATTTAATAAAAGTCTATCTATCTATCTATCTATATATAAATATCTATCTATCTATCTATCTATCTTTCTATCTATCTATCTATCTATCTATCTATCTATCTATCTATCTATCTATCTATCTATCTATCTATCTATCTATCTATCTATCTATCTATCTATCTATCTATCTATCTATCTATCTATCTATCTATCTATCTATCTATCTATCTATCTATCTATCTATCTTTCTATCTATCTATCTATTGTCTATCCGTCTATCCTATCTATCTATCTATCTATCTATCTATCTATCTATCTATCTATCTATCTATCTATCTATCTATCTATCTATCTATCTATCTATCTATCTATCTATCTATCTATTTATCTGTCATCATTTCGAGCCGAAGACGACACATAGGGCAGAACCACAATCTCAAAAACCTTACGTGTCAAAATGGCACATATTGTAGAGATCACTGCTTTAAGATCTATGGCTCTTTTTCCATAACAATACTTTTTACAATGACAGCTTGTCAAGCCATCGATCAACTTCCTTAGTCGCCTCTTATGACATGCCTGGAAATCAAAGTACCAGTGTGTAAATCCCAACCGACAGCTTCCAGGTTCACCCAGCCTTTAATGGGTACCGGATTTTTTTTCTAGGAAAGTAAAGCAACACGGGCGTAATACCGACCACATTACCCCAAAAATCATGTGCTGAAGGTCTGTAAAATTTATGGTCACTAACACCATATTCCCTAGACGTCACTTGGCGTGACGGGAGTACTTTAAGTTTTTTTATCAGTGTGTATGCCTAAGGAGGTTGATAACGGAGTCATTTGTAAACTGCTCTTGAATATGCAGAATGTCTTATCGCAGAAATAAAGAAGGAAGAAAAGAAAGAAATAAAGAAAGAAAGGAAGGAAGAAAGAAAAAAAAGAATGTAAGGAAAGCTAAGATAAAGTAAACTAAGGAAAGGTAAGATAAAGTAAAATAAGGAAAGGTAAGATAAAGTAAAATAAGGAAAGGTATGATAGAGTAAAATTAGGAAAGGTAAGATAGAGTAAAATAAGGAAAGGTAAGATAAGATAAGGCACTGAAAAAAATGTCTCTGTTATCTATCTATCTATCTTTCGTTCGCCTGAAGCATTGTCTATATCTGCAATGTCGTTTCCTGTATAAATGTTACTGTCTTTTGTAATTCTTGCAGTGGCCCATATAGTTTTGTCTGTAGTGTTGTATCTATGGGCCAATGGATTTTCCTCAGTCTACTATATTCAGTGCAGTCTTGAAGTATGTGTTCAGCAGTCTGGGGCGCCTGTCCACATGTACAAGTAGTTGAGGTGCCGATCTTGAATTTTGTATACATGTGACTATGGAGTCGATTGTGTCCTGTTCTGAGACGTATAATGATAACTTGTTCATATCTATTCATATTATAAAAGGCATCCTGATTTGGGGCTTGTGGTCCTCTGATTGATTTGATTATCTGTTTCTTATGATGGTATGTAACAGGTGTATCTAGTTGTGTGCCTGTTGAACCTTCCTTTGCCAACTGGTCTGCTTTCTCATTTCCTGGTATTCCACAGTGAGATGGGATCCACTGCAGGGCAACCCTGTGGTGCTTGCAGAGTTCAGTCAATAAGGTCTGTAGATGTGGTAATTTTCTGGATTGTAGTGCCTGGAGTACTGATCTTGCATCTGTCAAAAACACTACAGGCTGCGGGCTAAGATTAATGTTCAGCAGTTTTTCTATTGCTAACTTTATTGCTTGTATTTCTGCATCATAATTGTGACAATATTTCCCTGTTGCTATTTTATTCATATCCCTAGTGTTATTTGGGTATTCTATATATGCACCTGCTCCCCCATTTTTTACTGCATTCTGTGCTGATCCATCTGTATACACACGAATCCATAGGTCTTGTGGGTATTCTTCATCCAGGAAACTGAGAGTTATTGTTTTTCGCTGTAGACTATTCTGTTCCTCTTTATCAACTATTCCTTTCACTTCTGTCCGTATTTGAACTGATAATCCAGATTCCTCTGTCCAGGGAGTCTGTTCTGGTATGGGCAGTAGGGGGTTAACAGCTCTTGGCATGTCTGGTGTTTGTCTACTAATACGCTTGGCTTGGTGGATAAAACTGCTTCTCTTAAGTCGTCCCAATGCAAGATTTTGGAATCGGTCCTTCATTGGATGTCTCGGCATGCAAGCAAATTTTTCTGCCTGTATCAGCACCTTTGTGTCCCTCCGTTCTCTCAGTGCTGGTATCCTCCACAATTTCTCCATCTCTAATATTGGTGTTGATTTCATTGCTCCTGTGATGAACCTAAGTGCCTGGTTTTGTACTTTATCCAGTTCTTGAAGTGTGGTGTTTGATGCTGAACACCATGCAGATGATCCATATTCTAAATGTGGGCGTATACTCTGTTGGTAAACTTTACTGAGTATTTTCCCACTCGCACCCCACGTAGTTCCACACAGCTTTCTTAGAATAGCCAATTTTCTCCTTGCTTTTTGGGTTGCCTTATTTATCTGCTGTTTCCAAGATAGTTTGTTATCAAATGTAACTCCGAGATACGTAGCCTGTATGTCTTCTTTCACAGGCTCATTGTTTATATAGATGGCTCCTGCTTTTTGTTTTGGGGAAAGAGTGAAAAGTGTAGTACTGCATTTGTCTGTATTGATGCTGATACACCATCTATTTGTCCATGAATTCAGTGCATTCATAGCTCTTTGTAACAATTTGGAGGCCACTGTTGCATACTCCTCTGTGCACCACATTACCAAGTCATCTGCATACATTGCCACTTTGATACCATGTGGTAGTTCAGTAACTAGGTCATTGATGTAGATCAGAAAAAGTGTTGGAGATAGTACCCCTCCCTGTGGAACGCCCTGGCGCAGTAAGACCTTCTTACTCTTAAGACCATCCAGTTGCACTCTGGCTCTCCTGTTATGCAGGTATGCTTTGACCCATTTGTACATCCTGCCATTTACTCCATAATTTCTCAGTTTCTTCAAAAGCCCTTCCTTCCATACCTTATCGAATGCTTTCTTTAGGTCTATCCATGCTGCTAGTACCAGTTTCTTTTCTTGAAACGCATCCTCAATTTCCTGGGAAAGATAGGTTGCCTGATCTTCGGTAGAGTAACACTGTCTAAAGCCTGCTTGTTGTGGGACAAGGAGATTTTCACTTTCCAGGTACCACTGCAGTCTGAGATTGATTATACGTTCCATTGTTTTACACAAACAGCTTGTAAGGCTGATTGGTCTATAGCTGGATGTCATTGAACCATCTTTTCCTGGCTTTAGTAATGGTATCATAATTGCTTCTCTCCATGCCTGTGGCACTTTACCTGTGATCCAGCAAATGTTGTAGATCTGCAGTAGTTTTGCTTTAGCTGCAGTTCCCAAGTTCTTAATCATTTCATTAGACACTCCATCACTACCTGGTGACTTTTTCATTTTTAATTTGGATATTGCCAGCTCTAGCTCTCTTTGTGTAATGGGTATTTCCATGACTTCATGTGCAGTCTCTTCTTGTCTTGCATTTTGTTGTTTTAGACGGGTCTCTTGACGTTTCTCTAGGCTAATTTCAATATTGTTGTCATTTGCAAAGGAGTCTGCAAAGTGATTTGCTGCATGTTTACCTGTTAGAATGTTTCCATCCTTCTTCAGTGTAATTTTTGTGTTCCCTTCTGTACCCTCATCATTCAGCTGTTTTACAAGCTTCCACACTTTTCTTGTGTCTCGTTCTAGATTCATGTACTCTGTTTTCTCTTTCCAACTTCTCCGTCTGGCTTGTAGTTTAGCCCATTGAAATTTGGCTTTAGCATGCTGATAGTTATTGTGGTGTTCCTGGCAGGGGTTATTTTCTGCTTGTTTTCGAGATGTTTCCATGTCATTGTGCAGTTGCTCTAGTTCACTATTCCAGTATGGTTTGTAGTGTTTCCGTGCCCCTCTGGGTATTGTTTCACTGGCAGCTTGTATTATTAGTCTACTGAATTCATCAACTATTTTGTTGATGTCTCTGTCTGTATTTAGATCTTTAGTCAGTACACTGGTGTAATGTTGATACATTTTCCAATCTGCCTTTTTGTAATTCCATCTGGAGAGAGTGCTGCTCTCCCTGACGGCCTCATTTTGCACCACTAAAAAGACAGGTCGGTGGTCGCTGCCTCCAAGTTGTTTCCCAACAATACGTGTGATATTCCAATCCAGGTCTGGTGAATGGAAAGCAAGGTCTGGTGTAGATGTGGTATGCCATGATCTGGAATAGAATGTTGGTGGATCTGTTGCCTGGTTTAATAGTATAAGCCCATTGTCATCCTGCCAATTTTCAAGTTCTTCACCTCTCTTGTCCATATCTTCATAGCCCCAGCTCTGTGAATGGCTGTTAAAGTCTCCACATACAATTATTCTTTCTTTTAATGTAATTGTGTCTAGTGCTAGTGGGCGGTCACTCGGACAGTAGTAGTTTAGTAGATGGAAGTCTGTATTTCCTGTCCTGAGGTGCAGTATTTGATATTCCGCCCCATCCATATACACTTCAATCTGACATGCATTAATGTTGTTCCTTACAAGAGTCAGTATTCCGCCCTTTTGTCTGTTTTTCCTGTCAGATCGGTAGCACTGGTATCCCCTAATCTTCAAGGCTATGTCGTTGTTTAGATGGGTTTCCTGCAAACAGCATATGCTTACTTGTTCTTCATGCAGGATATTTTCTAATTCTATCTTTTTACTGTACCCATCTCTTTTGCTGTTGATGCCTTCAGCATTCCAGTGCATTATTTTGAGTGGTCTTATTTTGGGTTGGCCAGTAACTCTATTCTCTCGCCCCCTGACTCCACAGAGCGATTGAGAAGGACATCCAGTAATATAGGTTGGGCCCTTTCGAGGCTGAGGGCCCGGCGCTGCACCTGCCTGAGTGTCCATCACAGGGCGAGTGCCATATCGATTTGCAGTTATAGGCATGCTTCCCATTGGCGTGAGTGCGTGGCATCCTGATTTTTGTAGTGCGCCTTTTGGCTGGTTGCCTCCGACTTCAGCACTTAAAATTGCTAGAGCAGACTGTGGTCTTGCACGGGTGTAGGAAGGCCTGGCCAGTCTTGGTTTTCAGTCCCTGGTGACTGTTAAGCCCCATCCCCACGACAAGGAGCTGGCCAGTCTTACTGTGTGATCAGTACCGTCTCCAGCCAGCTTGGCTGATTGAGCCATTACCAGATCATGAATCACTAAATGGCTCTCCTGCTGAAATCTGTGCCGTTCTTTGGCAAAGATCGATGAATCCATGCTCACCTCTGGCCTCCTCACATTTTAACGTGACGGTTGTCTGTCCCCCTTCACATTTACGTCCATAGGGGTGGAGGTGGGACTTAAGTCGCTAGCGAGCTAGGAAAAAAAACTATTTGTCTTATCAGGACATTTACGACTCATTTTCTGCGACTTCTTATGTCTCCTTTTTTAAGCCATAATAACAGTAAAAGGCAACGGTAAAGCTAGTTAGAAAACCCAACTTATATTTACCAGTTTTATGTTTCAATTTTGTACCGATACTAAGTGATCGGTGAGAGCGCTTTTGAACATTGGTGAAGTGAACCAGATTTAATAAAAGTCTATCTATCTATCTATCTATATATAAATATCTATCTATCTATCTATCTATCTTTCTATCTATCTATCTATCTATCTATCTATCTATCTATCTATCTATCTATCTATCTATCTATCTATCTATCTATCTATCTATCTATCTATCTATCTATCTATCTATCTATCTATCTATCTATCTATCTATCTATCTATCTTCTATCTATCTATCTATTGTCTATCCGTCTATCATCTATCTATCTATCTATCTATCTATCTATCTATCTATCTATCTATCTATCTATCTATCTATCTATCTATCTATCTATCTATCTATCTATCTATCTATCTATCTATCTATCTATCTATCTATCTATCTATCTATCTATCTATCTATCTATCTATTTATCTGTCATCATTTCGAGCCGAAGACGACACATAGGGCAGAACCACAATCTCAAAAACCTTACGTGTCAAAATGGCACATATTGTAGAGATCACTGCTTTAAGATCTATGGCTCTTTTTCCATAACAATACTTTTTACAATGACAGCTTGTCAAGCCATCGATCAACTTCCTTAGTCGCCTCTTATGACATGCCTGGAAATCAAAGTACCAGTGTGTAAATCCCAACCGACAGCTTCCAGGTTCACCCAGCCTTTAATGGGTACCGGATTTTTTTTCTAGGAAAGTAAAGCAACACGGGCGTAATACCGACCACATTACCCCAAAAATCATGTGCTGAAGGTCTGTAAAATTTATGGTCACTAACACCATATTCCCTAGACGTCACTTGGCGTGACGGGAGTACTTTAAGTTTTTTTATCAGTGTGTATGCCTAAGGAGGTTGATAACGGAGTCATTTGTAAACTGCTCTTGAATATGCAGAATGTCTTATCGCAGAAATAAAGAAGGAAGAAAAGAAAGAAATAAAGAAAGAAAGGAAGGAAGAAAGAAAAAAAAGAATGTAAGGAAAGCTAAGATAAAGTAAACTAAGGAAAGGTAAGATAAAGTAAAATAAGGAAAGGTAAGATAAAGTAAAATAAGGAAAGGTATGATAGAGTAAAATTAGGAAAGGTAAGATAGAGTAAAATAAGGAAAGGTAAGATAAGATAAGGCACTGAAAAAAATGTCTCTGTTAGTTGAAAATCTGTTCGTAATTTAGGATCAGACAGGTTTACGATAGTCTCGAAAATAAATGTGTTTTTACTCTGAAAATGATATACTGTTTACACTAGGAGGGCTTATAAATAACCAAATTGCGATTTTTACTTAACTGATTACTCATAAACAAAACAAAACTCACTGCAGTCACTTCAAACATATAATTTCTCACTCCTTTCCAAACAGATTATCTAGGCATGCATGCCCATAATCCACGTAATTCCATTTTTATTACACACATTTCAGCTCTGTGATCTCACTTGCATCTTCCAACTGGTAATTAGCTTGAGACCATTTTCACGTTTCATAATCTCAAACTCATCAACCACTCCAGTGATAATCTTCAATATCTCTTCACGGTAAACTTCAGTATATTTTCATTATAAGATTTCTATATCTTCCTGATAATCTCCAATATATATATATATATGTTTACCATATGTTTCAATACATCTTCATGGTTATCTTCAATGTTTCTACGTGATAATCTTCAATATATCTTAACGATAAGCGACAATATATCTTAATGATACGTTTTAATATATCTTCATGATAGTCTTCAATATTTCTATGGAGTTCAAATATATCTTCATGATAAGTTCCTACTTCCTCATCAAGACAGGAAGTGTCCACGCATCAATTCGTAAACTGAGGGGAACTCCTGCGTGATCAGTGCAAAACATCCACACTATTTCCTGAATGTCCAAGGCCTTCAAATGTTCTATTCATGTTCGGCGGAACCACATATTCTGACTCAACGAAGCATGGAATGAGAGTATGAAATAATGAACGAGAAATTGCTTACTGGAATGAAAGCCAGACCAGGGAGATAATAATTGTTATAACATCAATTCCTATGTTGGGTGTAGCTGATATCGAAATAGGCGCAAAAACTATGTGGATGTAATGCAAGGAAAATTATATATATATATATAAAAGAGTTCTTAAATGTTATATCTATCTATTGACCTTTCGAGCCGTAACCGGCCCATAGGGCGTAGACCAAGATACACCTTCTCCTATATGAATTTTTGTTCTAGCAGTTTTCTTTTAAAGATATTTTATCAAATCTCGCCATCTGTCTCTGTTCTGTGCAAGCAGTTCTATCTCATTGAGGGAGCCGATTCCTGCTGCTCTTGCCTCTCTCATCAATGTTCTTCTCAGTGTCTCCCTGGGTCTTCCTCTTTTTCTTTTACCTGTTGTTTCCCATATGAGTGCTTGCTTTGCTATTCGATTATTATCTCTTCTCATCACATGTCCAACGTATGACCATCGTCTTTTCTTTATTACTGAAGATATTAGTGGTTGATTGGCGATTTCTCTAATTTCCTCGTTTGTTTTGAATTCGTTCCATTCTATACCAAGTATTTTCCTTAGACATTTATTTTCGAATGCGTTCAACTTTGTTTCTATATCTCTTGTTGTTTTCCAGCTTTCACACGCATACGTAAGGGTTGATAGTACATTTGATTTGAATAGCCTAAGTTTTGTGTTTGTGCTAATGAGTTTTGATTTCCACAACTTTTCAAGGCTTCTGAAAGACATTGCTGCTTTAGCCAGTCTGATTCTAATTTCTTTGCTCGTATCCCCTTCTAAATGTTATATAGAGCCAGTCTTAACATATGGATGCGAATCATGGACAATAGGACAACAGACAAGAAAATCACTGGAGTCTGTAGAAATGTCGTTTCACAGAAGAATATTGAGAGTACCATGGACAGCTAAGAAGAGTAATGAAAATGTTATGAGAGAGGTCAAAGCAAATAGAAAACTAATTTCCAATATTAGAAAGAGACAATCATCATTTTTTGGCCATGTAATGAGAAGAGAACAACTGGAATATATTGTAACAACTGAAAAAATTGAGGGACGAAGAGATAGAGGAAAGCAAAGAGAAAAAATAACAGACAGCTTAAGAGAATGGCTTGGCAGAAGGTCAACAACAGAAATGATAAATAGCTGCCGAGATCGAAAATTGTGGAGAGACATGATCACCTACGCCAGTAGGCACGGTGCTTGATGATATATATATATATATATATATATATATATATATATATATATATTTATTTATTATCTCCACGGATAAGACAAGACTTAATGAACCAATGTTTCGACTCAAAAGATTCTCCACAGGTGGCCAACACAAACACAACAAAAATATTTAATATCTTTAAAATTCATAGAAAAACCATGTCACCTCTGTCCTTTCAGCTTCTTCTTTTCATCTTCTTTTTTTTACTTTCTCATTTGCCTTTAAGCGTCGAATCTGCAGCATTTCGGGCATGATTGAGTTTACATCTTCAGCGACGCGTTCCTCCAGATCATGCAAGGTTGCGGAGAGTGGTAGTACATGCACTCTCTCTAGATGATGAAGTTTCAAACAAAGAAATTGTTTTTGAACTAATGTTCCTGCCATCACCACGTTTATAAACATATTCCATTAAGTTGTAATTGTATAACTGCTTGAAATCAATGAGTGTTTGTGTGCTTACCGTGTACATTAGATTATGATAAAACTATCCCTTCAAGCTACTCTTTCTAAATCTAAATCAAAAACAGCTAATTTTGTTATAAGAAATGTTTTACTTCTTATTGAATAACTCAGGCTACTACAAGTAAAATCATTGTTAGACATTGCGTTTGCTGAAGTTGATCTTCATTATTGTATGCTTCTTCATTCACAGTACAACATGGCAGGCTAGACAAGCCGTTAGTGCTACAAGCGATAAGAAGATTTCATCAGCGCCATATTGAAGCTATATTAAAACGAAGAGACTTGAAGGCCATTCTATTCCATTGTAACCGTGAAGTTTCTTTGCAGTCGAGGTATCCTACCCACCGTCCGTCCCAGCGCTTCTTGGAGTGTGTTCACACAGACTGCAATATTTCCTTTAACGAGAGTCAGATTTGCCTGTTGAAGGATTTCATTGCTGTGAACCCCAGTGTGCTCTGGACAGCACACCAGAGTTCCAGTGTGCTCTGGACAGCACACCAGAGTTAACTCTGTTACATATGAGCCATCCAGGAGCTGCATCCAATGTCGTTGCAGGGACTATGTGCCTGTCGATATTCCGTAACAAACTTTGCGATTTTCCCCTTGTGTCTCAGTTTGTCCAGCTGCAGCACTTCCTGCAGAGTTGAATTATTACTTTGGTTAGTCTCATTCTTTAAGCTATTACATTTATTCAATCGTTGCCAGACTTAGTGTAATTCAAATAAAATACCCTCTTTATGGATTCCTTTTAAGGGATTGTTTTCTATTTGAACCCGTATTTTTCTTGACTTTGCCGTCCCTGGTCTTTGGGTAGACCTGATGTCTTACCCTCTTGGATTAAAGTAAATAAGGAGATCCCTTGTACACTCTGGCAGCTGTAGCAGCTGTTTATGAAGCAGAAATTATTGAAGAGTCAAATCTACCCAATCAGCTTATCCATTTGTCTTCGACGGTATTACGGTTTCGCGCATCTAAGCTGAACTATCTTCACTGCTTCCTCAAGCGTGGGACGGTGTTGCAGCGGCCAGCGGTGGTAATGGTGTGGATATCTGAGCATAGTGGAATTATCCAACTGCTATGATTATGATATGTCGACCAAACTAAACTAAACAATTGTTAACAATTTTATTTGAATACTATCATCATCCTACAATTAAATATCAAAGTTGAATGAATAAATATGGAGACAGTTCAGAGCTACAACTACCTGGGGCATACTATAACCAAGATGGAAAACGTACAACTGAAATAAACGAAAGAATAAGTATGGCAAAAAGTAATTTTAATGCCATGAAAAATATGCTAACATCAAAACAAATAACACCAGGACTAAAACTAAGTATAGCAAAATGTTACATCTTCTCAATATTCCTGTATGGTGTAGAAACATGGACAATAGATAAGAAAACAGAACAGAAAATTGAAGCCTTTGAAATGTGGATTTATAGAAGAATAGGTAGAATTGGATGGAAAGAAAAGAAAACAAACGATGACGTTTTAAAACAATTAAATATGAAAAGAGAACTACTAAACACAATTAGAACAAAACAAATGAAATTTTTGGGCCCAGTTAAAAGACACAATAGCCTAATAAAAGTATTATTGGAAGGGAAAATACAAGATAAAAGAGGCAGAGGCAGACCAAGACTAACATGAACGAGTAACATCAAAAGCTGGACAAGTCAACCTATGACAATCTGCACCATCAAAGCAAGAGACAAAGTGGAATGGCGATCCATGGTAGCCAATCTTCGATGCGGAGACGGCACTCAATGATAATGATGATCATTATGTACCATACAGGTTGACGTAGGCAATCATATCCTTCCACAACTTTTCGTCCACATCGTATCAATTGTAATGTTGACTATTTTCCGTCCCACGACACCAAGCTATTTAGTATCTTTTCGCTTGGATAATATGAAGAGTGTTTAATCTCTCTGCTATTGTTTTGTTTTCTCAGTCACTCTACACAAGTACACATTTTCGCATAACTGTCAACTAAAATGTGATCATCAGGAAACAAATGAAGGAGCTTTCTACTGGTAACGACGGGTTTAGCATATATATTTTATTGTATTGTTTTCTTGCCAGGTAATTATTCTTAGACCAAACAACATAATGCTCCCATAATTACATTTCAGAAAGAGAGTAATATTCCCAGACGTCGACAGCTACGACTGTCTGTATCAAAACTCAAGAGCAAACTCTTCAGTAAAATATCTGCATTATTATTATTACTGTTCTTTTTTGGCTTATTAATTTCTCAACATTTCAAACAGCCACTGGCAACACGTAAAATTATTTGGTCATTCATTAGTGCAAGCATTTCTTCTAAGTGAATTTTCTTGCATGCCTGGGGAGAAAGCTGTTAGTCACACACTCAAACAGAACCAACATTACAAAGCATCCGGATCTTGAATATTCAAATGCAGAATTAATTCTATTTTACAGTATCGAATATTATCCTTTTTTTCGTCAGTTTTCACAATAATGTGAATGTGGGATTGAGTTCTTCGATGCTGATATGTCGATAGACGTGTGTCGGTATTGATGTGTTTCATTAAGTAGATTATGTTTATGCGCAACGAGAAGTTATGGCGTCAGAGGTGAGTTAAGATCACATTTTTATTCATGACTATGTGAATTAGCGTCGTTGGTTCTCACAAACAAAAGCAGTACATTTTACATATTTCAGATATTACTAAAATCTATATTAAATTTTGTGTATTTCTACAAGGATGTGTAATTAGTGCTTAAAAAAACATTTAAAATATACAATTCATTAAAATGTCTCGCAACAAAGTACTAACAACGAAATTCAACAACAAAAGAAACAATGATGTTAAAAAAATATGAAATAAAAATCATCTAACATCACATAAAAGGTGTGTATGATGGAAACATCAGAACTTTGTGGAGAACATTCACTTTTTACTCGGTTCTGTACAGGACAGATAACTGAAGATGTTACGGTTTTGTTTTTGTTTTTTTTTATTGCAAATTCTTAATTCATAGAGAGGGTTAGGTTGGCCTGGGTGTAAAACTGTGCTAAAAGGTTCTGGGTTCGAATCTCGCTGCAGGAGGACATTATTTTTCTTCAAATCCATGGTTTTTTTCTTGACTTTACCCTCCCCTGCTGTGTAGATAGAGAGATCCGACGACTAACCCTCGCGGTAACGATGTAAAACTGATCAAGTAAAGCAACACGTGTCAGTTGAAAGTCGGAAACAGTACGCTGAATATGTCTCCTGTCACGGTAGAACTTGTTCAGATACAAACGTTTAATTCCCCTCATCCTCCATTTGTCAAGTTTTCTACGGTGTCACAGAGTTTGTGCAGCTTAGATGAAACCATTTTTCGGTAGCGTGTGGGCTAGCGTATGAACTAGCGTGTGGGCTAGCATAAGTGCTAGCGTATGAGCTAGCGTGTGGGCTAGAGTGTGGGCTAGCGTATGGACTAGCGTATCGACTAGCGAGTGGACTAGCGTATGGAATAACGTGTGGTCTAGAGTGTGGGCTAGCATATGGAATAGCGTGTGTAATAGTGAGTGGGGTAGCGTATGTACTAGCGTGTGGGCTAGAGTGTGGACTAGCGTATGGACTGGCATATCGACTAGCGAGTGGACTAGCGTATGGGTTAGCGTGTGGACTACAGTATGGACTAGCGTGTAGGCTAGTGTGTGGACTAGCGTTTTGGTTAGCGTGCGAGCTAGCGTGTGGGATGGTGTGTGGACTAACGTTTTGGTTAGCGTGCGAGCTAGCGTGTGGGCTAGTGTGTGGACTAACATGTAGGTTAGCGTGTGGACAAGCGTGTGGTTTAGTGTGTGGACTACCATGTGGGCTAGCGTGTGTGCTAGAATGTGGACTAACGTGTGGACTAGCATGTGGGCTAGTGTGTGAACTATCGTGTGGGGCAGCTTGTGAAGGTGACAATTATTGTGATCGCCAGTAGCTGCGCTCTGAGGGAAATGGAGCTGGGATCTGAACACTATGGAGCTGTTCAATGTGCGATGAAAATGATATTTTCTTCTTCCTTTCTTCCCCATTTACCTTTCAATGTCAAGAGGAGATATAATTTGCGAACTTTTGCTCTTCTGTTGGCCTCTCCTGCAGTTTTGTTTCCTAGTATTTCTCAATACTCCATCAATCCATCTTTTTTTGTTGTCGGTCCTTGGGTCTGGTGTTCTCGCAAATTTAATTGAGGGCTCATTGTTTGCGCTTTGATATTTCTGCCTTATCACATGACCAAATCATCATATCTCTTGTTTCCTATGTACTCTATGGCGGGAATTATTCCTATCTTTTTCCCCAGTTCTTAATTTCTGATTTTATCTCTCGGCCTGTTTACTATTATTCGTCTTGCGCATTTCATCTCGGTTATCATCATCATCATGTGCCATACCGGTTGGCGTAGGCGATCATGTCCTTCCACAATCTTCTATCCACAGTGCATCGTTTCAGTTCTGTTGTTGACGGCTTTCCATGCCATGACACTAAGCCATCTAGTATTTTCTCTCTTTGTCGTCCGCGATCTCTCTTTCCTTTTATTGTGCCAGTTGTAACCAAGTATTCCAACTGTCCTCTTCTCATGATGTGCCCGAAAAATGTTAATTGTTTCTTTCTGATGTTTTTTAGGAGCTCCCTTTTTGTGTTGGCCTTTTTGAGAACTTCCTCATTGGTTTTTTTAGCTGTCCAGGGAACTTTCAACATTCTTCTGAGAAATCCCATCTCAGTGGCCTCTAATCGTTTTTTCATTTGTTTGTCTACTGCCCATGATTCACTTCCATAAGTCAGAATTGGTTCTATATAGCACCGATGAACTATCTTTCTCACTTCTATTGACATAGATTTGTTGCATAAGATATTTTTCATTTTCTGAAATGCAATTTTGGCCTGAGCTATTCTGCTTTTTATTTATGTGGTGCATCTTCCATCTGATGTTATTATTGTGCCCAGGTATTTGAAGCGTTGCACTTGTTTTAGATTTGTCCTGTTTATTTTTATGCTGCATGTCGGTGATGATGTTTTGTTTGATATGACCATTACCTCTGTTTTCTTATTATTCAGACTGAGACCTTTTTTTGTTGCTTTCTTTTACTATTATGTCTATCATTTCTTGTAGTTCATTCTCTGTCCCTGCTATTAAGACTGTGTCATCCGCATATCGCAGATTATTTTTGTTGTGACCGTTGACTTCAACTCTTTTCTGGTCAACTATTGATCTTTTAACATTATTCTAGGCAATATAAGAAGGTAGTTCATCTCGGTAGTGGTTTTTAATTTCTTATTATTTTGCATCAAGTATCCAGGACTGGCATTGGTAGCACAACGTTGGAATGAAGATTGCACTGTAGAGTGGCTGTATTGTCTCTAGAGCTATTTCTTTATTGGACAATAGTGATGATAGCTGTCCAATGATTTAACAAGCTTTGTTGCATATTGAGTCTATTTCTGCATTTTTTGAATTGTTATTTTTCACAAGACTTCCTAAAAGGGAGCCGCGATAGCTCAGTGGTTAGTGAACTGGACTACAAAGGACAAGGGGTAGGGTTCGATCCCAACCGACGGCTTCCGGGTTCACCCAACCTTAAATGGGTACCGGATTTTTTTCTGGGAAAGTAAAGCAGCACGGGCGTAATACCGACCACATTACCCCAAAAATCATGTGCTGAAGGTCTGTAAAATATAGGGTCACTAACACCATATTTCCCTATACGCCACTTGGCGTGACGGGGGTACTTTACTTTTTTTTTTTTACTAGACTTCCTAGATATTTAAATTTTTCCTTTTGTTTTAGCTGTCACCAGTCAATCTTTATGTTGGTGTTCTGGTTCTCTTTTATAATCCGTTCACTAAACTAAATTAAACGAAGTGCTGCCGCGCTTGAGATTAAATTTAACCTCTTCAAATAAAAAGCAATAATCACTACAAGATGAAATGTGTCAGGCGCATGACAAGAAAACAGTACCAGAAATGAAAAACAGAGAAAACAAGCTAGGAATAATTCCTGCCATATATTTAATAAAGAAGCAACAGACAAAACAGTTTTATCACCTGATAAGACTGATAGACCAAAACACAACGCAACGTGTCTTTAATAAACATTACGAGAGCACTAGACTTTAAGGGTCGGCCACGAAAAAAAGATAAATTGATGAAATATTAGAAACACTAGGAAATATGACAGCATCAAAAGCAAGCAGAAGAGAAAGATACCACAATGTATATCTGATATCGACGCTGAAAGACAATTGGTGAAGGAAAGAAAAATGGAACGGTCTTGGTATATTTAAGTTTGTGGCCCGACAATAGAGAGTTTACTGTAACCATCGAGCTGAAAAGCTTCATTTGTCCGGTAAACAATGAACACAATCACTTACAGCATATGGTCATATACCTGCTTTGTTCGCAGCATGTCTACCTAACGGTCGCCTAAATACATTGATGGCATTAGGTATAGTTTACTAATGAGGTTTGTAATCATTTAGAGTCGCTGTGGGAGTTTCAATTAATCTATTTACTCAGAACTTGAAACAAAACTTGGCTCAAAGCGAAATAGAACCTCGATATACTGTAAATGCAAAACGGTTGTACCAGATTTGTCACAAATGCAGTGTCAGATAATTTTCACAGAAGGAAACCATTTAATTCTTTATAAGCTTTGTTCACATGTTCAATGCAACATCGTCAGATGTAATGGAAACTTGCTTTCCTTTCCTCTCTCTGTGATTTCTAATTTGTAGCATTCATGTTTTCGTAGATAAATTAATCTGTCCGTGGAGGAGTAGCGGGTTCGAGTGTTAGTGTGCATGTTATATATATATATGACTGGGAACATCTGGCAAGTAATCGCACATCATGGAGAACTTGTATAAGGAACGGTGTAACATCATTTGAGACTGTACTAAGGCAAAACTTAGAAGAGAAAAGACTCATGAAAAAAGGATGGAAAACCCTGTGGATCAGCGAGCCTGACTTGTTCATTATGTGACCGCGTGTGTTTGTCAAACATTGGTAGAATTAGCCACGAGAGAAGCTGTTCGACAAAAACAAATATATATATATATATATATTACTGCTCAGATCATTTTATACCTATTCTACTCATTGATTGAGAACAATTTTGAAATGACACTACCCGCCAATCAACGATGACAACAAACACAATAATGGTTTTTTCCTGTTCTATTCTTTTCTATTAACACCGTGTCTTTTTTTTTAAACTAGCTATAATCTATTTTTTCTTCAACTTATTACATTTGAAAGGCACTTAATTTAAAATAAAACAGTGACAGCGATTTGATGGCAACAATTAGTTCTCATTTCAGAGAAGAATACATTCTGTTTGAAGCCTCAGAAGTCATGTTTTCCGCACAATTGCACAGGTAAATTGTTAACTCCAGACAAACATTCATGTAGAGTGGTCGCATAACATAACGTTTTATTTAACAGTGCGCCCATGCTCTTTGTTTAGTTTGCGTCATATTTTTCATTACAAGCAACAATTTATACACAAGTGGGAATTTGATCAGGTACTTCGCAATATCGAGTTAGATCATTCTCCCTTATTAAATTGTAAACACTTCCGGTGTTTTAAATAGTTAATATTTTTCAAGAAAATCGATAACTGTTCTAAGCTTTGTTCCACTCTCAGCTCTTCAACTTTGACGATTATCAATTAAATATTATATTAAATTGCATTAATAAAACTAAAGTAGATGCGAGCACAAAAACACTCTTTGATTTACCTGGAAATGCTATCCGCTGGATGATCCAGAACTATCATCTAGTGTGGTGACTACCTTTCTTCGGCAAGATGGGGACGACCTCGCGCTGACACCTCGCTGCTGGCAGATATTTTTTTCAAAGAGTACTTGTCAAACAAGTAGATTTGCCGCGCTGGTTGAAAATGACAAACAGCAACCGAGATCACCGTACCTAAGTTAACTGTTTGTGTTTTCTTTCCCTTGTGTGGGTTCGTGGAAAACAGAGATTAGGCACTCCCACTACCCACAGCACTGAACGATCTGCAGGAACGCGTTACTGAAGCTGTAAACTCGATGGCATGTGACACCTAGCGATCTAACATGTGGGGAAACAACTCCGAGCTACCCCCATTGTGTATTTTTAAGTCCTTAACTTACAACAGACTCAGCCTTAAATGGGTACCGGATTTTTATCTGGGAAAATAAAGCTGCACGGGCATAATATCGACCACATTACCCAAAAATCGTGTATCGAAAGTCTGTAAAAACTATGGTCACTAACATCATATTCCCTATACGCCACTTGGCGTGACGAGTCACTAACACCATATTCCCTATACGCCACTTGGCGTGACGAGTCATTAACACCATATTCCCTATACGCCATTTGGCAGGACGAGTCACTAACACCATATTCCCTATGCGCCACTTGGCGTGACGAGGCTCTTTACTTTTTTTTGTAACTATGTACTGGTATTCGCGTTACACATCCAACACTTGTTATTTGTTGTCTCTGGGCGGAGTTTAGAACTGGCATTGCTTCCACTCTTTTCCTAATTTCTTTATTTCTTATTTTGTCTCATATTGTCGCATTAGATATTCCTTGAAAACCTCTCTCTATCTTTCACCTTCATTTGTCTCTCTTCATTTCACCTACATCTTTTCTCTCTTCATTTCACTGACATCTTTTCTCTCTTCATTTCACTGATATCTTTTCTCTCCTCATTTCACCTACATCTTTCCTCTCTTCATTTCACCTACATTTTTTCTCTCCTCATTTCATATACATCTTTTCTCTCCTCATTTCACTTGCATCTTTTCTTTCTTCATTTCACTTACATCTTTTGTCTCTTCACTTCACCTACACCTTTTCTCTCCTCATTTCAATTACATCTTTTCTCTCCTCATTTCACTTACATATTTTCTTTCTTCATTTCACTTACATCTTTTCTCTCTTCATTTCACCTACATTTTTTCTCTCTTCATATCGCCTACATTTTTTCTCTCTTCATTGCACCTACATTTTTTCTCACTCCTTCTTTATCTTCTATCTTTGTACTCTAAACATCCACAACCGTTTCTCGTGTTTTTTTCCCCCATTTCTCCATTTCTTTCTTTTAACTTTCCTCTCCATATATATTTTTCCTGTTCTCATTCCTTTTCACCTCTCTCTCTCTCTCTCTGATTTTGTCATCCCTTGTCACAAAATCACTATGTATCAACTATTATGTCTTAATAAACAGCCTTTATTCCTTCGACGTACACTCTACATTCCCTTGCTAGTCCATTATGCACAAACACCACCAGACAGTAATATCTGTGTGTCTTGTCTTTACGACATTCACCAGCTAGCTCTGCTGACGAAGACATTAATTGTCCATTACAACCTCCATAGTCATGTTTATTTTGCCCCTTTAACGCTCCCATTCAACAAATAAGCTGCCCGTTACCACCGCCTTGTGTTACCGCGATCTTCTCTGGTTGCAGTCACAGTGAACTTTGTACTCTACCATAGTGGTTCTCAACTGGTGAGCACATAGACTATATATCTATCTATCTATCTATCTATCTATCTATCTATCTATCTATCTATCTATCTATCTATCTATCTATCTATCTATCTATCTATCTATCTATCTATCTATCTATCTATTTATTTATTGACCTTTCGAGCCGTAGCCGGCCCACAGGGCGTAGACAAGATAATCCTCTTATCTAAATTTTTATTCTAGCACTTTTCAATTATTGTAAAGATATTTTATCAAATCTCGCCATTTGTCTCTGTTCTGTGCAAGCAACTCTATCTCATTGAGTGAGCCGATTACTACAGCTCTTGCCTCTCTCATCAATGTTCTTCTCAGTGTCTCTCTGGGCCTTCCTCTTTTCCTCTTTCCTGTTGTTTCCCACATGAGGGCTTGCTATGTTACTCGGTTATTATCTCTCCTCGTCACATGTTCACCAAGTTCACCCATTCTTAAACGGGTACCAGATTTGTTGGACAAGTAAGGTGGTCTGGCGTGATACCGACCACATCATTCACAAAATGTACCATTGCTCTTTGAATTGTATTAGCATCATACGTGACATACCGGTTGGCATAGGCCATCATGTTCTTCCACAATCTTCTAACCACCGTGCATTGTATCAATTTCTTTTTTTTTTTTTTTACTGTTTTCCATGCCATGACACCAAACTGTTTAGTATTTTCTCTCTTTGTCGTCCGTGATCTCTCTTTCCCTGTATTTTGCCAGTTGTAACCAAGTATTCCAACTTTCTTCCTCTCGTTATGTTCCCGAAAAATGTTGATTGTTTCTTTCTGATATTTTTTAGGAGCTCCCTTTTTCTGTTGGCCTCTTAGAGAATTTCATCGTTGAATAATATGGACATATATTACTCAGTCACAGCGAGAGAAACGGGAACTTTTAATACTTGATCGCAGGTGCAGTGCATGTTAATTTATTTGTAAAAAAAATAATAAAGTACCTCCGTCACGCCGAGTGGCGTATAGGGAATATGGTGTTAGTGCCAATAATTTTTACAGACCTTCGGTGCATGATTTTTGGGGTAATGTGGTCGGTATTACGCCCGTGGCGCTTTACTTTCCCAGAAAAAATCCGGTACACATTAAAGGCTCAGTGAACCAGAAGCCGTCGGTTGGGACCCTACCTCTTGTCCTTTGTAATCCAGTTCACTAACCACTGAGCTATCGCGGCTCCCAATTGTTTTGTTAAGTGAACATAATAGGCTTTAAGACTTGCAGGACATTTGAATTTGATTTGATTATGACATTTCACAAATGTGAACATGTGGTCAAATTAGTGTTAAACTATGCGACAGCATCGTTTATTTAACTACGAAAACAAAGAGAGCACATCCCTAGATGGCACTGTCTGATGCGAACAACGTCATTACCTAGCTAGCTCATTTGTTTCACTGGAATCATGAAAAGCAATGGGTGGTTGGGGGGGGGGGGGGAAGACCAAACGAGAAATGTTATTATGGATAATATACATAACTTTATGTACGTGAATAAATCATTTCCAACGTTTAACATTCAACTCAGTGCATTTGAAGACCAACGCCTAAGAAAGATACTTTGCATTAAATGGAATGAATTTAAGTGTAGATCTGAAATAAGGAAAATGGCCATACAACCATCTATCTAGTCTACTATTAATAAAAAATGTACATATGTGAGACATGTATTTAGGAGAAACGACCAGAGCATTACTAAACAGGTTCGCAACGGTGAGTAACCTTGGCTTCCTCGATTGGGAACGAGTCCAGTCTCTTGTCCTCAGTAAACCTGTTCACTGATCATTGCTTTATCACGGGTCTGACTTTAAGCAATTGTGCCCCCTATGTGAGAAAACATGAGAACTCGTGCGTGACATGATAAAGTAACAGAAGGGAACATGACCAAAAAAAAGGAAAGAAATAGGAAAAAACATTTTTGTGATTTCAGTGCAGCTGGAATTGTTCATTTCTTCTTCAAGCTGAGATCATTCGCGTGCAAGTGTCAAACTGATTTCTGGCTATTTATTCCTTGTATCTGTTTCATTTTTTCCACGTTTTACCCTTCTTCATCGTGTTATTTATCTTCAGCCTTGTTTTTCCATTTAAAATCAAACATCTTCCATGTTGCTAATTGTACCTGCCAGAAACTGTACGTTCTATACACTTTCAAAAATTGTTTGTTTCGTAAATGAATCCTGTCATATTTTTTTATGATTGTGACATGCTGGTTTCAAATATCAAAATGAAATTCATTAATTGGCCGGTGCATATTTAAACACGTTACATCGAACTATTGCTTGCCTCTAATTCTGTTGAGTGATCAATTAATCTTTCTGCTTAGGTTTTTTTTTTTAATTTCGTTGACGTGCTCATTTAATTGGTGTCCCAAAAATAAAATGTAAGGAGAAAAACAAAGTATTTAAATTTCGTATAAAATGTTTTTAAATGAACATTTGTATCATTTCCATCATAATTCAGTAGCTGTTCGACTCCTCTTCGCTTGTTTCTTGCATTCAAACAACGAGATGCTTTCTGTTACTGCCCTGCAACAAACTGCAGGCATTGAAGGGGTCTAGTTGCCCTGCTACTATTCTCTCCAACACAACAATGTCTTGGTGATATCGTCCAGCCATTCTCATTGCTGACTGTTTCACAATTTGGCAGAAAGAAATCGAGACGTGAGCGCAAACAATGAATCTTCAGAGTGATTTTGCAGCCAAGCCTGTATAAGAAAGATATATTCTACAATTTTGTGGTCTAAAGTAAATTTGTTGTATCGCTAGCCTGAAAATTTTACCCATGAAGCATTTCTTTGCCGTGCAACAGACCGTCTGCAATACGTTTACTATTCTGGAGACCAACATATACTCCCTCTATTATTTTATCTTCACACAGACTTACTAATGAGATATATGAGAGGGTTCTGCTGCTTTATCCATTGTCATGAAAAGCTTTAATGTGCAAAATTGTATTTGTGCCTACAAGTGCTGGATATTCCAACTGCAAGATTGCAATGATTGCTTGATTGGTCATTCTCTTTTGTTATCATCATCATCATCACCATGTGACATACCGGTTGGCGTAGGCGATCATGTCCTTCCACAATCTTCTATCTACAGTGCATTGTATCAGTTCTGTTGTTGACTGTTTCCATGCCATAACACTAAGCTATCTAGTATTTTCTCTCTTTGTCGTCCGCGATCTCTCTTTCCTTTTATTTTGCCAGTTATAACCGAGTATTCCAACTTTCCTCTTCTCATGATGTTCCCGAAAAATTGTGATTGTTTCTTTCTGATGATTTTTAGGAGCTTCCTTTTTGTGTTGGCTCCTTTGAGAATTTCTTCATCGGTCTTTTTAGCTGTTCAGGCAACTTTCAACATTCTTCTCTGAGAAATCTCATCTCTGTGGCCTCTAATCGTCTTTTCATTTGTCTGTCTACTGTCTATGGTTCGCTTCCATAGGTCATAGTTGGTTCTATATAGCACCGATGAATTATGTTTCTCATTTCTTTTGACATAAATTTGTTGCATAAGATATTTTTCATTTTCTGAAATGCTATTTTGGCCTGAGCTATTCTGCTTTTTATTTCGTTGGTGCATCTTCCATCTGATGTTATTATTGTGCCCAAGTGTTGGAAACGTTGCACTTGTTTCAGATTTGCTATAGTGGTCATTTATTGCACGCGATCTCATTCATAGAGAAAACAATAGAACTTGGTACATCCACCTTCAGGTTAAAGCAAAAAAAAAAAAAAACACTTTAAAGTCACCACTGAGTGACTAATTTATACATCTCAAAGACTGTGTTGTGTCTTCATGTGTCTTTCATATGAACTGCATGACCATCTGGATTTGAAGGTAAAACTTTACCATTTCGCATCAAAACAGCTCTAAGACTCCACTAGCAGAAATTGATAAAACGCTTCCAGTCTTCTGGTTTATAATTGATTTTGAGAGCTGCCGCTAAATCATAAACGTGACGCGCAGAGATCACCCTCTTTGATAAACAATACAGGCCTAATGTAACGAAATGTTTCTGACCCGAGATACAGAAATTCGAACATAATTTTCCAGAAGATTCCTCTGTTGTAGTCTGGACCTTCGTCTTGTTTTTGAGTAAATTCAGGTCAAGGTCATAACGTTCATTTTCAGTAGGTATGGTTTAGTTGAGGTAAACTGTATACCATCTGAGTTTTGCGAAGTTGATGGTTCAAAATCTTAAACCCCTTCTTTATTCCTCAATCACAGTAACTTCAAATAATTCTGACACTTTGGGAACCGGTAGCCATTGCCATTTGGTACAGGACGTATGAGGGAATCTTTTGCAGTCAAATGTTTATTCTTTAACAAGGTTTTCCAAACTGGAGGGGCCTTACGAAAGTAGCATTTGCTGATATGAGTATCAGTATAAGTATGATCAGAGGGCTCATATATCAGAGGGCAAGTTATAAGTATGATCAGAGGGCTCAAATATCAGAGGGCAAGTTATAAGTATGAACAGAGGGCTCATATATCAGAGGGCTCATATATCAGAAGGCAAGTTATAAGTATGATCAGAGGGCTCAAATATCAGAGGGCAAGTTATAAGTATGATCAGAGGGCTCATATATCAGAAGGCAAGTTATAATTATGATCAGAGGGCTCAAATATCAGAAGGCAAGTTATAAGTATGATCAGAGGGCTCAAATATCAGAAGGCAAGTTATAAGTATGATCAGAGGGCTCAAATATCAGAGGGCAAGTTATAAGTATGATCAGAGGGCTCATATATCAGAGAGCTCATATATCAGAGGGCAAGTTATAAGTATGATCAGAGGGCTCAAATATCAAAGGGCAAGTTATAAGTATGAACATAAGGCTCTCTTCAAATCATTGGGGTCACAAAAGGTGTGGAGTACCAATTGCCACTCAACCAGTGTTTAAGATTTGTCGCGCATAAACTGCAACAACACATGTGTGACGCCCAGGTCTTTCCCTGATCTCCGATTCTGCAACCACAATAATAATGCTTTCTTAACCACTGCGTATTGCGTTGCTGTGATGTTAAAATCACTGCACCACAAATATAGCAGAGATAATCAGCACTGTTCACACATACCCACGGTATTTCTGAACTATATTTGATAGGGAAAGCAAAATAAAAATATGAACAAAAAATGCTATTTAGATATAAGAGCTAGGCTATATAAACAATGAAGTTGTACAAATATTGGAAAGATTGCATTATCTATTTCCACTTCAGTTAGTATTGCCCATTGGCACAAATTATTCAATCAACCAAAAAGGTTACATGACACATCTTCTTCTTAATCCTGTGTTCTCCGGTCCGTGCACAGGGCCACACAAGAGAATTCCACCCAATCCGGTCTTTTCATTTGTTTGTCAACAGTGCTTGATTCACTTCCGTGTGTCAGAATTGGCTATATATAGCACCACTAAACGCTCTTTCTTATTTCTATTGACACAGACTTGTCTCATAAGACGTTTTTTTTTTTTCTGAAATGCTACTTTGGCCTGAGCTATTCTACTTTTTATTTCTGTGAAACATCTTCCATCTAATGCTATTATTGTGCCATTATTATTAGTATTATATATATATTGGTAAAGTACAAGACTTGAATCAGCGTCTTAGCACGCGAGTTTTCACTCATATGTGCACGGCCTCTTATACGGAAGTGTTCGGAGACTTCTGGATAGTGTCGCTTCAAGCATTGAAATTCACGATACAAGGCGACATTCCTCACCTTCCCAGTGCGCTACCCTCGTATCAATTTCTGCCACCGGTTGGGTCGACCGCGGGGGTATTTATTTACCAACAACAAGTACAATTCACACTGCCTCCAGCAGGAATCGAACACTGGTTGTCCGAACGTCGGTAGTACATATATATATATATATATATATATATATATATATATATATATATATATATATATATACCCTAAATAAAACGCCAGAAGTGTATATCTCGGAACCTAGAGCCAAAAGAATTTGTTTATGTTATTTTTTGCTTTCAGTGTGCCAAGATTGATTGTAGAGATTATATGTTTTCATGTTCGAAGCATTTTGGTCGTTGATAGTATTGCTTTTTTCCCCCTCAATGAAAAATCGTTCTTTAGTTAATTGTATTTGATGCTGTGACATGTGGTGGAACGGATATGGGGAATTTCTGACTGCAGTAAAACTCGTTTCATGAATAGAATAGAATAGAATAGAATAGAATAGAATACAATAGAATAGTGGGCAGAAACCATTGATCTTGGATGTTCTACAGAAAATCCCAATGGATTTGTGGCTAATCTTTAACCTCTTGTGTGTTATTCCACTTTGATAGACCTACACATGGTCTATTTTGACTTTCTTCTTTTTTACATGCCACCTTGCGTCCACTTGAGCGTCTGATTGGAATTAAATTGCCATTCATTATCAATACATGTCTCATGTGAATCCATTCTCTTCTTTTTACGACGGTTGAAATACACTCTTAATCAACTTTCCACATGTTGTTTTATGTGATTCAGAAACTGTCCACTTTGAGTTCAATTGTTGACACAAGCAGTGTCGAGTCTCTTTCCACTGTTGTGTATAAGTTCATCATCAAATACCGGGCCTGCTGGCGTAGGTGATCATGTCTCTCCACAATTTTCGATCTCGACTGTTATTTATCATTTCTGTTGTTGACCTTCTGCCAAGCCATTCTCTTAAGCTATCTGGTAATTTTTCTCTTTACTTTCCTCTATCTCTTTGTTCAATCTATTATAGAGGTACTGAACACCAAAGAGGAGTAGGTATCATCTTGGATGCAGAAAGAGCAAGAACAGTGAAAGGCTTTTACCCAATATCTGACAGAGTCCTTTTAGTGAAAATGAATGGAAAGCTAATAGACTTAAATCTTATACAAGTTTATGCACCAACAGCAGACAGTCTAGAGGAAACAAGTGAGAAATTTTACAACGAATTAAATGAGGCACTTCATAAATGCAAACCACATGAAAACACCATAGTTCTTGGGGATTTTAACGCAAAAGTGGGAAGGGAAAGAGTTGAGGAAGTAGTTGGTCATTATGGCTTAGGCGAGAGGAATGAAAGAGGTGGGAAACTTATTGACTGGGCAAGAACACACAACATAATGATAGGAAACACCTGGATTAAGCAACATCCAAGACGTCTGTGGACATGGAAAAGCCCAGGGGACAACGCACGTAATCAAATTGATTATATAATGATAAGCAATAGATTTAGAAACAGTCTGGTGTGTGTGAAAACTAGACCAGGGGCAGATTGCAATAGTGATCATGTACCAGTTGTGGGAAAGCTTAGAGTAAAATTAAAAACAACAAAACGAGCATCAGTTAACATCAAGTTGAATTTAGATTTACTAAAATCAGACAAGAATCTGCAAGACAAATATAAAATCACAATTCAGAACCGGTACAATGAAATAGAGAAGATACAAAGCATTGATGAACAGTGGGAAATGCTAAAAGAATCAATGCAACAAACATCAAAAGTGTTCCTACCACCAGTGAGGACAAATTCAAGAAAGAAATGGATGACAGATGACATTTTGCAGCTAATGGATACAAGAAGAAGAAATAAAGAAAATAAAGATGAGTAAAAGAGATTAAATAAAGAAATTGTAGTAAAATGCAATGAAGCAAAAGAAGCAATGCTAAAAGAGAGATGCAAAGAGATTGAAATGCAACAAAAAGGAGATGCAAAAACTATATACAAACAAATTGAGAAATTAACAGGAAGAAAAACGCAATAAAAAAATGGATGCCTAAGATCAAAGGAAGGAGAACTATTGATTGATCAAGAAAACTTAAGGGAACGATGGACAGAATACATTAAAGATCTTTATAATGATGAAAGAACGGAAGTAAATATTAAGGATAATGGAGAAGGACCAGAAATACTCAGAGAAGAAGTGGAAGATATCTTGCGCAATATGAAAGCAGGCAAAGCTCCTGGACCAGATAATATAACTAAAGAAGATATTGAAGCCATGGGTGATTGTGGAATAGAAATAATAACAAAAATATTGAATGATATCTACAACAGCGGATATATACCAGACGACATGCTCAAATCAATATTCATAGCCCTACCAAAGAAATCGGGTGCGATTGAATGCGATGATCATCGCACAATAATCCTTATGAGTCATACGACTAACATATATCTCTAAGAATCATCATGCGAAGAGTCCGAAACAAAATCAGTTCAGAAATTAGCGATGAACAGTGTGGTTTTGTTAGAGATAAAGGAACATACAATGCCATTTATATCATAAGATCTTTACTAGAAAGAGCCATAGGGGTGAAAACAGATCTATACCTATGTTTCATAGATAACACCAAGGCATTTAACAAAGTAAAGCACCAAGAAATAATCAAAATTTTATAAAGCATAAACGTAGACAGCAAAGATCTAAGAATAATAAAGAACATGTACTGGCAACAAACAGCGGCCATAAGAACTGGAAACCAATAATTGGAAATGTTTCAACGCATAAAACAGGGTGTTAGACAAGGTGAAAATGAGTTACAAGAAATGTTGGACATTATAGTGACAGAATGCAAAACTAAAGGACTCAGCCTTAATAGCAAAAAGACAGAGGTAATGGTAACAAAAAAGAAAAAGACATCACCTCAGTGCAAAATAAAGACAAGTGGAACAATATTAAAACAGGTAAATGAATTTAAATATTTGGGAACTTAGTTAACCTCAGACGGAAGAAAAGAGGTGAGATGTAGAATGGCTCAGGCAAAAGCAGCTTTCCAAAAAGTAGTCAGGAAGATACTATGCAATCCATTTTGACAATAGAAACAAGAAAAAGAGTTCTTAAATGTTATGTAGAGCCAGTCTTAACATATGGATGCGAATCATGGACAATAGGACAACAGACAAGAAAATTACGGGAGTCTGTAGAAATGTGATTTTACAGAAGAGTGTTGAGAGTACCATGGACAGCTAAGAAGAATAATGAAAATGTTCTGAAAGAGGTCAAAGCAAAAAGAGAGCTAATTTCCAATATTAGGAAGAAACAATCATCATTTGTTGGCCATGTAAAGAGAAGAGAACAGCTGGAATATACTGTAATAACTGGAAAAATTGAGGGACGAAGATATAGAGGGAAGCAAAGAGAAAAAAATAACAGACAGCATAAGAGAATGGCTTGGCAGAAGGTCAACAACAGAAGTGATAAATAGCTGCCGAGATCGAAAGTGTGGAGAGACATGATCACCTACGCCAGTAGGCCCGGTACTTGATGATGATCTCTTCGTCCCTCAATTTTCCCAGTTGTTACAATATATTCCAGCTGTTCTCTTCTCATTACATGGCCAAAAAATGATGATTGTTTCATCCTTATATTGGAAATTAGCTCTCTTTTTGCTTTGGCCACTTTCAGAACGTTTTAATTACTCTTCTTAGCTGTCCTTGTATTCTCAACATTCTTCTGTAAAACCACATTTCTACAGACAACAGTGATTTTCTTGCTTGTTGTCCTATTGTACTATTGTCCTATTGTGTACAAGTTAGGTTGTCATAAAATATTCGTTCGGTTAAACCCTCTACTGTTGACTGGGATTAAAAATGAAAACATAAATATTAAGTAGAGGCAAAAAAAGCAGAGAGTAATGTCTCACAAGCACGTCATATTCTTGACCAGAGATGGCTAATTAGGTGCCCGCGGGCCACAAGTGGCCCGCGACGTCCTTTTTGTGGCCCGCGGCGGATAAAAAATAAAATCAGGTTGCATTGAGCAAAATGTCCTGGGTAAAAATGATTTATAATTTGTTACATTAACTTCTACTGTGGAGAAAGCTAACTCAAATATTCCCTAGTAGACCTATGTTTCAAACTCGGAACACTCTAGTAGTTAGTTTAACGTCGACTTCCCGACACTTCCCGTCATTCCCGGCCCATCCTTGTTTTCCTTTTGATCATCCTGCGACCGACTTAAAATAAGGAAGAAGCCAACGAATGGTTCTAGAGCCGACTTTGGTTCGGCGAGTTCAAACAGTTTCCACCAAGAAATACTGTCAGTCACCCACCTCCTCCACCCCAACACATTCACCTCACAATTATTTTACTTTCAGTATCTTTCTCTCCAAACCTCTTTTCAACAGTCAAAATTATATATCCGATCTGATCATTCTGATTTTGTCGAGTTACAGTGAACAGTTCCATTTTAACAGGAAACAGTGCTATTGTTGTAATCTGTGTTTTCATTGTCTGTTGCTTCGGTCGTGGTATAATATGAACAATAAACGTCAATTAAATGAAAAAATCAGATTTTTCATGAGAAATGGGAACATGATATTTTTATTTATCAACAATAAGGATAGCAAACCGCAGTGCCTAGTGTGTTTGCAAATGTTGTCTGTAAATAAAGAGTATAATCTTAAACGGCATTACACACAGCATCACGCCGCTAAATACAAGGACTACATTGGTACAATACGTTCTACACTTGTGTGCGATTTGAAGAAAAATGTTAGTGCTCAGAAATCTGTTTTTATTACATTAACAACAAAACAAACAAGTTCCTTAATGGCATCGTTCGTTGTAAGCGCAGAGATAGCGAAATCAAAAAAAATCATTATGTGACGGCGACTTCGTAAAGCGTTGTTCTATTAACATGGCGCGTGCATTTGGGGAAGAAAAAATTGCCAGTCATTTTTAGAGCGTTCCACTATCAAAACAGACAGTCACTAGAAGGGTTGAGGAAATAAGTTCTCATATATCTAGTAAATTAAAGAGTGTCGTTACAAATTCCGCTTACTTTTCTCTGGCTTTGGATGACTCTACTGACATATCAGACACAGCACAACTTTTAATTTTCATAAGAACTGTTTCAAAAGACTTTATTATCAATGAAGAGCTACTAGCTTTAGATTCATTGCATAATACGACCAAAGGTCAAGACATTTATAACTCAGTTATGAAAGTTGTTAACGGTATCGGTGACACAAACAGACTTTCAGCAATAGTGACAGATGGCGCTAAGTCAATGTGTGGTACTCAAACAGGTCTATTTGGATTATTAAGGAAGGCTGGAATCCATTGCCCAGCATTACACTGCATTATACACCAGGAGGCGATGTGTGGCAAGATTCTAGACGTGGAGGATGTTATGAAAACTGTAATAAAGTGTGTGAATTTAATAAAAGGCGGGAATCGGTCTATGACACACCGACAGTTTATAAATTTTCTATCAGAAGTTGAGGCGGAATATGACGATTTGGTGCTCTACACACAAGTACGCTGGCTAAGCAGAGGGAATTGTTTGAGGTGGTTTTTTGCTTTGAGAAACGAGATAAAGCAGTTTTTAGAGAAACATGATACCAACAAAGAACTGATCAGAAAAATGGCTGATCCACATTTTAACAGCGTATTGGCCTTTTTAACTGATATCACCCAGCACATGAATGTACTCAACGTGAAGTTACAGGGACGTTACCAAACAATCTCAGATTTGGTAGGACACCTACATGGATTTATAAGTCAACTAAAAGTTTTTAGATTTACCCTGGCCAAAGAAAACTTCATTCATTTTCCTTCGTGCAAAGAATTGATTGAGGAGCGCAGTGACACTGATTTCAAATTTCCTGTATTAATGTTAGACAAACTATTGGCGCAATTCAATG
This sequence comes from Megaustenia siamemsis, assembly GCA_032433765.1. Lineage (NCBI taxonomy): Eukaryota > Metazoa > Mollusca > Gastropoda > Stylommatophora > Ariophantidae > Megaustenia > Megaustenia siamemsis. The sequence goes on from JAVIAB010000092.1 coordinate 107,312,982, forward strand.
AACGATTTTCTGACTTCAGTGGTATACGACCAGAACTGGCATTGTTTAACAACCATATGAAGTGTGACATTTTTCAACAACATGACACTTTTCAGTTGGAGTTATGTAACCTCCAAAGTGACCCCTTTTTCCAATCAAGGATGGAGGTAGGAGTTGACTTTTCGAAAATTGTGCCACAGGAAAAAATATCCTGCATTGAGTGATTTCAGTTTGAAAATTATTACTATGTTCGGAAGCACATATATATGTGAATGCGCTTTTTAAAAAAAAAAAGGAGAATAAATCGTCACAAAGAAACCGACTCACTAATGGCCACCTTCAGGATTTATTACGAATATCATCATCTTTACACATTGACTTTGGTGAACTTGTTGCTGCACATGAATGTCCACATTGTTCTCATTAAGGTTTGTTACATGTCAACTTTAAAATGGCCTAACTAAAACATGTTTGTTAAACAATATAAATAGTAACTTTTATTCATTTTTATAAATCAACTAGGCATTTTTAACTCTGTTGCAATAAAATGATTTATGTAAGCAAATAATGCCGATAAATAACAAAAATATTACCTTAAAACAAATGCCAAGTTTATTTGTATTGATGTTGTTATGTGTGTGGCCCGCCACAAAAAAAAAAAAAAAAAAGTGGCCCGCAAGTTTGAAAGAAATTGGCCATCCCTATTCTTGACCATCAGAAGGAACCCTATGGCTATGGCGTCATAGGGACCTTTGCATATTTGCCCATGAAGCGGCGCAATGTTATCCGAACATGCCTGGAGGAAAGGTTACGTGTCCCTGCGGGCCTCACCACTTTAGTGATGCCTCTACCGTTTTGTTTTATTTATTCATCGTTCATTTCATTCTCATTAATCACATGGTATTACGTGTCGTGAAACAGTTGTAATAAATGTATACATTTTTTCATCGCAGTTGTAATTTAATTGCACTCAACGTAGAAGTACACTACTTCAATCCAGTAATGGTGCACGCGTATAACACGTTATTGTGTGTGTGTTTGTGTGTATTTGTGTGTGTGTGTGTCTGTGTGTGTTTGTTTGTGTGTGTGCTTTGTTTGAGTGGGTGTGTGTTTGTGTGTTTGTGTGTTTGTGTGTGTGGGTGTGAGTGAGTGAGTGAGTGAGTGAGTGAGTGAGTGAGTGAGTGAGTGAGTGAGTGAGTGAGTGAGTGAGTGAGTGAGTGTGTGAGTGAGTGAGTGAGAGAGAGAGACTATCGTTTGGTTATGTTTGTTTGATTGTCTCTCTCCTTCACCATATATATATATATATATATATATATATATATATAGACCTATATATGTGTGGGGGGGGGGGGCCGCGATAGCTCAGTGGTTAGTGAACTGGACTATAAAGGACAAGAGATCGGGTTTGATCCTGATCGATGGCTTCCGGGTTCACCCAGCCTTAAATGGGTACCGGATTTTTTTTCTGGGAGATTAAAGCGGCACGGGCGCAATACCGACCACATTACCCCAAAAATCATGTGCTGAGGGTCTGTAAAATTATGACAACTAACACCATATTCCCTATTCGCCAACTTGACGAGAAGGGTCTCTTTACTACTTTTACTTACTATATATGTATATAATATGTGTGCATGTGTGTACGTCTCTTTACCAGTGCATATTTTCTCAAGATATATTGACGCTGACAACTCACCTGTTGTAGATCTACAAGACACTCACCTCTCGTTCGACTCAGATTAATAAAATGTGGTTTCAGAATAACATTAATCCTCAGGCATCCATTTTTTAATAAACTCTCTTCTTTGCTTTCGCGTGTTCCTTCATTTGTAACGATTTTCAGTTTTCAGCTTTTCATTTTTTCTTTCAATTCCTGTATGTTAATTATATCGACATAACTCGTACATCTTGTGAATAATTGCACAACAAAAAGTGTTCATTCATCGCATTATGAACGTGCATGTAGTAAATACGCGTATATATTAAATACACCGAGCACAATACAAAAATGAACTAAGAGTATATGAAAGCTGCATACCTTCGTTGTTGTTTTTGGACGAGCGCTAGAGATTGTAAGAACAGGAAACATAAATATTGTCGTGATTTTATACAAGTTGCATGAGGACATTCATTAAAATACGTTGCTCAAATGAAAGTATGCGAGCAATAGGTTTTTAAGAAAGGAAACCAAGAAGGAATTCACGCCGTGACTCCTAGTGTATGTCGGAGCATGGATAGGTCACGTGCTTGAAGCCAATCAATAAACAATCACAATAACTGTATGTGTAGACTGAAGACCATTATCTGAATACCATTATCTGAAGACCATTATCTGAATACCATTATCTGAAGACCATTATCTGAATACCATTATCTGAATACCATTATCTGAAGACCATTATCTGAAGACCATTATCTGAAGACCATTATCTGAAGACCATTATCTGAAGACCATTATCTGAAGACCATTATCTGAAGACCATTATCTGAAGATCATTATCTGAAGACCATTATCTGAAGACCATTATCTGAAGACCATTATCTGAAGACCATTATCTGAAGACCATTATCTGAAGACCATTATCTGAAGACCATTATCTGAAGACCATTATCTGAAGACCATTATCTGAATACCATTATCTGAAGACCATTATCTGAAGACCATTATCTGAAGACCATTATCTGAATACCATTATCTGAAGACAAATATCGATGCCTGTAATGGGACGGGGGACACACAACAATGACAGAATCTCTTCGCGTTCGAGGAGAAGAACGTCATTGTCTGCAGAGACTTTAATGCTAGAGACAACATGTGGGGTAACGTCATAACTAACAAGCACGGAGAAGACCTAGAGAACACAATGATGTCAGTCGATTTAATGTGTTTGAATAATGCAAGGGGAACCAATATGGCCACTCGAACAGGGGACTCTAGTAGTATCATAGACCTGAGACATTGCTGCTTTAGCTATTCTGATTCTAATTTCTATACTTGTATCCCCTTCCCGATCTATGTGACTTCCAAGATTGATAAAGTGATCAATCTCTTCCTCTGGTTTGTGTTCCATGTATATTGTGTCATTAGTTGGAATTAAGCTTTTCATGACTTTAGTCTTTTCGTGATTGATCTCAAGCCCAATTTTGCTGGCTATTGATGATAGTTCATTTGTGTTTTCCTGCATCGTTTTTATCTGACTGCTGATGAGAACTATGTCATCAGCAAAGTCGAGGTCCTCCAAATGGCCTCCCTGTATCCAATCGATGCCTTTGTTACCAGTGCAGAAATTTATTCATTATGAAGTCCATAACAATTCCAAATAACAAGAACGATAAAAATACATTCTTGTTTAACCCCAGTTTTTAATTGGAAAACATTCGCTCAGTCCTTCCTCTGTACGAACTGCACATGTGTAGCCATCATAAATGTCTTTGATAATATTTATGATTTTTTATGGTAAGCCATATTGCCTCAGAATTTTCCACAAAGAATCTCTATGAATGCTATCGAATGCTATTTTGAAATCAATGAAATAAGCATAAAAGGTTTCTGCTTTTCAGTGTGTTCCTCCAATATAAGTCGTAGAGTAAAAAAAGCTGCTGCTATATAACTGGATTATTCATACAAGAGAGTAATATTTGAATACCTCATGAACATACTCCTCAAACTGGTGGTACACCCTTTCATTATCAGATGAATCGCTGCAGCACTGTTTCAGAGGAAGGTGATGCTCAGATGTGGAAGTTGGTCATACGAGTCATCATTAATTTATCTATGGCTGCCACAAGGCTCACCATTGTCACCAGTTCTATTTAGCGTGTACACAATAACGATTACAGCACTACAGCAGGATTGGAGGGAAAGAACTATGACTTTGGTGTGCTGTCACCAGATTTATTTAATATTTATAGTAAGATTATTTTAAGATCCATAAGGGGCATGCCTGGAATAACAATCTGAGGTCATAATATAAATAATCTAACGTATGCTGATGATACAGTCTTAATCGCTAAGAGTGAAAATGAGTTACAAGAAATGTTAGACATTATAGTGACAGAAAGCAAAAATAAAGGAATCAGCCTTAATACTAAAAAGACAGAAGTAATGGTAACGACAAAGAAAAAGACATCACCTCGGTGCAAAATAAAGACAAGTGGAACAATATTAAAACAGGAAGTGAATTTAAATATTTTGGGAACTTTGTTAACCTCAGGCGGAAGATGTACAACAGAGGTGAGATGCAGAATGGCCCAGGCAAAAGCAGCTTTCCAAAAAATGAGGAAGATACTGTGCAATCCATTTTTGACAATATAAACAAGAAAAAGAGTTCTTAAATGTTATGTAGAGCCAATTTTACCACATGGATGTGAATCATGGACAATAGGACAACAGACAAGAAAATCACTGGAGTCTGTAGAAATATGGTCTTACAGAAGAATGTTGAGAATACCATGGACAGCTAAGAAGAGTAATGAAAACGTTCTGAAAGAGGCCAAAGCAAAAAGAGAGCTAATTTCAAATATTAGGAAGAAACAATCATCATTTTTCGGTCATGTAATGAGAAGAGAACAACTGGAATATATTGTAACAACTGGGAAAATTGAGGGACGAAGAGATAGAGGGAAGCAAAGAGATAAGATACCAGACAGCTTAAGAGAATGACTTGGTAAAAGGTCAACAACGGAAATGATATATAACTGTCGAGACCGAAAATTGTGGAGAGACATGATCACCTACGCCAGCAGGCATGGTACGTGATGATGATGATACAAGAAACGTACTTCTGTTGCAATTTCTATATCAATATCTTTGCTGGTGTTAGAATTATTGAAGAAATGATGAGTTCTCTGACGAGTGAGACACCTTATATTGTATTTTATTAAGTTTTCATCAAGTCCCGTTGTCACAAATTAATAACACTCACATTCACTGTAAGAGTTGAAATATGTCTTTATGTGTTATTTTTACATGTTTTGACAACAGATGCCATGCTCAACGTTTCACGTCCTTGTTAATTTACGACAACCATAGAACTACATTGGCTAAAGTGGATTTCAAACTTTCGTCATTTCTTGTATTAGTGAAGGACAATATAACAAAATAAAGGGTGCCTGACACAAATTGTGACGTGTTCCGAGTATTGTTTCCATTGCCATCGGTACATTTATGGTTCATGGGGTTAACACCACTCTAATTGGCCCACTAATTTCACAGAAACAAAATGTCGCTAGTTCACATGTTCAGAAACAGACTATCGCTTGTACACATGTTCAGAAACAGAATATCGCTAGTACACATGTTCAGAAACACAGTGCCGCTAGTACACATGTTCAGAAACACAGTGCCGCTAGTACACATGTTCAGAAACAAAGTGCCGCTAGTACACATGTTCAGAAACAAAGTGCCGCTAGTACACATGTTCAGAAACAGAATATCGCTAGTACACATGTTCAGAAATAAAGTGCCGCTAGTACACATGTTCAGAAACAAAGTGCCGCTAGTACACATGTTCAGAAACACAGTGCCGCTAGTACACATGTTCAGAAACAAAGTGCCGCTAGTACACATGTTCAGAAACAGAATATCGCTAGTACACATGTTCAGAAATAAAGTGCCGCTAGTACACATGTTCAGAAACAGACTATCGCTAGTACACATGTTCAGAAACAAAGTGCCGCTAATACACATGTTCAGAAACAATGTGCCGCTAGTACACATGTTCAGAAACACAGTGCCGCTAGTACACATGTTCAGAAACAAAGTGCCGCTAGTACACATGTTCAGAAACAAAGTGCCGCTAGTACACAAGTTCAGAAACAAAGTGCTGCTAGTACACATGTTCAGAAACAGAATATCGCTAGTACACATGTTCAGAAACAAAATGTCGCTAGTACACATGTTCAGGAACAAAATGTCGCTAGTACACATGTTCAGAAACAGACTATCGCTAGTACACATGTTCAGAAACAGACAATCGCTAGTACACATGTTCAGAAACAAAGTGCCGCTAGTACACATGTTCAGAAACAGAATATCGCTAGTACACATGTTCAGAAACAAAATGTCGCTAGTACACATGTTCAGGAACAAAGTGCCGCTAGTACACATGTTCAGAAACAGACTATCGCTAGTACACATGTTCAGAAACAGACAATCGCTAATACACATGTTCAGAAACAAAATGCCGCTAGTGCACATGTTCAGAAACAAAGTGCCGCTAGTACACATGTTCAGAAACAAAGTGCCGCTCGTACACATGTTCAGAAACAAAATGCCGCTGGTACACATGTTCAGAAACAGACTATCGCTAGTACACATGTTCAGAAACAAAATGTCGCTAGTACACATGTTCAGAAACAGGCTATCGCTAGTACACACGTTCAGAAACAAAATGTCGCTAGTACACATGTTCAGAAACAGACTATCGCTTGTACACATGTTCAGAAACAGACTATCGCTAGTACACATGTTCAGAAACATAATATCGCTAATACACATGTTCAGAAACAGGCTATCGCTACTACACATGTTCAGAAACAAAATGTCGCTAGTACACATGTTCAGAAACAGACTATCGCTAGTACACATATTCAGAAACAGACTATCGCTAGTACACATGTTCAAAAACAGAATAGATTTCGTGTCCTTGTTAATTAAATAAAAAAATTCTCAAAATTTGAAGAAAAAAAATGAACATGGTCAGAATTTAAACATAGTAACCACACAGCTACTTCTAGTCTAGTCTAATAAAGTATAATCTACTCTAGTCACCAAATGTCCTTCTTTGCATAACAGCAACTGCATAGTGACCAGGTTCCCTACTTAACACACTCCCAAATTTAAAGTACTACCCAACACTAGCGACAGCACTAACGATAGTTTCAGCTCAGGTGTGTGTGAAGGTACCTCTACATTGTGAAAGGTTATTATTATTCTATTTTTAGTTGCTGTTGTCGTCTTTGCTGAATGTTAGAGAAAACTAAACAAGTAGATGACATGGCAATCAACATTTCATAAAAATATTCGTGAGGAAAATTCTCTAAATACTTTACCCATACAAAAGAGCAATCAATAATTTCAGAATAAATGTAACTATGGGAAAAGGCCCAATGATGACAGCCACATATTGAGAAGTTACCCATAAAACATACAAGATCTGGCATGCAGGGAATTCTGGAGAGAATTAAACTGCCAAATACAACATGAGGAAGAAAGGTGGAGACATAGATGCGCCAGTGGACGCAAATTTGAAGTATCTGGCGAAGGATAGCAAAGAGACGAGGCAAATGAGGAGAGCTTGTTGTTTGTCGATAGGACGCCACAATGAACCCAGTAATAGAAGAACTCACAGGTAGATGAACTCAATGGTAGATGAACTCACTGGTAGATGAACTCACTGGTAGATGAACTCAATGGTAGATGAACTCAATGGTAGATGAACTCACTGGTAGATGAACTCACTGGTAGGTGAACTCAATGGTAGATGAACTCACTGGTAGATGAACTCACATGTAGATGAACTCAATGGTAGATGAACTCACTGGTAGATGAACTCAATGGTAGATGAACTCACTGGTAGATGAACTCAATGGTAGATGAATTCAATGGTAGATGAAATCAGTGGGAGGTGGTCTCAATGGTAGATGAACTCAATGGTAGATAACCTCAATGGTAGATAAACTCAATGGTAGATTGCCTTAATGATATACACCAAATCTTAGTGATCAAGTAAATCAAAAAACAAAAATGGTTTTAACACACACCACCCCACTTCTTCAATCGTTTGCTTTCTACTCAATCCACGCTTATTAAAATTCCCGTAGTATCAGAATCAAATATCATCAGTTATGACCTGACGGAGTTAACAAATATTGAGTGACTGGATTGCGTTTCTTTTAGTTCACAGTTTCTCTCTCCGTTAGTGGTTACCTGGAAGCTAAAGTGTCCATTATTGTATTGACCAGAGCTCCCGAATATCTAGGCACAGCCGTTTGTCGTTAAAGTCATTAATTATTCTATAATTAGCTCATCTATTAAATTTTTTTTAGATAATAACTGTGAAGCTTCAATCAAACTGCTGGAACTAGGAATTCAAATGCGTTACCAAAGAGTTGAAACACTCTAGATCAGTGGTGGCTAACTTAAGGTTGATCGAGGTCCTGATTATAGCCAAGGTCATTACGGAAGGGTGAAACTTAAGAGATTCATAAAAAAATTACATGATCTGATTTAGTAATACATAAATAATGCTTTGATGACTGCTATGATGGGGACTACAGCTACCTTTCTTTGTTTGGAAGATGAGATAGTAATTCGGATGATTCCACTGGCACGGGCGGTTGAGCAATTATGGATTTTAATTCGTTTGTAGTGATACCGGGGCCTTCCATAACCATAACCATAAATATTGCTTGCATTTTGACGACATATTTTATAATATGTAAGACGAATAAATATAATAAATAAAGGACCATTTTCAGATCAGTGCCTACAGAATCACCGTCATGCAGAACACTGCGGGCAAGCTACTGGAGAAAACAGTTGCTCATGTACTTAGCTGTCAACTTGAATAGATACGCACATTCCCACCCACACTCGGAGGTTATAGATATAACAAAGAGACATGGCTCATTGAGGCAGTCCTATGGCGTCTTCAAAGGTTTCCACAGACGGGAGGAGACATATGCTGATGTTATAAATCTGGAGGATGTATACAACAGAATTACATGTTATACCTCATGCACGTGCTCCTCAAAATGGCGGTGCACCCCTTCCTCATTAGATGGATCGCTGCTGCACTGTTTCAGAGGAAGATGATACTCAGATCTGAAAGTTGGTAGTCTGAACCAACATCCATTTATCCAGGGCGGCCACAAAGCTCAACATTGTCACCAGTTCTATTTAACGTGTACACAATCACGATCACGGAACAACAGCTGGATGGGAGGGGAAGAACTATGACTTTTGCTGACGATATTCTGGTATGTCGACAGCAAAGATACTGAGGGAAAATCGCCTCCACAATGCAATACGAACTCGTTCGCATCTTTTCCTGATGTGGAGTATCAGGTGCGTTGGTTCATCCTAATAAATCATCAGCTGCATGGTTCTCACTTAACAATCATATCGTTAACACAGAAACACTTATGGTACGAATGGGAGCTGATGAGGTGACCAGGAACAGAGTGATAACATACCTCGGAGTAATGGTGTCATTTTGGTCAATCTTCCTACACACAAATGTAACTATAGTTAAAGACAGTTTTAATAAACATGATTCATCACGCAATCTTAACATTATTCTTTATTTAACGTCTTTGTTTTGTTATTATGCTTCAGTTTATCTTCTTATTTATGGTGATAGGAAATTCGATAACGAGCAAAGCAACGAGAAACAATCTATTCGTAAATGAATCCCAGCTTTTCAGCCCTTTTCAATGACGTTACGGACTTTCAGCTTTTACGAAACTAAATGGAGCGTGCTTTTATTGGATCATAACTTCTAGGTGCCTTCCTTCCGTTGCATTAATTGCCACTGAAGCGTGTCCATTAGTTGATGCATTTTTAAAACAAAACTAGCCTGTTAATTTGCCCATAAAGATTATCTCACGCTAAGAATTTTGAAACCGTCGATGATAACTGCATTCAGCTAAACACATATAAATGTAATTTGGAAGAAATTGTGGACATATACGTTAATGTGCAAACAAAGAGTAGTTTGAAAATACAGCAAACCTATTGTTTGTCTGCACGTGTTAAGCAAAGTGCGATAAAAGGCAGATGCAATCCTCGTAATGAGTGTCCGTCATTCCTATTGCTACGGCATTGTGTTATTTTTAAATTTCCCCTTTCATCTGATGTCCCTACACCAACTCCAAACATGACATCTATCACAACATTGTGTTATTTTTAAATTCCCCTTCCATCTGATGTCCCTACACCAACTCCAAACATAACATCTATCACAACATTGTGTTATTTTTAAATTCCCCTTCCATCTGATGTCCCTACACCAACTCCAAACATAACATCTATCACAACATTGTGTTATTTTTAAATTTCCCTTCCATCTGATGTCCCTACACCAACTCCAAACATGACATCTATCACAGCATTGTGTTATTTTTAAATTTCCCCTTCCATCTGAGATTTCTATTCTCTTGACCAGATGTGTTAGCCCTTTTCCTAGGCCCCCACGAGGGAGTTGAGAATTGTCTTGATCAGCTCAGGTTATACTGCTCCTGACGTCAAATGTTAGGAATGAGCCACTGCTTTACCTCAGCTCTTTTATGGCATGCTTGATTTCGGCCACAAAGCCTAATGTAAGATTCAACAAAATTACAGTTCATTAACAATTGAAATATTTCTTCTCATAATCGTGTGCCCTTCCCATCGTTTTTTTTTATCCACGCAGCTCTATATTTCAAGCATTTTCCTTTGTGTTTTTTTACTTCATAACGCGACAGTGTCCAAAGTACGTTTTTGCGTTTATGTTGCCTTCTTGCCTTGCTGTCGATGTGTTTTTTTTTTAATCGTGTCTTTTCTGGGCGTTTCAAGTTTTGTTCTGCGTTTAAAATATCGAAGAAAATATTTTTGTTTCTTAAAAAATGGTATCACCTGTATATGTTTTATTGGGACTTCAGCACGCCATCATTACTTTTCTTAGCTGCTCGTGAGATTTAAACATTCTTCTTTGAAACAACATCACTTATATGTTTATTGTCATTGATTTGTTATTCTTGCGCAATGTTAATCCATAATGCAGAAGACAAGTCATTTTTATTATAGACTAACAATTCCGTAACATTCAAGCCGATATGTGCATTAATTTTGCTCACGGCGATTATTTAAAGTTCAAACTGAATTGACAACTAAATTTGTTGACTTTCCCATGAAGCTCAGACCCATTTGTGCATTTACTGTGCTCAACGTTCAGACCGATATATGGGTTCATTATTCCCAAACTATAATAATACACACAGCATATATGCGCTTCCGGTGTCATGGCGGTTACGTGTAATCGTTTTTTTTATTAATCGGCTCTTGCTGATATATTTAAATGATTTACGCGACAGCCTAGTTGTGAAATTATGTGTTGCTATTCCCCGTTTGGTGTATGTTTTATTTCTGACGTGTAGATGAACTGTGAACTTTACCGATATTTAAGTGGAATATGATTTGTTCTTCTTTATGTCGTGTGTTCGTGGTTCGATAGGCAAGCACATGGTTCGACAAAAATGTCGCCGACAGCCGGATATGTTCAATCCGAATGTGAAAAGTCTGTGACGGTGGATGAGGCGGAAGAATCAGAAATAATCAACGGCCCAGAAAGCGAAAACAGCAAAATGTGTGGTACACATGAGGCATATTCAGAACACGAAAGACGAATATGGCAGACCACCGTGAAAGAGATTGGAGCCTCATCACGTAACACTCCAAAGAAAGCCATGGAAAGAAATTATAACTATTGTTTTAAGAACAAACTAAAAATAGCTACACAACAAGCAAAAAATATGGACTAGATATGAAAATCAAAAAGACTAAAACTATGATCATAAACAAAGAAAATTCTCAAGACCTACAAATAAATATCACAGTTGAAGGAATAGACCTGGAAACAGTCCAGAGCTACAACTACCTTGGACATACTATAATCAATTATGGAAAATGTAAAATTGAAATAAACAAAAGAAAAGGTATGGCAAAAAGTAATTTTAATGCCATGAAAAATATACTAACAACAAAACAAATAACAGCAGGGTTGAAACTAAGAATGTTACATCTTCTCAATATTCATGTGTGGTGCAGAAACATGGACATTAGACAAGAAAACAGAGCAGAAAATTGAAGCCTTTGAAATGTGGATTTACAGAAGAATAGGTAGAATTGGATGGAAAGAAAAGAAAACAAACGATGAAGTTTTAAAACAGCTAAAAATAAAAAGAGAACTACTAAATACAATTAAGACAAGACAAATTAATTTTTGGGACACGTTAAAAGACGCAACAGCCTACTAAAAGTAATATTGGAAGGGAAAATACAAGGTAAAAGAGGCAGAGGCAGACCAAGATTAACATGGACGAGTAACATCAAAAGATGAACAAGTCAATCTATGACAACCTGGACCATCAAAGCAAGAAACACTGGAATGGGTTTTTCATTTTAGCCAACCTTCGTTGCGGAAACGGCTCTCGATGATGATGATGATGATGATGATGATGATGATGATGATGATGATGATGATGATGATGATGATGATGATGATGATATATGCGCTCGAAAATAATAATATAAAAACCAACACACAAGGAAAAGAAATTTGAACTATGACGCTTTGGCGCTAATTTATTCTGAAATTGATCATCAACAAAATAGCCTAACAGATTCAAATGATTGGAGCTTGTCACTTGAGCGGAAACTGAAACGCAACCCAATTAAACTTGATAGAACAACCAGCGAAACATAAAGACAGGGGAAATTATCCTCGACAAATTCCAAAAATGAAACGGAAATTGAAATTATTGTATGTTTTTTTTTTTAATAGAAAGATATGTTTGTTCACGTTGTCAGTATCGATAGGAGTGGATAGTTTTAATGGAGTTTAATTGTAAAACTACTCACGTGAGGGAAAGAAACAATATCAAACGTGGATAGATATCGCCTTGATTATTGGTGCCTTCTAAACAGATGCTCAGATCTTACCTGACTTTTGTTGGTGCTTTGTAAATAGATGTTCAGATCTTACCTGACTTTTGTTGGTGCTTAGTAAACAGATGTTCAGATCTTACCTGAATTTTGTTGGTGCTTAGTAAACAGATGTTCAGATCTTACCTGACTTTTGTTGGTGCTTAGTAAACAGATGTTCAGATCTTACCTGACTTTTGTTGGTGCTTAGTAAACAGATGTTCAGATATTACTTGACTTATGTTGGTGCCTTGTAAACAGATGCTCAGATCTTACCTGACTTATGTAGAACCTTGTAAACAGATGCTCAGATCTTACCTGACTTATGTAGAACCTTGTAAACAGATGCTCAGATCTTACCTGACTTATGTAGAACCTTGTAAACAGATGCTCATATCTTACCTGACTTATGTAGAACCTTGTAAACAGATGCTCAGATCTTACCTGACTTATGTAGAACCTTGTAAACAGATGCTCAGATCTTACCTGATTTATGTAGAACCTTGTAAACAGATGCTCATATCTTACCTGACTTATGTTGGTGCCTTGTAAACAGATGCTCAGATCTTACCTGACTTATGTAGAACCTTGTAAACAGATGCTCAGATCTTACCTGACTTATGTAGAACTTTGTAAACAGATGCTCAGATTTTGATTGGTCTCTATGCTGGCGTCTTGTACATAAATTATCAGATCTTGGCGCCTGGCACATAAATTATCAGATCTTGGCGCCTGGCACATAAATTATCAGATCTTCGCGTAAAAGTAAAAAAAAAAAAGAAGCACCCCCGTCCCGCCAAGTGGCGTATAGGGAATATGGTGTTAGTGACCTTAAATTTTACATGCCTTCGGCACATGATTTTTAGGGTAATGTGGTCGGTATTACGCCCGTGCCGCTTTACTTTCCCAGAAAAAAAATCCGGCACTCATTAAAGGCTGGGTGAACCGGAAGCCATCGGTTGGGATCGAACCCAACCTTTTGTCCTTTGTAGTCCAGTTCAATAACCATTGAGCTATCGCGGCTCCCTGATCTTAGCGTCTTGTACATAAATTATCAGATCTTGGCGTCTTGTAGACAAATGTTCAGACCTTGTATGATCTGACGTTTGTGTCTTGTGTACAAATGTTCATACCTTGGCTGACTTGATGTTTGTGTTCAGTTCTTGGTTGACTCGATGTTGATGTCTTGTATACAGATGATCGGATCAGGACGTCGCACTGGGCCTTGTTTGACAATGATCAGCAACACAAATGTGACTAAATGCGTTAGCATCAGGAACAGCGATTAAGATCTTACTCAACCCTGCCACCTCCATGATTCTTGTAACGATTAATAGGTCTGGTAAATGATTAGGAATCGAAAGGGAAAACAAACTGAGTGATTCCCAAAATGTCATGTTTACGTAGAATATGTAAGTCCAAAATATATCACAGCTTACTATAAACTACAGCACATCAATGCCCACTTAATCCTCCTTAACTAATACTTTAAGGTTGTTTCTAAAGAGTGAATTGTACTGGATAGTGATGACGTGTTTTGTGTTTTGACATAATTATACTAGGCAATATAAGAAGAATCCCCATCAAGGGCGAAAATGAGTGGGAAAAGACCAAGAGGAAGACCCAGAAAAAGATGGATGGATGCAGCGACAGATACATGTAACAACAACGGAAAATCACTAATTCAGACAGTTCTAGCAGCTCAAGAACGACAAATGATATAAACCACGACACCTTTTAGGTATCAGTGAAAAGAGAAAAGGAGAAAAAAGAAGAGGAATATTAGAAGGTAGTTTGCCATTCCTTTCCTTCGTGGCAGTAACTGTACTAGTAGGAGATCGCAGCCATTATCTATATAAGATAAAGGAAAGAGAGATATCGGACAACAAAGAGAGAAAATACTAGATAGCGTGGTATCATGGCATGGAAAACAGTCAACAACAGAACTGATACGATGCACTGTAGATAGAAGATTGTGGAAGGACATGATCGCCTACGCCAACCGGTATGGACATGATGATGATGATGAAGTAAGTAACACGCACAAATGAGATGCAGGATTGAATACTATCATTGAATAATAGATGAGACACGAAGTATTTAACATCGACCTAAAAGACATAACATAAATTATATCAGCATCATCATCAAGTACCGGGCCTACTGACATAGGTGAACATGTCTCTCCACAGCTGTCGATCTCGGCAGCTATTTATCATTTCTGTTGTTGACCTTCTGCCAAGACATTCTCTTAAGCTGTCTGTTATTTTCTCTCTTTGCTTCCCTCTATCTCTTCGTCCCTCAATTTTCCCACTTGTTACAATATATTCCAGTTGTTCTCTTCTCATTACATGGCCAAAAAATGATGATTGTTTCTTCCTAATATTGGAAATTAGCTCTCTTTTTGCTTTGACCTCTCTCAGAACATCTTTATTACTCTTCTTAGCTGTCCATAGTACTCTCAACATTCTTCAGTCAAACCACATTTCTACAGACT
Source organism: Megaustenia siamemsis (assembly GCA_032433765.1). Classification (NCBI taxonomy): domain Eukaryota; kingdom Metazoa; phylum Mollusca; class Gastropoda; order Stylommatophora; family Ariophantidae; genus Megaustenia; species Megaustenia siamemsis. The sequence goes on from JAVIAB010000092.1 coordinate 107,328,143, forward strand.
CCAGTGATTTTCTTGTCTGTTGTCATGTTGTCCATGATTCGCATCCATATGTTAAGACTGGCTCTACATAACATTTAAGAACTGTTTTTCTTGTTTCTATTGTCAAAAATGGATTGCATAGTATCTTCCTCATTTTTTGGAAAGCTGCTTTTGCCTCGGCCATTCTGCATCTCACCTCTTTTGTACATCTTCCGTCTGAGATTAACAAAGTTCCCAAATATTTAAATTCATTTACCTGTTTTAATATTGTTCCACTTGTCTTTATTTTGCACTGAGGTGATGTCTTTTTCTTTGTTGTTACCATTACCTCTGTCTTTTTGCTATTAAGACTGAGTCCTTTATTTTTGCTTTCTTTCATTATAATGTCCAACATTTCTTGTAACTCATTTTCAGTCTTATCGATTACGACTGTATCATCAGCATACCTTAGATTTTTATATTATGACCTCCAATTGTTATTCCAGGCATATACAAAATAATCATCAGGCATATAAATTATTAATATCAGGATGAATTACAAACAAATTAATGCTAGTTGATAATGTACGAAGAAGGAAATACCTGTGAATTATGAAGGTAGTTATACTGAGTTATTTGCGGGTCATCATCAATGCACTCCGAACGTGTCCATATGTGATCAGATCCTCTCCTCAGCAAGTCTCGCAATATCCAGCGACTGACGACTCCAGTTTTGTTAGTTATTCTGATGAGATACAAATAGGTGGACATCATCAACTGACAGATGATGTGCAAGGCAAGATGGTAGACACTGACAGGTGACGCACGAAGTGAAACTGACAGATAGACTGTGAATTTTGCTTGCAGAAGAAATATGTTTAGTTTAGTTTAGTTTAGTTTAGTTTAGTTTAGTTTAGTTTAGCTTAGTTTAGTTTAGTTTAGTTTAGTTTAGTTTAGTTTAGTTTAGTTTAGACGACAGATCATCGTCATTGCACAACGGACAACTCCACACAGTTCTTAGATCCCCTCCATAGCAAGTACCCTGTATGAAGCACGCCCGCCATACACTAGCGAAAACACCGAACATGACTTCAGCACAGATACACGAACTCCGTAACACCAGTAAAAAGGTTTGACCCCAATCTCCTTTTCCGCCTGTTAAAACATGCGTGGTAAGTGACAATAGCTCTATTCTTTTCTCGTCTCAAAGTAGAGGGCACAATTAAATATCTCACGAATTAAAAGATCAAGTTAGGTAACACAGGAAGAAGTATCATGACAGATGAAACACACACAAAGGCCAATGAAACATAAGACACGAAGCGAAAGGGGCTGAAAAATGAGATATGAACATTGGTTCATGACGTAGGAGTTGGTGTACACTGAAAGATCCGAAGTGAATGACGCAGCTGAGACAAGAAGTAGTAGCGACGAATTTGAGTGTAAAATATATAGCAGGTGAGAACTCGCAAAGGTGGTGGGAAAAAGCGTAGAATGCGATAAATCATGTGTTTAATCTGTCATTAATAATTGTTATTTACCTAGAAACATTATACTGTGGCAACTATATTATGGCTTATTTCCAAAACCTGCGGAAGCTTATTTTCCTTTTAACAAAATCATATCATTTAATTATAACTTTGTTGAGACTTGTTACACGTCTCGTAGCTACCGCTAGCTAGATTCTTGTGTAGATTTGCTTGTGAGCGTGTGGTGTGCGTGCATAAGTATCTGTGTGAACGTGCGTGTGTGTGTGTGCATGTTAGTGTGCGCGTTAGTGTGTGCGTTAGCGTGTTTGTGTATACAAAATAAAAAGTAAAGAACCCCTTCACGCCAAGTGGCCAGCTTATAGTTCACACCTTGTGATAAAAAAGTGGAGGCGGGCTCTGTACACATGCAATAGGTAGAGTCGTTGCAGAAATCCAAAATACGTAAGATCATATTTGTCTATGTCCCTGGACATGCGGGAGTACGGGGAAATGAAAGAGCGGACAGGTTGACTAGCTGCGCTGTCGTTGAGAACGGGCAACCAATGGATCGGGCAGACATCATCAATGCCCTCCGAGATGTGGGAAGAGCACAGGACTTCGACAAGCACAGATCCACGTCACTTCTTCGGATGATGGAAATGGGAGTTAAGATGGGCACAGCCGAAATGAGAAACTAAGTGGCCGTGTAAGAAGACTTATCAACCAACATAGAACTGGAGTCGTCAGTCGCTGGACACTGCGGGAATTGCTGAGGAGGAGATCTGAGCACCTATGGACATGTTCGGAGCGCAATGATGATGACCAGCAAATAACTCAATAACGCAATAACCAAGTGGCGTATAGGGAATATGGTGTTAGTGACCATAATTTTTACAGAACTTCAGCACATGATTTTTGGAGTAATGTGGTCAGTATTACGCCCGTTCCGCTTTACTTTCCCAGAAAAAATCCAGTACCCATTAAAGACTGTGTGAACCTGGAAGCCGTCGATCATGATCGAACCCTACCTCTTGTCCTTTGTAGTCCAGTTCACTAATCACTGAGCTATTGCGGCTCCTGTGTGTGTATTTACTAACACTTAATTAATACCCGAGCCTCAAACATTTCTTTGATGAACAAAACGACAGTTCAAATCAAATTAAAAAGAACGACATGCAGTTTTACAGAACATTGTCAAGAATCCCACTATCACGTTAAGACGCCCAATAAGTGAATCAGTGAAAATGGAAAACGTGCCGCAAATATCAGAAAATTAAAAAAAAACATTACAACATTCAGCTAATTTAAACGAAATTAGAGCTAGAGACACAATTTATAAAAAAAAAAAGATGCGGAAGAAGTTGTATTCATTCGGAACAGAATGAAAAGAAAAATTCTTAAGATACCTTGGATAATGAAAAAGAGCAATGTCGAGATTTTGAGAAATATAAACATTACAAATAACTGGCTTTTAAGCCCCATTACACAAAAGAAATTAAAATCGTATATCACGCCAAAAAACACACCGGGCTGGAAAGAACAATAATGGATGGCATGGTTCTTGGTGGACTCATCAGAAGAAGACCAAGAAGAAGATGATTTCAAGACATCGAGGAAACCTTGAACATGACAACGGAAGTAGTGGGCGACCAGGCTAGAGACAGAGATTCTTTTAGACGAGCATTGATGAATGCAACGTTCTGCAAAGGACATGCGATATATTGGTTGTACACGCACTGGTCGTCTTATCAGCAACTTCAGAACACGCACTGGTCGTCTTATCAGCAACTTCATAACACGCACTGGTCGTCTTATCAGCAACTTCAGAACACGCACTGGTCGTCTTATCAGCAACTTCAGAACACGCACTGGTCGTCTTATCAGTAACTTCAGAACACGCACTGGTCGTCTTATCAGTAACTTCATAACACGCACTGGTCGTCTTTTAAGCAACTTCATAACACGCACTGGTCGTCTTTTAAGCATTTTCAGAACACGCACTGGTCGTCTTATCAGCAACTTCAGAACACGCACTGGTCGTCTTATCAGTAACTTCATAACACGCACTGGTCGTCTTTTAAGCAACTTCAGAACATGCACTGGTCGTCTTATCAGTAACTTCAGAACACGCACTGGTCGTCTTATCAGTAACTTCATAACACGCACTGGTCGTCTTTTAAGCAACTTCAGAACATGCACTGGTCGTCTTATCAGCAACTTCAGAACACGCACTGGTCGTCTTATCAGTAACTTCATAACACGCACTGGTCGTCTTTTAAGCAACTTCAGAACACGCACTGGTCGTCTTATCAGCAATTTCAGAACACGCACTGGTCGTCTTTTAAGCAACTTCAGAACACACACTGGTCGTCTTATCAGTAACTTCAGAACACGCACTGGTCTGATCAGCCACTTCAGTTCTCTCTTTAACTGAGAGAAATAACAAACTGCTCCCCATCAACACCAATGGAAGAACAGCAGCAGCAATTTAATTCTAAGTTTTATAATGTACATGTACACCATATTCTAAGAGAGAAACATTACATACAGCGTAATAAAGGAACATAAATAATAGATCAAAGGGCACAGTATGATCAATTGTAATGCAAGCTGCTGTAGATAAGCAAAATGTTGAGATGCTGACTAAAGTTGTTGCACTTATGAATACCAGTCACACAAGAAAAACTTACAAGGTCCATACCTCGACATCAAAGAGGTGGGCCCTAGAAACAATTATAAGCTGACCACACCTCGACATCAAAGAGGTGGGCCCTAGAAACAATTATAAGCTGACCACACCTCGACATCAAAGAGGTGGGCACTAGAAACAATTATAAGCTGACCACACCTCGACATCAAAGAGGTGGGCCCTAGAAACAATTATAAGCTGACCATACCTCGACATCAAAGAGGTGGGCACTAGAAACAATTATAAGCTGACCACACCTCGACATCAAAGAGGTGGGCACTAGAAACAATTATAAGCTGACCACACCTCGACATCAAAGAGGTGGGCCCTAGAAACAATTATAAGCTGACCACACCTCGACATCAAAGAGGTGGGCACTAGAAACAATTATAAGCTGACCACACCTCGACATCAAAGAGGTGGGCCCTAGAAACAATTATAAGCTGACCACGCCACGATATCAAAGAGGTGGGCCCTAAAAAACAATTATAAGCTGACCATACCTCGACATCAAAGAGGTGAGCCCTAGAAACAATTATAAGCTGACCACGTCTCGACATCAAAGAGGTGGGCCCCAGAAACAATTATAAGCTGACCACACCTCGACATCAAACCCTAGAAACAATTATAAGCTGACCACACCTCGACATCAAACCCTAGAAACAATTATAAGCTGACCACACCTCGACATCAAAGAGGTGGGCCCTAGAAACAATTATAAGCTGACCACACCTCGACATCAAAGAGGTGGGCCCTAGAAACAATTATAAGCTGACCACGCCACGACATCAAAGAGGTGGGCCCTAGAAACAATTATAAGCTGACCAACGAGAGAAGAATTGATGCAAAGTCGGGCGTATCGGACACATGCCATCACATTGTGGACAAGAATTAGAAACATGAACTCTGTGGAGCACGTTAGAATGTGTGGATAAGAAAAAGATGATGAAGAAAAGACCAGAAAAAGGTAGGAAGAAGGTATAAATAATTACAAATAAATAAAGAAAGAAAGAAAGAAAGAAAGAAAGAAAGAAAGAAAGAATGAAAGAAAGAAAGAAAGAAAGAAAGAAAGAAAGAAAGAAAGAAAGAAAGAAAGAAAGAAAGAAAGAAAGAAAGAAAGAAAGAAAGAAAGAAAGAAAGGAAAAGAATGGAAAGATGTAGTAAGGAAGGTAGAAGAAATGAGAAAGACTGGAAATGATGTAGAAAAAAGAGAAGAATGATAAAGAGAACTGAAGAACGAAGTAGATCATGCCTGGATGTTTTTTTTCTTTTTGTTACATAAACTATTACCTTCTAAGATAATTCAAATTATTAATTCTCATCGTTCTTTGTCTTTTGCTTTTAACATCAACGGTTGATATTGACATGATGATGTTGACAGAAAGGACATTCCGTTGTTAATCTGTTTTTTTTTCTTCAAATTCTCTTTATTGCCCCATTCAATCACAATCATTCACATTGTTTTATTAAAACAGTGGGTTATTATAAAAGTTATCAGTTCACAATTTCTTTCTTTCCTTAATAGCTTGTCATTTCAGATTTTGACAAGAACTGAGAAACTAAAATGCGACTTTCCTTCCTACGCTGTTTATGTTTCCTACGCTGATTATGTTTCCTGCGCTGATTTTTTTTTTCCTATGCTGACTTTGTTTATTTGTCTGTTTATGTCTCCTATGCTGATTTCCTTTCCTATGCTGATTTCGTTCCTTTGGCTGTTTATATTTTCTAAGCTAATTTTCATTCCTATGCTTCTTTTGTTTCCGATGCTAATTTTGTTTCTCATGTTGTTTATGTTTCCTAATTTGATTTTCTTTAGGGAAAAATATTCTGTGAATTTTCCTCAATTTGTTATAAAATGACGAAAGTGCTAACGTTCTTCTTTCTATTTCTCTTAGAACCACTCTGAGCACTCAAAAACTCTCCCATTTCCAAAGTTTAATTTATTTTAAGATAGTAATCGACAATAAATATTGATTGGACGAAAGTAAGCTGTTTATGGGAGGTCCAGGTCTAAGTTGAGCAATGACCAGCGGGCAGACATCTGATTGGGTCACGAGGTGTTCCTCTGTCTGACCTTTTGTGTCTAAGAGTAGTAGAGGGTCAGCAAAGTCAAAAAGTAATGTCCTGTCTTGACACATCCAACAGACGAAGGGAAAAAAAACATCAGTTGGTAGAGAAAAAAAATGTGATTTGTATTATGGCACATGATGATGATGATTATAACAGAGATGACTGCTTTCTTCTGCTTCAGCATTCATCAGACGACTACTCCTCTTCATCATCCGCCCTTAAGGAACGCTGAGTCGTGGTTTAGGACTGTATCAACTGTAGAGGCTGCGATATGTGTGCCTTTCCTCAAACATCCGATTTAAGTATGACATTTTAGGTTGCCGGGTTGCATTTCCTCTCGGTAGCCTAGTTGGGAAAACCACCCGACTGGGCTACCGATGTTCGGACAACCCGTGTTCGATTCAACCACCCGACTGGGCTACCGATGTTCGGACAACCCGTGTTCGATTCAACCACCCGACTGGGCTACCGATGTTCGGACAACCCGTGTTCGATTCAACCACCCGACTGGGCTACCGATGTTCGGACAACCCGTGTTCGATTCAACCACCCGACTGGGCTACCGATGTTCGGACAACCCGTGTTCGATTCAACCACCCGACTGGGCTACCGATGTTCGGACAACCCGTGTTCGATTCAACCACCCGACTGGGCTACCGATGTTCGGACAACCCGTGTTCGATTCAACCACCCGACTGGGCTACCGATGTTCGGACAACCCGTGTTCGATTCAACCACCCGACTGGGCTACCGATGTTCGGACAACCCGTGTTCGATTCAACCACCCGACTGGGCTACCGATGTTCGGACAACCCGTGTTCGATTCAACCACCCGACTGGGCTACCGATGTTCGGACAACCCGTGTTCGATTCAACCACCCGACTGGGCTACCGATGTTCGGACAACCCGTGTTCGATTCAACCACCCGACTGGGCTACCGATGTTCGGACAACCCGTGTTCGATTCAACCACCCGACTGGGCTACCGATGTTCGGACAACCCGTGTTCGATTCAACCACCCGACTGGGCTACCGATGTTCGGACAACCCGTGTTCGATTCAACCACCCGACTGGGCTACCGATGTTCGGACAACCCGTGTTCGATTCAACCACCCGACTGGGCTACCGATGTTCGGACAACCCGTGTTCGATTCAACCACCCGACTGGGCTACCGATGTTCGGACAACCCGTGTTCGATTCAACCACCCGACTGGGCTACCGATGTTCGGACAACCCGTGTTCGATTCCCACCGGAAGCAGTGTCAATTGTACTGTGGTTGGGAAAAAAAAAATATCCCCGCGGTCGACCCAGCCGTTGGCAGAATGGGTACCAGGGTATAGTACTCTGGGAAGGTGAGGAATGTCGCCTCGCATCGTGAGTTTCGATGCTTGTAGCGATACTATCCAGAAGTCTCCGAACAGCTCTGAATAGGCGGCCGAGCACATATGGGTAAAAACTCGCGTGCTAAGACGCAGATTCAAATCTCGTACTTTACCTCACCTTCATTTCCTCTCGGTTTCTATTGGTTTTGCCAGACCTGTTATCAGAGCCTCTACAGGGTGACGGCGAGCAGCTGGTTATCCTGATTCAAACCGCTACCAGTCGCTGACCACTTTTAGACAGGTTGCTATCGGCGTCCTATCGGCCGGAACATGTTACTGTAAATCTTCAGAACTTTAACAGTTTTGCAATCCTCAGATACATATTTTAAAAATCATTGAAAGATATGACTGCTGGACTCAAATGCATGGCTGCTTCTATGACATAGCAACTACTGTAATTGCAACTATCAGTTTGATTCCGCGCCAAATGTATGATAACCATAGGTTACTGTGCCTTGTGGTGAAAACTCTCTGCATGACGCCAGCAAAGTCATAGTTGCAACCTTAAAGCATTCTTTTGATATCGACTTGACAAATGACTCTGTCGCCTCAGTTTTACAACGGCACATACGCCGATCCCTCCATCTGGTTAACTTTCAAGTAGGTGTTAAAGTGGCACGACAAATTTGATTAATTTAAAACAAATATTGTGTCGCTTCTGGTTTCAGAAGCTACTTTGCGATGTAGAAAGACTATGAAACATTTATAACTCATTTTACATCAGAAAATAGGATAAAAACTAGGATAGCTGAAAGAAGAGTGTGAAAGTCTGTTGAAGGAAATAACTTGTGTTCCTTTTGTTTTAGGAGGCAAAGTCTGACAGCAAAATAACTGAAAGCTGCTAGCGACTCACAGCTGATGGCTTGCACCAGAATCATCCAGACCCTACCATTCTACCCGACTCTTTACAGTGGCTCTAACAATAGATAAACCAACCTAGTCTTCTTTTATAATCCTAGCCTTATTTGTATTATTTTATTACCATTAGATACTTAACCTAGTTCATAGCGCACTTTCTTAACGTTAAAGTAAACGTTGATACAGTCCTAAACTTTAGTCGACTCTTCCGAGTATTTGAATGAGCACTGTCCTACTGAGTTTGAAAAGGTAACCACCGCCAGAATGAGGACACTCACTGGATGATGGCTTCCTAGTAAAGTGCAGTTTCATACTTCACACCATTACGAAGATCTCAGCTCAGCAATAACAATTAAAATACATAAAAAACTGATTCAAAATTACATGGTAAATGTAAATACTTTAAAACGCCAATTATAATTAAATATATATTTTTTTTTTTTTTTTTGGGGGGGGGGGCGTTCGCCAGCTTTCAGCTCTGTCGAAGTTCCTAGAGCATAGGAATTGAATTTTACATAGCAACTGAATTTTACATAGGAATTGAATTTTACATAGGAATTAAATTTTACATAGCAACTGAATTTTACATAGGTATTGAGTTTTAGATAGGTACTGAATTTTACATAGGTATTGAATTTTACATAGGAACTGAATTTTACATAGCAACTGAATTTTACATAGGAATTAAATTTTACATAGGAATTAAATTTTACATAGCAACTGAATTTTACATAGGTATTGAGTTTTAGATAGGTACTGAATTTTACATAGGTATTGAATTTTACATAGGAACTGAATTTTACATAGCAACTGAATTTTACATAGGAATTAAATTTTACATAGCAACTGAATTTTACATAGGAACTGAATTTTACATAGGTACTGAATTTTGCGGGTTAATACGTTTTTCCCCTGGCAGCTGTGTGCACAGGGGTCTCTTTCCGCACAGGCAGATAACTCCGTCTTCGGAGGTACTCAATATTTTTTTTGCGGTCGATTACGTAATTGGTGCAAAGAGAAATCAGAAATAAAAATCCCAACTGGTGCAGACGATATTTGAACTCACAACCTCTCTGTCTCGAGACCGGCGTCTTGCCTCGAGACCAACCATTCCCCATAAGATGATTAATAACTGCAAAAAGACAGCAATCCTTCCTAAGCCATTAAAATTGATAAATAATAATTGCTGTTGCTTGTATATGATTTGAGAAAAGAATTATTCGTTACAGGACACTCTTTACATTTATCTGATTAGATTATTTTTGCTTTATGGTGTCTTTATTTTCCTATAACAAAAACATTAGCGCACTTTACAATATTTGGTTTTTCTTGGAACAGAAAGTTGTTAGGAAGTTACAAAATCTTGCGTTTCGAAACTTGTCAAGTTGTTCTTTTTCAATGCGTGATTCTCATTTGTGATTCTAAAGAACAATGCGTGATTCTCATTTGTGATTCTAAAGAACAATGCGTAATTCTCGTTTGTGATTCTAAAGAACAATGCGTGATTCTCATGTGTGACTCGAAAGAACAATGCGTGATTCTAATGTGTGATTCTAAAGAACAATGCGTGATTCTAAAGAACGATGCGTGATTCTAATGTGTGATTCTAAAGAACAATGCGTGATTCTCAAGTGTGATTCTAAAGAACAATGCGTGATTCTCAATTGTGACTCTAAAGAACAATGCGAATGGTCTATATAGTTGTCAGTTTTTGCTCACTGGTTCTGTTTAATACGATTAATTAGCAAGTTGTAAGAATAAATTATGCGCATATTAGTATGAAGCGAATTAAATTTTACAAATTGTTTAATGCATTATTTAAAAAAATATTACAATTATTAACTTTCTAGACTTATAATTATTACTTACCGTTTATTGAGAAACTAATCTTCGTTTTAATGTTTCCCTATTCTTGAGCCACACCCCCCCCCCCAATTCTTTTTTTTTTTTACCATCGGTTGCAAATCTTTATGCACTGATAAATCATATTTTACGTGGGTCAATGAAGTTACCAGTTTCTGCAAGGAGATGTGTAACATTTCAGAAAACTGACGTGCATAATTAATTGTTTGATAACGCCACGAGGCACGAAGATGACACGAATCATTAACTCTAAGACCGAGGAAGTTGGTCTAGAAGGGCAACTTGACTTTCTTGATTTTCTGGGTTTTGATGGAAAAACTTGAGTTTGTTCATTCTGGAGATACTGTAATACTACATCTTCTGTACCAACTGACCCCATCATTATGTGGGTTTCAACGATCTCATAGTCCATGGAGATTATGGGTTTTTTTTTTACTTAAATTGTTACCGGCGAGGCACTCTAAGAAGTGAAATAAGGTCTTGATCCACTTTGAGTCTATTATCCTGTTGCAAAGGGCCTCAGTTCGCCTAGTTTCTGCTTCCCACATTGTGTAGAAAGAGATGTGTAAAATTGTCACACTGCTGTCGAGGGGTAGTCAAGTATTAAACGTCATCTTACTAGACCGTTGGGTGTGAGAGGGAGGTCGGTGCACTATCTTACTGCTAGTAAAAAAAAAAGGGGGAAAGAGCCCCGTCACGTCAAGTGGTGTATAGGGAATATGGTGTTATTGACCATAAATTTTACAGACCTTCAGCACATGATTTTTGGGGTAATGTGGTCGGTATTACGCCCGTGCCGCTTTACTTTCCCAGAAAAAAGTCCCATTTAGGGCTGGGTGAACCCGGAAGCCGTCGATTGGGATCGAACCCTACCTCTTGTCCTTTGGAGTCCAGTTCACTAACCACTGAGCTATCGCGGGTCCTATCTTACTGCCAGTACTTCCCCAATACAAATAGACCGTTATCCAGTTTTAGTTGAGTAGACTAGACAGTGTTGCACTTAAATCGAATCTCGATCACAGTATCCCCTAGCCTGGACACCAACCATGTTCACCATTTAGCAACATGGTAACCAAGTGTAAACAGCGGTTGCTAATAACAACTGACCGAAACAGATGGTCTTCTCATAAACATGCCTATTAAGGCAAACATTTGTGTTTATTAATTAAATATCTAGAGTTGTAGTTAAATTAATGTTGTGTCTATTGATCTTCGATAAGATTTCGATAATGCTCACGAATATGAAGCTTTTGTGTCACTCCCGGACCTTGAAGTTAAGAGAGATGTTGCCTAAATTTGAAAAGAGCCACAGATACGGCCATCCCTATTACATAGGAATGTGCCCGTAAATCGATGACGTCAAAAGGTCCGGCTGAGGCGAGAAGGCTAGGCCGTGTTTACAATTTTAAGGGAAACACATGTGAAATATATCTTCATTTTTCGCCTCTTCTCCTTCATTTATTTGTATTCTGAAACTGAACGCACTTTATCCTGGAAAGTCCGACAAGTGTTGTGTGGCACAAGGTAGATCAACTTGTGATGGTGAAGTTGATACAATTTCCATCGAAAATTTCCATCAATGGATTAAGTTTCCATCTCGTAAGATTAGAATCATCATCATCGAGTGCCATCTCTGCAACAAAGGTTGGCTACCATTATGCTCTATCTCTTGCTTTGATGATGCAGGTTGTCATAGGCTGAGTTGTCCATCTTTTGATGTTACTCATCCTTGTTGGTCTTGGTCTGCCTCTTCCTCTTTTACCTTGTATTTTCCCTTCCAATATTAATTTGTGTAGGCTGCTGTGTCTTTTAATATGACCCAAAAATCTCATTTGTCTTGTTTGAATTGTGTTTAGTAGTTCTCTTTTCATTTTTAGTTGTTTTAAGACTTCATCGTTTGTTTTCTTTTCTCTCCGTCCAAAGGTTTAAAAGTTATATATTAGCTCCCAAACAAATAGTCCGTGGTAAGTGTTTATTATTTATAGAAAGACGTGATAAGCTTCCACAGTTTCACTGCTATAGATGGCTTCACATACACAATGTGACTAAACAATGAATATATTCTACTTTATAAATTAAGTGTGGAGCTCAACAGAGTTCCAGCCATAGAACTCAATATTAAATGAGTTCAAGACCTCTCCTTCAGCGTGTGTCTTTCTTAAGACAGGTTTGATTCATGCAAAATTATTCCACAGCTTGTGTAATAATGAGAAATTCAAGAGGTAGTCTCAGCTAGTAGTTAGTTTCTTTTTCAATTTCAGACATTGACAAAACTCTTTGGTAATCAATGAGCGACTGCAGTTAACGACAACTCATTATAGTTAGAGAGTAAAATGGAATAGTAGCAACACACGCAATAGTTTGCATCTATGGCCTATATAAAGCCTCCTGCTTTCTACAGATTCATAAGAAAATCAACGTCTGTGTGTCATACTTATCTCTTGATACAGGTAAATTTATGCAGGTTAGGAGCTAAATACGTCGTCAAGACTGCGAAAATATTTGAAATTCAAATAAATAAAAAATGTGTAAGGCTGCAGTAAACTACTCAACACGAAATCAGATTGGGATAGCCTCCAGTACAAAAGAATGTGCCACCACAGTACAGACGTTCACGACTACATCAATGTTTAGCAAATACACAGAGGTTATAGGGTTAATACCAAAGAAGATGGCAACATGTGATCTGCAGGCCCATTTGCTGCAGACCAGGGAATATGTGTAGTCTGCTGGATTCTAAGTACTGTCTTTCATTGCTGATAATAATGCAGTCCACAGAAAGGTTTGCAAGGCGTGCTTCAGGAAAATAAAAGCTAGATCAACAGAACATTGCAAATCTGGAGCAAACTTTAACATAAAAGATACTCTACCCATCTAGTTTGGAAAGGAAATAGGTTTCACTGGCTTTAGGTGTGTTTAACAGTTATAATGTCACAACTCTACAACTAATGGGACACAATGACACTGACTCTACATGTGTTTAACACTTGCAATGTGACAATTAGTTCTACAACTAATGGGACACAATGACACTGGCTCTAGATGTGTTTAACAGTTATAATGTGACAGCTCTACAACTAATGGGACACAATGACACTGGCTCTAAATGTGTTTAACAATTATAATGTGACAGTTCTACAACTAATGGGACACAATAACACTGGCTCTAGGTGTGTTTAACAGTTATAATGTGACAGGTCTACAACTAATGGGACACAATGACAATGGCTCTAGGTGTGTTTAACAGTTATAATGTGACAGTTCTACAACTAATGGGACACAATGACACTGGCTCTAAATGTGTTTAACAGTTATAATGTGACAGTTCTACAACTAATGGGGCACAATGACACTAGCTCTAGATGTGTTTAACAGTTATAATGTGGCAGTTCTAGAACTGATGGAACACAATGACACTGGCTCTAGGTATATTTAACAGTTATAATGTGACAGGTCTACAACTAATGGGACACAATGACACTGGCTCTAGGTGTGTTAAACAGTTATAATGTGACAGGTCTACAACTAATGGGACACAATGACACTGGCTCTAGGTGTGTTTAACAGTTATAATGTGATAGTTCTACAACTAATTGGACACAATGACACTGGCTTTATGTGTGTTTAACAATTATAATGTGACAGCTCTACAACTAATGGGACAGAATGACACTGGCTCTAGGTGTGTTTAACAGTTATAATGTGACAGTTCTACAACTAATGGGACACAATGACACTGGCTCTATGTGTGTTTAACAGTTATAATGTGACAGGTCTACAACTAATGGGACACAATGACAATGGCTCTAGGTGTGTTTAACAGTTATAATGTGACAGTTCTACAACTAATGGGACACAATGACACTGGCTCTAAATGTGTTTAACAGTTATAATGTGACAGTTCTACAACTAATGGGGCACAATGACACTAGCTCTAGATGTGTTTAACAGTTATAATGTGGCAGTTCTAGAACTGATGGGACATAATGACACTGGCTCTAGGTGTGTTTAACAGTTATAATGTGACAGCTCTACAACTAATGGGACACAATGACACTGGCTCTAGGTGTGTTTAACAGTTATAATGTGACAGCTCTACAACTAATGGGACAGAATGACACTGGCTCTAGGTGTGTTTAACAGTTATAATGTGACAGTTCTACAACTAATGGGACACAATGACTCTGGCTCTATGTGTGTTTAACAGTTATAATGTGACAGTTCTACAACTAATGGGACACAATGACCTTGGCTCTAGGTGTGTTTAACACTTATAATGTGATAGTTCTACAACTAATGGGACACAATGACACTGGCTCTAGGTGTGTTTAACAGTTATAATGTGACAGCTCTACAACTAATGGAACACAATGACACTGGCTCTAGGTGTGTTTAACAGTTATAATGTGACAGCTCTACAACTAATGGGACACAATGACACTGGCTCTAGGTGTGTTTAACACTTATAATGTGATAGTTCTACAACTAATGGGACATAATGACACTGGCTCTAGGTGTGTTTAACAGTTATAATGTGACAGCTCTACAACTAATGGGACACAATGACACTGGCTCTAGGTGTGTTTAACAGTTATAATGTGACAGCTCTACAACTAATGGGACACAATGACACTGGCTCTAGGTGTGTTTAACAATTATAATGTGACAGCTCTACAACTAATGGGACACAATGACACTGGCTCTAGGTGTGTTTAACAATTATAATGTGGCTTGTTTGAGTACAGCAGATTCTGCAAGCTGAGAAGATCAAGAAATTGTATTCTACCTTATGCAAATGTTCATCAAACCTGTTATGATGTTCATTCTTGAAGTGTCTACAATATTCAACACTGAATTTGAACCTGATTTTGGAGATATAATAAATAGTAAGCACACTGTATTCATGGGAACCGCGATAGCTCAGTGGTAAGTGAACTGGACTTCAAAGGACAATAGCTTGGGTTCGATCCTGATCGACGGCTTCCGGGTTCACCCGGAAAATATAAATCATATAGACAGTTACCGTTTTTTTTCTGGGAAAGTAAAGCGAACGGGACGTAATACCGATCATCTTATCCCAAAAAAATCATGTGACGAAGGTCTGTAAAAATTATGATCACTAACACCATATTCCCTATACGCTACGTGGCGTGACGGGGCTCTTTACTACTTTTTTTTTTCTACTGTATTAATACATTCTTTGTTCTTGCTTAATATAGAAGATTGTGAAATTATTGTTCAAGATTGGGCAGTAGATGTCCTTGTAGGTATCAATGGATTTCTTGCATTCAGAGTTTTTAAGAAACTGAAATGCTGTACCTGCTGTGAGGTTCCGCAGCAACAAGATAATGAGCCGGATCTTCCAACAGTTTCATGGCTCGACTAAGCATGTTTACTTACAGAGATGGTTTAAGGTAACCATCACAGCCATTGACAGTTCTGACTGGCAGCATATCTTGTTGTATAAATATTAATATGAGCAGATTATGTAATATGGTATAATAATTAAATAGTGTATATTTATGTATTATCTAATCAGAATAGCTCAGGCCAAAATGGCATTTCAGAAAATGGAAAATATCTTATGCAACAAATCTATGTCAATAAAAATGAGAAAGAGAGTCCATCGGTGCTATATAGAACCAATTCTGACCTATGGAAGCGAATCATGGACAGTAGACAAACAAATGAAAAGACGATTATAGGCTACAGAGATGGGATTTCTCAGAAGAATGTTGAAAGTTCCCTGGACAGCTAAAAAGACCAATGAGGAAGTTCTCAAAGAGGCCAACACAAAAAGGGAGCTCTTAAAAAACATCAGAAAGAAGCAATCAACATTTTTCGGGCACATCATGAGCAGAGGAAAGTTGGAATACTTGGTTACAACTGGCAAAATAAAAGGAAAGAGAGATCGCGGGCGACAGAGAGAGAAGATACTGGATAGCTTGGTGTCATGGCATGGAAAACAGTCAACAGCAGAACTGATACGATGCACTGTAGGTAGAAGATTGTGGAGGGACATGATCACCTACGCCAACCGGTATGGCACATGATGATGATGATATTTATGTTCTAGGACATAGCATGTACAGATAGCCACACACACACACACACACACACACAAACCAGAGAAAACAGACATTAAGCAGACAAACAGTCTGTCTTAATGCAATGAATTTCTCGTATTGACTGCTAGAAGTTTCAGACTGACCTCGTGACGTCATGAGTCAGTATGGCGGCGCACGTCTGTGTCTGTAGACAGATGGCCTTGGCTACAGGGAGAACATTGGAAGCCTTGTCAACTCGAATAGTTGTATTTCTAAATCGTTTCACGCTGCCGGATTTGCTGAGGAAAAGACAATTACTCGATATGCGCTGATAATAGTCCGACGACTTACTTAGTTTCCATAAACAAACTGAACTAAAAGTTCCCAATTTTATCAATTTTCTTCATTTAGGTAGGACTAGAGCTCCTTAGTGTAGAGAGTATCATTTCATTGCAATCTTAATAAAACGTCTTGTCGTCGACTAGATGCAAAGATGGGTCAAACAAAGAGTGAATTGGTTTCTAAGTTATTATAGTTTGCCATGTCAGTATTAACTTCTTGTCCATTGTGCCATAGACTGAAATTTTGAAAACCGATGTCGTAAACTGAGCTCCGAAATAATAATATCTCTGCCGGTGACAAGTGTTGTAATTAGCAGCAGTTGTCTCGCTTTAGCAACGGTGACCAATCTTCATGAAAGAGTACATTGGTCACGTTACATTTAACCGTGTCTGATGACGTATAGTTAGTTGCCTGATTTTGTCCGGATGACAGAAGGTATCCATTGATCTGTTGTCGGTAAAACAGGTTTCGATGGTTAGTTAATCCAAATTAATCCAGAATTTCGAGTATTTTTTTTGAAAACTGATGGACGTTAAACGATTTATTTGACTGGGATCACGTGACAATTGGCGGTTATTTATTTTGACAGCAGTTAGGGGTAGAAGTCGAGGTAGGTGCAGTTTACGAGGTCAATGAAGACAAAAGAACTAGCGAAGCAATCCTAAACATGTTAGTCCATCAGACTTACTAGACTAAAAGGAACAAAGAACAAAGTGTACACAGCATTTCGCTTTGAATAATAATAAGATGAGAGGGGCAAAAGAGGTGTATAAGTGTGATTGAGTAAAGTCTTCGCCGAAGTGTCAGTTTTATTGAATCAGAACAAAACCGGCTCATGTTGATGAAACTTGTATTGCATTCAAGTTATCTCCACTTTCATGTATCTTACAAAAACGATATTTCTTCTTCTTCCCTTCCTCATCTGCCTTTCAGCGTCGAGGGGAGATATAATTTGCGGTCTTTTGCTCGTCTGTTCGCCTCTGCTACTGTTATGTTTCCTAGTGCTTCTAAAATTCCATCGATCCATCTTTTACGTGGTCGACCTTGGATCTGGTGTTCTCACAGCGTTTGTTGAAGGCTCGTTGTGTTGTGTTTTGTTCTGTCTGCCTTGTCACGTGGCCAAATCATTTTATCTGTTGTTTCCTTATATATTCTATGGCGGGGGCTATTCCTAGCTTTTTTCTCAGTTCTTCATTTCTGATCTTATCTCTCAGACTGTTTCCTGTCATTCGTCTAACACATTTCATCCCTGTAGAGGTTATTTTTCTTATTGTCCTTGCATCTAGGGTTCAGGTCTGGCATTGGTAGCACAACGTTGGGATGAAGATTGTATTGTATAGTGCTCGTTTTACCTCCAGAGTTATTTCCTTGTTGGACAATTGTGGTGATAACTGTCCGAAGATTTGACAAACGATATTTGCGTGTATTTAATACAAAAGGTGCTTCCTTCCTTCCTTCCGGTGTACCCCTGATTCTAGGTAACTCCAACATATAAATGCCACGGAATTGAAATGTCAATTAAATTAGAAGCGATGAACTAAGAAATCATAAATGAATGTCGCTGTATAATTTATAAAGAAAAATTGGATGTATCTGTATTGTCGTGTGACAAGATAAAAATAGCCAAATGTAGTCCATAAAGCTTTTAACAAGAACAATGCAAACAACAGTTCGGGGGATCGTTCTCGATAAAGATGCATCGACAAAATGCTAAGATGATTCAAAAGCTTTACAGTAGAACAATTTTGCAGATTTTCTCTCCTCTGTCCTTTCAAAGACAAATAAGGAAAGAGAATAGATAAATGTACTCTTTTGATGAACCTAGAAAATGATGACAGTAAATCGCACTGACGATGAAAGTTGTCAACTTAAATGCTGGTATCATCTCCCACTGTATTCATCCCAGTTCAAGTCTGACCCAGCACAGCTTCTAGAATGGTAACTTAAAAGAGTTGTAATTTGGCTTCAATCGACGTCATGTTAGACTAGTTGTCTGACACATTAAGATGCGCCGGGTCGAAAGGCGCGGATAACCCAGAAATTGTATAAACATGAACATTACACTTATACGTTCTGTTTAAGCATAAATTGATGAGAAGAAGTGTTTTTTTTTTTTACGTTCTGTTTAAGCATAAATTGATGAGAACAAGTGTGTTTTTTTTTACGTTCTGTTTAAGCATAAATTGATGAGAAGAAGTGTTTTTTTTTTACGTTCTGTTTAAGCATACATTGATGAGAAGAAGTTGTTGTTGTTGTTTTTTTTTTTGGGGGGGGGGTGTGGGGGAGAGTTCAGAGAGAGAAAGAAATTTAGAAGAAAGAAAGAAATAAGCGAAGTGTAAGAAAAAATTGGATAAGAAAAAGAGGAGAAGGAAGAAATAAAGGAGAAGGGGAAAGATAAATATGAGGAGAAAGAAGATTGCGAAGAAGAAAATTTGAGGAGAAAAAGAAAGAAGAAAAAGAAATACTTTCTCAATTTTCTTTCTGTCTATCAATTGATCTCATCGAACTGAGCTGACACAAGAACTGTCCTCAGTTGTGACACATTTCCGGTGAACTTACACGCCAATCTTTACTCTCGGGTCTAACGACCAGCCACACTCTGACACAGATCGAACTACAACGATTTCCAATAGCTGACATGACAGGCTAATGCATACAATTCTTATTTCGCACTTTTCCCTGCATTGATGCAAATATTACATTTAGGGTGGAAAATGTTATTATATTCGTTCATTTGCAAGAACGCAGATCACCATATCAGTATAAAACAAAGAGAAAACGCGTTGTGTCATGGAGCAGGTACATTTATGGTATTTATCAGTTATGGTTATTTAATTGTAGCAGTGCAACTCATTATTATACAAAAATGTTGAGAATACAATGGACAGTTAAGAAGATTCATGAAAACGTTCTGAAAGAGGCCGATGCAAATAGAGAGCTAATTTCCAATATTAGGAAGAAACAATCATCATTGTTAGGCCATGTAATGAGAAGGGAACATCCGGAATATATTGTGACAATTGGGAAAATTGAAGGACGAAGATGTAGAGGGAAGCAAAGAGAAAAGATACCACACAGCTTAAGAGGAAGGCTTGGCAGAAGGTCAACAACAGAAATGCTAAATAACTGTCGAGATCGAAAGTTGTGAAGAAACATGATCACCTATGCCAGCAGGCATGGTACTAGATGATTATGATGATGATGATGATGGTGATAATGATGATGATGATGATGATGAGTACTGTTTACTTTACGCTTGGCATACAGTAATGGATACATTATTTACTGTTTTCTTCAGCTCTTCATCTTCTGCTGTATACTCCTCTCTGCATTGTCCATCTCGAACGGACGTTAAATGGGAGCATGCGTATTAGGTTATTGAGTTATTGAGTTATTGAGTTATTGAGTTATTGAGTTATTGAGTTATTGAGTTATTAGCGGGTCATCATCATTACTCACCGAACATGTCCATAGGTGCTCATCTAACATGGCCTTGGCATCGACTAGTTATGGCCTTGGCATCGATCAGTTATGGCCTTGGCGGTGGCCAATTTTGCTCTACACTTTTTGACTTTTAGCTGCCAAGGGTTCACACTGGAACCCGGTTTTCTTTATATTATCCGACAGGGCTAGGCATTTGATTTCACTACCCAAAGACAAGGGAAAGTGGAAAGCTGTACACTGCTGGAATTGCCAAGGGATCCTAACCCCTATGGACATATTCTGAGTGCAATGATGATGATCTGCAAATAACTCAAGGAAAAGGTAACACTACGAATTTTAAGATAAAAATCCCCACCCTCCCCCGCCTGTGTAGGATATGAACACTAGACCTTATTGTCCAAAGGCGGACGTCTAGACAAACCAGTCCCCCAAGTGGCAAGTCAAAATACTATTTCTTTTTTAATCGTATAAATCTAAGCCAATCTCTAATTTTCTCTCCTACCACATCCAAACATCCTAAATTTATTTTATAAAACACATCTCATCATCATCATCATCATCAAATACCGGGCCTGCTGGCGTAGGTGATCATATCTCTCCACAACTTTCGATTTCGACAGTTATTTATCATTTCTGTTGTTGACCTTCTGCCAAACCATTCTCTTAAGCTGTGTGGTATCTTTTCTCTTTGCTTCCCTCTATTTCTTCGTCCCTCAATTTTTCCAGTTGTTACAATATATTCCAGTTGTTCTCTTCTCATTACATGGCCAAAAAATTATGATTGTTTCTTCCTAATATTGGAAATTAGCTCTATTTTTGCTTTGGCCTCTTTCAGAACGTCTTCATTACTCTTCTTAGCTGTCCATGGTGTTCTCAACATTCTTCTGTAAAACCATATTTCTACAGACTCCAGTGATTTTCTTGTCTGTTGCCCTATTGTCCATGATTCACATCCATATGTTAAGATTGGCTCTACATAACAGTTAAGAACTATTTTTTTCTTGTTTATATTTTGTCAAAAATGGATCGCATAGTATCTTCCTCATTTTTTGAAAAGCTGCTATTGTCTGAGCCATTCTGCACCTCACCAAAACACATCTAACATTTCCATTCCCATGCTCTCTCACAACGTTCTTCGATTACCATTCATGTTATCCATTACACCACCCTAACACACAGTCACGTATTATGTGCAGTTTTACCGTTCTGTCTACCCAATGCAATAAACTGAACTAAGTTTTTGTGCACATATTCTCCTCTATCCCCAGTATTTTGTGAGTTGTGTAGCAAGCAATGAATGTGCATCCTCTGGTGGCCTTTTCTGATTGAAGCTTTACCGCGGCAAGTTTACCTCTCCTGCGCCCGGACACTAAAACATTTCTCATCGACAATAGCCACATATCGATTGCCTAATGACCCAAGTCGAATGTGGCCCCGCTAGCAACACACTAATCAGTCTTATCAATCTTTCTCTTCCGAACCACCGCGCCTAATTTACATATTTAGGATTCAGCGTACTTTTGCCATTGAAAGCGAAAACATTGAGTCTGTCTGAGTCTTTGGACAGTTCTACATCCAATGAATGACTGAATTTCCGAATGGAGTTGATGAACATCGCTGTGTAGATATCAGCAGTGCAAACTTTACATTTTCAGAGCTGATTCTGCTTTTCTTAAAAAAAAACAAACAAAAAACACAGCAGCGGAGAATGAAGGTGAATTTGAAAAATTTAAGAAAAGAAGTTTGCAAACATAGTTGCCTTTATTCGCGCCCTACATGCGTAATACGTCACGCCCTGGTGCCCTTATGTCAGTGAACACGTGAGCAGGGTATTTTTTTGTAGAAAAACTATTTTAGGTAACGGCGTACAATTTTGCAACTTTTTTGTCAAAATTGCGTGCATTTATCGGAAATAGGCTTTACATTTTTTTTAATAACAGTAAATCAATATGAGTTATTGTAGAGTGCTTGTCAACATTGCGTTTGTAATTTTAGTCCAAAACTCAAAGGAAAGAATTCTACAAATTATAAACCAAGCATTCTCAACCTAGAGCTCACGAGCGAGTGTTCCCCTCACCATGTAAACATGTGCTCTCCTCACCGTGTAAACATGTGCTCTCCTCACCGTGTAGACAAGTGATCTCCTCACCATGTAAACACGTGCTCTCCTCACCGTGTAAACATGTGCTCTCCTCACCGTGTAGACAAGTGATCTCCTCACCATGTAAACACGTGCTCTCCTCACCGTGTAGACAAGTGATCTCCTCACCATGTAAACAAGTGCTCTCCTCACCATGTAAACAAGTGATCTCCTCACCATGTAAACAAGTGTTCCCCTCACCTTGTAAACAAGTGATCTCCTCACCGTGTAAACAAGTGTTCCCCTTACCATGTAAACAAGTGCTCCCCTCACCATGTAAACAAGTGCTCCCCTCACCATGTAAACAAGTGCTCCCCTCACCATGTAAACAAGTGATCTCCTCACCATGTAAACAAGTGTTCCCCTCACCTTGTAAACAAGTGATCTCCTCACCGTGTAAACAAGTGCTCCCCTCACCATGTAAACAAGTGCTCTCCTCACCATGTAAACAAGTGCTCTCCTCACCATGTAAACAAGTGCTCTCCTCACCATGTAAACAAGTGATCTCCTCACCATGTAAACAAGTGTTCCCCTCACCATGTAAACAAGTGCTCCCCTCACCATGTAAACAAGTGTTCCCCTCACCATGTAAACAAGTGCTCCCCTCACCATGTAATCAGGTGCTCCCCTCACCATGTAATCAGGTGTTCCCCTCACCATGTAAACAGGTGCTCCCCTCGCCATGTAATCAAATGCTAGCGATCACCACTGCTCCTGAAAGTTGGGAGTATAGTTGGCAAAATAGTAACAACGTCAACTTGACCCATTTGGAGTCAGAAAAGGCTTGACCACAACTAAAAGATGATGTAACTGTTTCAGGTGTGAACAAATGGATAAAGGGGATGGGGGCTTATTTGTACATACACAAAGTCTTTTTGAAATGCTGGGAAAAACAAACAAGAGAGTAAAAAAAGTAAAGTACCCCCGTCACGCCAAGTGGCGTATAGGGAATATGGTGTTAGTGACCATACATTTTACAGATCCTCGGCACATGATTTTTGGTGTAATGTGGTCGGTATTATGCTCGTGCAGGTTTATTTTCCCAGAAAAAATATCCAGTACACATTAAAAGCTGTGTGAACCGGAAGCCGTCGGTTGGGGTCGAACCCTACTCCTTGTCCTTTGTAGTCCGGTTCACTAACCACCAAAACAAGAGAGTGTCTCATCACAAGACCTGAGATTAAGTACGTGCTTCCAATGACCAATAGAACAGGAATACAAGTAAATAGTAGTCAACATATACAGAAACTCATTAGAATCTTCACGTCGAAAGATAATACAAAGCATGGACAAATATATGGGAGCCGCGATAGCTCAGTGGTTAGTGAACTGGACTACAAAGGACAAGGAGTAGGGTTCGATCCCAACCGACGGCTTCCGGGTTCACCCAGCCTTAAATGGCTACCGGATTTTTTTTCTGGGAAAGTAAAGCAGCACGGGCGTAATACCAACCACATTACCCCAAAAATCATGTGCTAAAGGTCTGTAAAATGTATGGTCACTAACACCATATTCCCTGTACGCCACTTGGCGTGCCAGGGGTACTTTACTATGGACAAATAGTTGTGTGCACACGCAGTTGAGACGATTCAAAGACTTCGGAATGTTCGTCACTGAAAGAAAGCTTCCGATATACCAGTTCGTATTGGAAGTGAAACAGAAGAAACTGTTTTCTTTTCAAAATAATTGGGAAAGGGAATTTCTTGTGGTAAATAATAACGACAATACAGAACGGTTTGTATTTTGTGTCACTCTTATTTATCAAGATACATAAAAGCCAATTGATAAAGATTATAATCCACATCACAGTTCATTTGCCGTAGAGTCAAGTATGTAAAGTCGACAAACGAAAATGCAGCTCAAGTGTGAACAATTTTCTTTCGGCAAAAACGTGAACGAGGTTTCAATGGAAGTGTTTCTATCAGTGTCGCATGAACTTATTAGACATGGCATGCCAATTTTTGAGTGCAGCAGTTGCTAAGGAGTATAGAGTCTGCGCAGTAGCCACTATGTCAGAGAGTAGACCTGGGAAAGTATAGAAATGTTCTGGTTAATGCTGCAAGAAATATGTCTCTTAGTTGCTACAAGGCGGTTGTTTGGCGGCCCGACCTCATCGCGGCTCAAATGAAGCAGAAAACTTTGCTAAGGCTGGTCTGAGTGTAGCTACCGTTCTCTTGCTATTAAATCAATCGACGGACATTGGAACATTGAGTCTGTCGCATAATTTATATGTTTTGTACGCTGTGTTCATGGTTCTGTAGACAATTTATTTCTAATAGTTTTACAGCTCCTATGTACAGCTACTGGTAAAAACAACTACACTTGTTTTACCGACTACCTAATATCCAATAATATATAGTAGTATAGTATAGTAGCCTCCGTCAGTCATAGTTGACTATGGATTTTTCAGCGCCCCTAGAAATGTTATTTTTTCCTTTCTTTTCTTCATAGATACATCAAAACTAATGTGTGTGGTTACATGTTGGGTTTAAAACAGAGGACTTATCAGTCTTGTGAGAAATGATAAACACTTTCCTCCTTTCACCCACTTTCATTGCTTGATTTAATTTGAAAACTAGGCTTGTCGTTTGAAATCCGTTCCTGAGATTTCAGAGCACTTTAAAGTCATTGTTAAGTTGACCAACTTTCTTGCTGCAAAACCTCTTAACAAACGTCTGCCGAAAGTCTTCTTGCGGGATTTATCAGCGCCATATTTAGAACTTCCCGTGTGTTACCGGGGCCTCATTATGAGGGAAGTAAAGAATAGTGACACTGTAACCTTCCAGGCATGTCGTAAGAGGCGATTAAGGAGGTTGATCGATGGCTTGACAAGCTGTCATTGTAAAAAGTATTGTTATGGAAACAGCGCCATATATTTTAAAGCAGTGATCTCTGCAATATGTGCCATTTTGGCACGCAAGGTTTCTGTTTTTGAGATTGTGGTTCTTCCCTATGTGCCGTCTTCGGCTCGAAAGTACAATAGATAGATAGATAGATATTTAGAACTAATCCTTCATGCGGACATTCGTTGGTTGAGTTCTGGTAATGCAGTTACGAGGGTACGCAGAGTGTTCGAACAAATAGAAGCATGAATTTCTGCAAATTATTTTGAAACATTTCCATAAATTTTTGTCAGGATGATTCGAGATTAATATTGCTTCGATAGTCGACCTCTTTCGGGATAATTCCAGATTAATATTGCTTCGATAGTCGACCTCTTTTGGGATAATTCCAGATTAATATTGCTTCGATAGTCGACCTCTTTTGGGATAATTCCAGATTAATATTGCTTCGATAGTCGACCTCTTTTGGGATAATTCCAGATTAATATTGCTTCGATAGTCGACCTCTTTTGGGATAATTCCAGATTAATATTGCTTCGATAGTCGACCTCTTTCGGGATAATTCCAAATTAATATTGCTTCGATAGTCGACCTCTTTTGGGATAATTCCAGATTAATATTGATTCGATAGTCGACCTCTTTCGGGATAATTCCAGATTAATATTGCTTCGATAGTCGACCTCTTTCGGGATAATTCCAGATTAATATTGCTTCGATAGTCGACCTCTTTTGGGATAATTCCAAATTAATATTGCTTCGATAGTCGACCTCTTTTGGGATAATTCCAAATTAATATTGCTTCGATAGTCGACCTCTTTCGGGATAATTCCAGATTAATATTGCTTCGATAGTCGACCTCTTTGGGATAATTCCAGATTAATATTGATTCGATAGTCGACCTCTTTCGGGATAATTCCAGATTAATATTGCTTCGATAGTCGACCTCTTTTGGGATAATTCCAAATTAATATTGCTTCGATAGTCGACCTCTTTTGGGATAATTCCAGATTAATATTGCTTCGATAGTCGACCTCTTTCGGGATAATTCCAGATTAATATTGCTTCGATAGTCGACCTCTACCTGTATCTCAAAGAGCTTGGTAAGCAACTTCTATCTATCTATTGACCTTTCGAGCCGTAACCGGCCCATAGGGCGTAGACCAAGATACACCTTCTCCTATATGAATTTTTGTTCTAGCAGTTTTCTTTTAAAGATATTTTATCAAATCTCGCCATCTGTCTCTGTTCTGTGCAAGCAGTTCTATCTCATTGAGGGAGCCGATTCCTGCTGCTCTTGCCTCTCTCATCAATGTTCTTCTCAGTGTCTCCCTGGGTCTTCCTCTTTTTCTTTTACCTGTTGTTTCCCATATGAGGGCTTGCTTTGCTATTCGATTATTATCTCTTCTCATCACATGTCCAACGTATGACCATCGTCTTTTCTTTATTACTGAAGATATTAGTGGTTGATTGGCGATTTCTCTAATTTCCTCGTTTGTTTTGAATTCGTTCCATTCTATACCAAGTATTTTCCTTAGACATTTATTTTCGAATGCGTTCAACCTTGCTTCTATATCTCTTGTTGTTTTCCAGCTCTCACACGCATACGTAAGGGTTGATAGTACATTTGATTTGAATAGCCTAAGTTTTGTGTTTGTGCTAATGAGTTTTGATTTCCACAACTTTTCAAGGCTTCTGAAAGACATTGCTGCTTTAGCCAGTCTGATTCTAATTTCTTTGCTCGTATCCCCTTCTCGATCAATGTGACTTCCAAGATAGATGAAGTGATCGATCTCTTCTACTGGTTTGTTTTCCATGTATATTTTGTCACTTGTTGGAATTAAACTTTTCATGACTTTAGTCTTTTCATGATTGACCTCAAGCCCAATTTTGCTGGCTATTGATGATAGTTCATTTGTGTTTTCCTGCATCGTTTTTATCTGATTGCTGATGAGAACTATGTCATCAGCAAAGTCCAGGTCCTCCAAATGGTCTCCTTGTATCCATTCGATGCCTTTATTACCAGTGCAGCATTTCTTCATTATGAAGTCCATAACAATTCCAAATAACAAGGGCGATAAAATACATCCTTGTTTAACCCCAGTTTCTATTGGGAAACATTCGCTCAGTCCTTCTCTGTTCGAACTGCACATGTGTAACCATCATACATGTCTTTTGATAATATTTATGATTTTTGATGGTAAGCATATTGCTTCAGAATTTTCACAAAGAATCTCTATGAATACTATCAAATGCTTTTTTGAAGTCGATGAAGTTAAGTACAAAAGGTTTTTGCTTTTCAATGTGTTCCTCCAATATAAGTCGTAGAGTGAAAATGTGGTCAAGACAGCTTCTCCCTTTTCTAAACCCAGCCTGTTCTTCACGCATTACTGTATCTATTGAATCCTTTATTCTATTTAGGATGATTTTACAGAATAATTTGAGGCAACTGACAAAAGTGTCACGCCTCTCCAATTGTTACAATCTCTAAGATTGCCCTTTTTTGGGATCTTAACAATGATTCCTTTTTTCCATTTATGAGGCGTCTTCTCTGTTTTCCAAATGATGTTGAACATTTTTTGGAGATGTATTAAATTATGGCTATCAATTGCCTTGAGGATCTCAGCTGTTAACTTATCCTCTCCAGCAGCCTTGTTATTGGTCATTAGCTTTAAGGTGGTTTCTATTTCACTCAAGGTGAAGTCATCTAAATTTACATCTAATTCTGCTGCTGGTGTTTCAGCTTCAAAATCTATTAAACTGTGAGGTAGTGGACGGTTAAGAATTTCTTTGAAGTGTTCCGCCCAACGGGCTTTTATGTCTGCGCTTGTTGTTAGCATTAATCCAGATTTGTCTAGAATTGGTGTTCCACTGGATGTATAGGTGTTTGTCAGCATCTTTTGTACAGTATAAAGAGTTCTGCTGTCTCCTGTAATTGCAGCTGTCTCTGCTTTCTCTGCCAAGTTGTCTATATAAGCTCTTGTATCTCTTCTTGCCGAACTTTTCACTTTGTTGTCTAATTCTTTGTATGTTGCTTTTGCCAGAACCTTTCCAAGATCTGTCTTTACATTAGTCATGGCTCTCTTCGCTTCTCTTCTTTCTTTGATGTATTTCCATGTGGTGTCTGAGATCCAAGCTCGTTTTTCCATTTTCTTCAGTCCAGCACTTGCTTCTGCTGCTGTCATTAGTATTTTGCTCTGTGAGTCCCACATTTCATTGATATCTAAGTCTATTTCACAAGTGCTGAATAACAATTACTTAGCTCTATGTTAAACTTTTCCTTTATTGCTTCATCTTTCAGTTTATGACTATCAATTTTATGTGTAATTGACCTCTTCTGTTGGTTTCTAAATTTAATCTTATTTTCCCAATGCACAGGTTGTGGTCACTATTAACATCAGCACCTCTGTATGCTCTTACATCTATTAATGATGATCTGAATTGTTGTTTAATACAACAATTTAAAGCAACTTCAGAGTTAACAAAAACGTACACATTTTGTGAACTAAAATACATATTTTCATTTCAGTTAAAATGAGACAGATTTCTTGCTGCAAGTAAGTATGAACTACAACATTCGTGGAATTTGCACACAAACTTTTTGAAAGTCTTTGAGAGGCGTTTCCGAAGTTTGGAAGAAATTGAACAGTTATCTAATCTTTTCGATTTGACGTGGACTTAAATGTGAAGAGATTCCTAGACATTTGGGGAGCAATAGATACATGACTGTTTACACGTCGCTACAAATAACTTCTCCTTGGACATAACTGTTTACACGTCGCTACAAATCACTTCTCCTTGGACATAAGTGTTTACACGTCGCTACAAATCACTTCTCCTTGGATATAATTGTTTATACGTCGCTACAAATCACTTCTTCTTGGATATAATTGTTTACACGCCGCTACAAATCACTTCTCCTTGGATATATTTGTTTACACGTCGCTACAAATCACTTCTCCTTGGATATAATTGTTTACACGTCGCTACAAATCACTTTTTTTCCTTGGGTATAATTGTTTACACGTCGCTACAAATCACTTCTCCTTGGACAACACAAAAGATTTTTAGTGGCATTCAAAGGCAAGGATCTGACTAGTCAGGTGAGTGTTTTATATATTTAGTCTCTTACTATTATCTTATATATAATAGAAATCTCGACAACAACAATCAGAGGGATTCCAGTGGAAAACCCTCGTTCTGTTTTCGTGGACATCATGTGCTACAGGTGATACCCGATCATCATCAAGCTACTGTAAGCAAAATAAAGATAAAAAACACACTAAAGATAGGTACTTGGAATGTGAGAACACTCATGCACAAGGATACATTGGTAAACATCAAACAGGAAATGAAAAGAATGGGTGTACATATATTGGGACTTTGCGAAATGGTATGCACTGGATCAAGGGAGATATATTCTGATGAACATAACATAAGATTGCAATAGTGATCATGTACCAGTTGTGGGAAAGCTTAGAGTAAAATTAAAAGCAGCAAAACGAGCCTCAGTTAACATCAAATTAAATTTAGATTTACTCAAATCAGATAAGAAATTTCAAGACAAATATAACATCACAATTCATAATCGGTACAATGCAATAAAGAAGATACAATGCATTGATGAACAGTGGGAAATGCTAAAAGAATCAATGAAAAAAAACATCAAAAGTGTTATACCACTAGTGAGGACAAATTTAAGAAAGAAATGGTTGACAAATGACATGTTGCCGCTAATGAATACAAGAAGAAGAAATAAAGAAAATAAAGATGAGTATAAGAGATTAAATTTAAAAAATTATAATAAAATGCAGTTAAGCAAAAGAAGCATAGCTAAAAGAGAGATGCAAAGGGATTGAAATGCAACAAAAAGGAGATGCCGAAACTATATACAAACAAATTGAAGAATTAACAGGAAGAAAAACGCAATCAAAAGCCGGATGTTTAAGATCAAAGGAAGGAGAACTGTTGATTGATCAAGAAAACATAGGGAACGATGGACAGAATACATTAAAGGTATTTATAATGATGAACGAACAGAAGTAAATATTAAGGATAATGGTGAAGGACAAGAAATACTCAAAGAAGAAGTGGAAGACGCCTTGCGCAACATGAAAGCAGGAAAACCTCTTGGACCAGATAATATAACTAAAGAAGAGATTGAAGCCATGGGTGATTTTGGAATAGAAATAATAACATAAATATTGAATGATATCTACAACAGCGAATATATACCAGACGACCTGCACATATCAATATTCATAGTCCTACCAAAGAAATATGGTGCGATTGAATGCAATGATCATCGCACAATAAACCTTATAAGTGAGTCACATGACTAAGATATTACTAAGAATCATCATGCGAAGAGTGCGAAACAAAATCAGTCCAGAAATTAGTGATGAACAGTGTGGTTTTATTAGAGGTAAAGGAACGAGCAATGCCATATACATCGTTAGATCTTTAGTAGAAAGAGCCATAGAGGTGAAATCAGATCTATACCTATGTTTCATAGATTATACCAAATCATCCGACAAAGTAAAGCACCAAGAAATAATCAAAATTTTAGAAAGCATAAACGTAGACAGCAAAGATCTAAGAATAATAAAAAAAAAAACATGTACTGGCAACAAACGCGGCCATAAGAACTGGAAATCAATTGGGAATGTTTCAACGAATAAAATAGGGTGTTAGTCAAGGTTGTGTGCTGTCACCATATTTGTTTAATATTTATAGTGAGATTATTTTAAGATCCATATGGGGCAGGCCTGGAATAACAATCGGATGTTATAATATAAATAATTTAAGGTATGCTGATGATGCAGTCTTAATCGCTAAGAGTGAAAATGAGTTACAAGAAATGTTAGACATTAGAGTGAAAGAAAGCAAAAATAAAGGACTCAGCCTTAATAGCAAAAAGACAGAAGTAATGGTAACAGCAAAGAAAAAGACATCACCTCAGTGCAAAATAAAAACAGGTGGAACAATATTAAAACAAGTAAATGAATTTAAATATTTGGGAACTTTGTTAACCTCAGACGAAAGATGTACAACAGAGGTGAGATGCAGAATGGCTCAGGCAAAAGCAGCTTTCCAAAAAATGAGGAAGATACTATGTTTATCCATTTTTGACAATAGAAACAATTAAAAGAGTTCTTAAATGTTATGTAGAGCCAGTCTTAACATATGGATGTAATTCATGGGCAATAGGACAACAGACAAGAAAATCACTGGAGTCTGTAGAAATGTGGTTTTACAGAAGAATGTTGAGAATACCATGGACAGCTTAGAAGAGTAATGAAGACGTTCTGAAAGAGGCCAAAGCAAAAAGAGAGCTAATTTCCAATATTAGGAAGAAACAATCATCATTTCTTGGCCATGAAATGAGAAGGGAACAGTTAGAATATATTGTAACAACTGGAATATATTGTAACAACTGAAATATATTGTAACAACAGGAATATATTGTAATAATTGGATTATATTGTCACAACTGGAATATATTGTAATAACTGGAATATATTGTAACAAATGGAATATATTGTAACAGCTGCAATATATTTTACAACTGGAATATATTGTAACAGCTGGAATATATTGTAACAACTGGAATATATTGTAACAACTGAATATATTGTTACAACTGGAATATATTGTAACAACTAAAATATATTGTAACAGCTGGAGTATATTGTAACAACTGGAATTTATTGCAACAGCTGGACTATTTTTGTAACAGCTGGAATATATTGTAACAGCTGGAATATATTGTAACAGCTGGAATATATTGTAACAGCTGGAATATATTGTAACAGCTGGAATATATTGTAACAACTGGAATATATTGTAACAGCTGGAATATATTGTAACAGCTGGATTATATTGTAACAACTGGACTATTTTTGTAACAGCTGGAATATACTGTAACTGCTGGAATATATTGAAACAGTTGGAGTATATTGTAACAGCTGGAATATATTGTAACAACTGGAATATATTGTAACTGCTGGAATATAGTGTAACAACTGGAGTATAGTGTAACAGCTGGAGTATATTGTAACAGCTGGAATATATTGTAACAGCTGGAATATATTGTAACAAATGGAAATATTGTAACAGCTGGAGTATATTGTAACACCTGGAATATATTGTAACAGCTGTAATATATTGTAACAACTGAAATATATTGTAACAACTGGAATATATTGTAACAGTTGGAATATATTGTAACAACTGGAATATAGTGTAACAACTGGAATATATTGTAACAACTGGAATATATTGTAACAGCTGGAATATATTGTAACAGCTGGAATATATTGTAACAACTGAAGTACATTGTAACAACTGAAATATATTGTAACAACAGTGGAAAAAAAATAAAAATAAAAGGTGTCTCTGCAAACTGTGCTGTGACCAAATGAAAATGAACGCCACGGTACACGAACGGGGTACGTGTCCGCGCACCAAAGTGAAAATGTGTGCACACAGGACAGTTTTCAGGGAGGACCTCTCATTCTTATTTTTATTTTGGCTTATAATGCCTGCTGTAAACAATCGTGACTTAACTAGCCCCAGATGTGTAGGGGTTATGAAGACGACGTTACTGGTGGTGATGATGGTAACATAACAGAGAAGTATGAACTTATGGACAGAACCAAGAACGTGTAAAACAAGTCCTACGTGTGTTCGATTTTACAGCGAATCCGTCCTGTTCAAAAGCTAGCGGATTTCATGAAAGATCCGAAACCAAACACCGCTTTTCATCAATCAAATATGTGCTGTATAACAAATAAAGTCAGAATCACTAAGGAGAAAATGTAAGTTATTATCTCATTAAAAATAATATGTAACTACAAATACCAAAAGGGAGCCGCGATAGCTCAGTGGTTAATGAACTGGACTGCAAAGGACAAGGGGTAGGGTTCGATCCCAATCGACTGCTTCCGGGTTCACCAAGCCTTAATGGGTACCGGATTTTTTTCTGGGAAAGTAGAGCGGCACGGGCGTAATACCGACCACATTACCCCAAAAATAATGTGCTGAAGGTCTGTAAAATTTATGGTCACTAACATCATATCCCCTATACGTCACTTGGCGTGACGGGGGCTCTTTACTTTTTTTTACAAATACTAAATAATTTTATGATCCACATTTCCACAGTTAGTTTCCATATTTTGTTATTTTATCTATGTCATGTTTACAAATTAAAAGCATAATTAGAAGCCGTAGCTGCACACCCATTTTATACGTTTCACGTCATTTATTATGTAAATAACCACCACTCAGATTTACTTTCATCATGAGAAAATCAATGTCCATCCATTACTGATATTTTATTTGTTAACACTTTTTTGTTACATTTTATCTTCTCTTCTCGTTTGCCATTTTATCGCTAAATATATAAACATTATCAGAAATGAAGAACTGGGGAAAAAATTAGTAATAAATTCCACTATAAAATACATAAAGAAACAACAGATAAAACGGGTTGGCCACGTGATAAGACAGAAAGATTAAAACACACAACGAGCCTTCAATAAACACTGCGAAAACAAAAGGCCCACTGGCCGACAAAGAAAAAGATGGATTGATGGAATATTAGAAATACTAGGAAACATAACAGGAAAGGCCAACAGAAGAACTGAAGACCGCAAATTATATCTCCCCTTGACATTGAAAGGCAAATGAGGAAAAAAGACGGAGAAGAATATCTCTTCTTTTTTTATATTCTTGTCTATAACAAACCCCAACTTTCTAACTATGAACTACAACGTAAGACAGAGCATTTTATTTCTCCTCAGAATTTAACTAAAATGATTGGCACCCGGAACGACTAATTTATTGTTATAGTCCGTTCAGATTCGTTTGCCGAGATGTTATGATTTATAATTCAAAAAGTTCTTGATGATTTCACATGATTTTTGGCATACGGTGTTAAAATGTTCATGTCACGAGAACATATGTGTTACTCGATGTCTAGCTATAACGGTTTTCTTAAAGCGGCGAATTCCTTTGATCTTTGCCCATGTAACTATTATTTTGACCCTAATCAATGGTTTACAGTAATCTAGTGCAATAATGACCCATAGACGTGTCCATAAAATTTTACTTGGTGGCAAGTATACAAATTTTAAATTATATATAGAACTTTTGTTCGTAGAGTCAATTTGATATAGTTCCATGCTCTTGGTGTGAGTTTCCCAAATGTTGTCGCTGCCTTTCAAATACGTACATTTAGTTCCTCATCTAAGGAAAGTGTGGCTGTAATAGTGGATCCAAGATAGCTGAACTTCTGTACTGACTCAAGCAGGCTTCCATTCAAAGTAATGGTTGTTGGTTTGCTTATAACATATTTTTGATTGCTTGGGTGGTCTTGAACAATAAACTGTTTAACAAATCAACTAGGAAATTTTGCAAATCAAACTATTTATCTGTAGACTTAATCAGAGTAATGATCATTCAGAATCAGACGAGTCAAATAGGTCGATTACTGCTTTCGGCTGAACAAACAACAAACCATCCTTTTTCCAATATTCCTCTTCTTGTCGTTACACATGATCCTCACATTTTACCCAGTAGTCTTTATTTATATTTGATAGAGCCTGATTTGTAAGTGTCTCAACATCGCATAATTTGAAAGTTTTATTTGTATATGCTACGTGTCCTTTAACTTTTGCCCAAACTAGTTCTATAGGATTTAAGTGTGCATGATATTGAGGTAGTCTCAAACATCTATGGCCATGTTCTTGTATAAATCTTTATAACAATGTTATGCTCAGTAAAATATTTTGCCTTTATATTCATTCTCACATAGACTTGCAGAAGATAATATGGATAGTGCCGCCTCCTTTCTGTAAATATTGAGATTTGCCTCTGATTTATGACTCGAACTCGAGTCTACGGCCGTGATTTTGACGTCACATAATTTCCGGTTTCGGCTAAAATGTCATTTTGTGCTAAACGGGAAATTTCATATGTAACATTTCTTTATAAAAATTTATAGTGGAAACATAACTATTTTAGGACGGTGCGCATTCAGCCGTGAAGGTCTTGCCTATATGTTAAAGAATCAGCTGTGAGATGTAAGCATCTACATAATCCCGCCGGTGTTTATAATATCGATTAACTTTTTTTTAATATAGGTTAAATAAGGCATCTTTGAAACTGGATCACATTTCTTTGATAAAAAAAATATTTTTATAGCGACATTCTTCTTCTTCTTTTTCTTCTTTTCTCTTTCACTGATACCTAAAAGGTGTCGTGGTATTGTCGTTCTTGTGCTGCTCGAATTGTCTGAATTTGTGATTTTCCTTTGTTGTTACATGTCTCTGTCACTGCATCTATCCATCTTCTTCTGGGTCTTCCTCTTGGTCTTTTTCCATGCATTCTCGAGAAGAACGCCCTTGATGGTGATTGGTGAGGATTCATTACCAGGTGGCCAAACCATTTAAGTTGTTGTTGTTCTATATATTCTTGGCAGGGTTTTGTTCCTACCATTTTTCTTATGGTTTCATTTGGTATTCTATCTCTTCTTGTGTTGTTTGTTACTTTTCTCAAGCATCGCATCTCACATGTATTGATCTTTCTTAAATGTGATTTAGAAAGGGTCCATGTTTGACTTTCATAGCACAAAGTTGGTATGAAGATGCTATTTATCATTTGTTGTTTAGCTGGCATAGAAATGTTTGGATGTCTTAACAATGGTGAAAGCTGGTATGTGACAGCATTTGCTTTTTGTATTCTCATGTCAATTTCTCTGTCTAATTTTCCATCTTCTGTGAACATTGTGCACATTTAGCGACATTAGTATTCTAAATCTAACTTCAAAAGATCAATGCAAATGAACAATAAGTTTTTGAAAAAAATAAATTAATGTCTAGGCAAACGAATCTGAACGGACTATAGTTAGTATTTTGGCGCCCCTTTTCATCTTTGTAGCGATCGTTTCAATGACTCGAACATGAAGCAACTTACCTCCCCTGTCCTATCCCATATAAAAATAGTTACATACGTCACTACGAGTTATTATCGCAATTCATCTTTCATGCTTTCATGTTTTGTAATGATTTCTTTGTATTTTAGAAGAGCTTTATTGATATTTTCAATTTCTGACGTTAGAGTTGCTTCAAATTCTTCTTGCTTATTTTTTACTCTACTCCTTGACCTCGATAAAATTATTTTGATATCAAGGTCTATCTACCATCTAGACATGAGAGTAAGGCCAAAAAGAAGGCCGGTGCAAGATATCACATATACGCTGGAATTTACTGCTGCAGGCGTTGACAGCTAGTACAGGACATAGGAAACTTCAATGGGGAAATCCAAGTTCCAACAGACAAGGTAAATAATGATTATTATTGCTATTGATAACTGCACATATATTTGAAATTTTTTAGACATATCCTATATCAGTGTTATCGCCCATTTCAATATTACCAGTCAACAAAACCTGGTTAACTCTTTCCGTACGTTTCACCGCACTGTGCACCACGCCGATTTCGACAACGTGCGTTTCGCCGTATTGTGCGCCACGCTCAATATGATTATTGTGAACGCCATCAAACCATATTCTTTTTACCTGACTTGTATATCATCTTGATATTGGTGAAATCTAATTCCTTGTTTAATTAACTAAAAATTCATATATAAAATATTATATGTTAGATTAATATAAATATGTAGATTGATTCTTAAAACTTGAACAATTTTGTCTCTGAAATCTCTTCCGTTGCGTCGATAAAAAGATTCCGTACGGAAAGAGTTAATAACACAGAATTAATTGTTGTTGAAAGTGATAACAATAGTGGAAGTGGTGAAAACTTTGATCGTTTTGGTTGTGGCCAAAGGCAGAGTTGTGGCAAATGTATGCGACGTTTGATAGCTGTAGTAGTAGATTAGATGACGTTTGATAGCTGTAGTAGTAGATTAGATGACGTGTGATAGATGTAGTAGAGGATTAGATGACGTGTGATAGATGTAGTAGTAGATTAGATGACGTTTGATAGCTGTAGTAGTAGATTAGATAACGTATTATAGATGTAGTAGTAGATGAGATGACGTTTGATAGCTGTAGTAGTAGATTAGATTACGTTTGATAGCTGTAGTAGTAGATTAGATGACGTTTGATAGCTGTAGTAGTAGATTAGATGACGTGTGATAGATGTAGTAGTAGATGAAATAACGTTTGATAGCTGTAGTAGTAGATTAGATGACGTGTGATAGCTGTAGTAGTAGATGAGATAACGTTTGATAGCTGTAGTAGTAGATTAGATGACGTTTGATAGCTGTAGTAGTAGATGAGATAACGTTTGATAGCTGTAGTAGTAGATTAGATGACGTGTGATAGATGTAGTAGTAGATGAGATAACGTTTGATAGCTGTAGTAGATTAGATGACGTGTGATAGATGTAGTAGTAAATTAGATGACGTTTGATAGTTGTAGTAGTAGATTAGATGACGTGTGATAGATGTAGTAGTAGATGAAATAACGTTTGATAGCTGTAGTAGTAGATTAGATGACGTGTGATAGATGTAGTAGTAGTAGATGAAATAACGTTTGATAGCTGTAGTAGTAGATTAGATGACGTGTGATAGATGTAGTAGTAGATGAAATAACGTTTGATAGCTGTAGTAGATTAGATGACGTGTGATAGATGTAGTAGTAGATGAGATGACGTTTTATAGCTGTAGTAGTAGATTAGATGACGTGTGATAGATGTAGTAGTAGATGAGATGACGTTTGATAGCTGTAGTAGTAGATTAGATGACGTGTGATTGATGTAGTAGTAAATTAGATGACGTGTGATAGAAGTAGTAGTAGATTAGATGACGTGTGATAGTTGTTGTAGTAGATTAGATTCAGTTATAATTTTCGGAGACGTGGCGGTAACTGTATCAGTTTTGATTATAGTTATAACCGCTTTTGTTAAAACTCTAACACACGTGGTAAATAATTCTTGCAGCCTCTCTAAAGCTTGCATGTATACCATGATCATCACCATCATAACAGTGCTGGCCTAAGTGATCACGTCTCTCCACAACCCTGTCTCTACAGTTGTTTATCAATTCTTCTATCAACTCCCTAGTAACGTATTATCTCACGTTCTCTTGTTTCATTTTTCTCCATCTCCTTCTGTCTCCTCTGTCGATTTCTTCAGCTGCATTTTTCATTCAGCTGCAAACATGTTTCTGCCATTCCCTTCTTATTTTGTGTCCATCATCATCATCAAGTACCGGGCCTGCTGGCGTGGGTGATTATGTCTCTCCACAACTTTCGATCTCGACAGTTATTTATCATTTCTGTTGTTGACCTTCTACCAAGCCATTCTCTTAAGCTGTCTGATATTTTTTTCTCTTTGCTACCCTCTTTCTTTTCGTCCCTCAATTTTTCCTATGGTTACAATATATTCCAGTTGTTCTCTTCTCATTACATGGCCAAAAAATGATGATTGTTTCTTCCTAATATTGGAAATTAGCTCTCTTTTTGCTTTGACCTCTTTCAGAACATTTTCATTACCTTTCTTAGCTGTCCATGGTATTTTCAACATTCTTCTGTAAAACCACATTTGTACAGATTCCAGTGACTTTCTTGTCTGTTGTCCTATTGTCCATGATTCACATCTATATGTTAAGACTGGCTCTACATAACATTTAAGAAGTCTTTTTCTTAAATTTTCTTATTTCATGTTAAGCGCCCATTATAAATATTCCTTCCTAACGTCGATACGAAACTTTGTTTGCCTTGTATCTTCTAGACCTTTCTTGCTAATTTAGCTACCCATTTTGTTCTCAATTTCTTCCATAAATCTACTCTTCTTTGTGGTCTCAATGATTTTATCGTCGGCTGTTCGATCTTCTAGGATGTGCATGCCGCAACTATACAGACACACACATATATATGTAAATAATAGTTCAGGTGTGAAATAGATGGAGCATTGTTGCCAGTGGGGACTTATGAATATTGACACTTTTTAATGTTATTTTATTCCGATCTTAAAAATAGAACAATCAGATCGTTATGATTACTGACATCTGCGGCAAACGATACCGTCAAGATAATCTGCAGACGTTGTGAACAAAAGTGTGAACTGTAAAAGAGACGAAAAAATAGAATGTTTTTGCTGTCGAAAATGGTGATCGTGCACGGATAAAGAGTTATTAGAAAATGGAAATGTGTGTATCGAACATGTTAAACAACAAAGTTCGGGCGATGGATTATTGGAATAATAATGAATGGTAAAGTTCTGTGTGACGATGGATCGAGCAGTGACACAAATAAACACTGTTTTATTCTGATCTGTTTGTTTTCCGTCAGTGATTAAAAAAACCGTTTGAACGACAATGAAAAGTAAGTTCTTTTGTTTCACCTTGTATTCTAACGTAAACGCGTTGTGAAGAGTTTTACAGATGTAGATTTGGACATAGGAATAGACAACAGCGGGAACGCTTCAAACGAGTAGAAAATGTACACACAAACGAAGAGAGAATAAAATATTCAGAACGACATATCACTAAATCAATCGAGGGTATTTAATTACAAAAGGCGTTGTTTGCAACTGTCGATAAATTCGTATTGAAGTTATTAAGAGAAATAAACGAGTAAATAAGAACAGGCAAAAGAAAAAAAGAGAGAGAA
This sequence comes from Megaustenia siamemsis, assembly GCA_032433765.1. Taxonomy (NCBI): domain Eukaryota; kingdom Metazoa; phylum Mollusca; class Gastropoda; order Stylommatophora; family Ariophantidae; genus Megaustenia; species Megaustenia siamemsis. The sequence continues at coordinate 107,367,886 of JAVIAB010000092.1, forward strand.
GAAAACAGAACAGATGCAGTAAAGGGGGAATGGGAATGTTGAATCAATAGTGGAGAAAAAGGCGTTAATTCTTATAGTTCTATTCCAAGACTCGTGATAAAGGTTGCGCGATTATTTCTTTACCTACTTTATATATTGTTCTGTACTGTTTTTATCAACAGTTGTATATAGACACTATTTTGTTCTGTTTCATTACAAGAATGCTCAAGTCAATTGACTACTAGTTATTTCTACAGTAACATATAATCAAGAATGCAGGGACTACAGTGACAGATGTATTCATCATTTAGATGAACAGAAGACCATCTGACATTACGTGTTTGCAGTCGTCAAATGTCGAGTTTACAGTTTGAAAATGCAGTGGTCAGTCTGGCTTATAGCATGGGTGCCTGTACTAAGTTTGTATTCCCAAAATCTTACGGTGACGTCAACTACTAGGCATGTTTGTATCAAATCATCTAGTTATTTCCTGGACGAGCACGTACTCATAGTGATGGACACACTATTTTTAATTAACTTGTGCTAAGTGTGAATATCCTCCACGCTTTCAGTTTTCCTGACCATGTAATGTAATCTGCTTTTACAAACACACACACAGACACAAATCATAGAGTAAAATGGTTAAACCCTTTAATCGAAGAAAGACCACCGTGAACAGACATGCTCTACATTAAAATGGAAGATAATAATAGCACACATTGTGAGAGTATTATATTGTTTTTTACATGGAACCACCGCCCTTTGAAGTAGTATTTAGGGGGCGGTGCTTGGAATTATGAATATCAAAAAGACTAAGACCATGATCATAAACAAAGAAAATACTCTAAACCCACAAGTGGATATCAAAATTGAAGGAATAGACCTGGAGTCAGTTCAGAACTACAGCTGCCTAGGACATACTATAACCAGTGATAGAAAATGTAAAACTGAAATAAACAAAAGAATAGGAGTGACAAAAAGTTATTTTATTGTCATGAAAAATATACTAGCATCAAAATAAATAACACCAGGGCTAAAACTAAGAATAGCAAAATGTTATATCTTCTCAACATTCCCATATGGTGCAGAAACATGGGCATTATACAAGAAAACAGAACAGAAAATTGAAGCATTTGAAATGTAGATTTATAGAGGAAGAATTGAATAGAAAGAAAAGAAAACAAACGAGGAAGTTTTAAAACTAAAAATAAAAAGAGAACTATTAAACACAATTATAACAAGACAAATGAAATTTTTGGGGCATGTTAAAAGACACAACAGCCTAATAAAATAAATATTAGAAGGGAAAATACAAGTTAAAAGAGGCAGAGGCAGACCAAGACTAACATGGATGAGTAACATCAAAGATGGACAAGTCAGCCTATGACAACCTGCACCATCAAAGCAAGAGACAAAGTGGAATGGCACTCCATGGTAGCCAACCTACGTTGCGGAGATGGTACTCGATGATAATGATGATGCTTGGAATACAAAGTTATTGTAATTTAAAATGTAAAAAAAGTAAGTAAAGTACCCCCCGTCACGCCAAGTGGCATATAGGGAAATATGGTGTTAGTGACCCTATATTTTACAGACCTTCAGCACATGATTTTTGGGGTAATGTGGTCGGTATTACGCCCGTGCTGCTTTACTTTCCCAGAAAAAATCCGGTACCCATTTAAGGCTGGGTGAACCCGGAGCCGTCGGTTGGGATCGAACCCTACCCCTTGTCCGTAGTAGTCCAGTTCACTAACCACTGAGCTATCGCGGCTCCCACTAATTTTTAGGGAATTAGTAAAACCCAGGTGTCCTCGCCAGGGAACGAACCCCGGCTGTTGCCGTGGTAAGCCAACCGCCTATCGATTGCGCTAACCGGACACCCAATTTAAAATGTAAGCCAAATCTAAATGCGAATTTTCGTTAAATTGCCATGGTGGACTTCCCATAAATTGTTAGGCGGCACTGAATCAATTAACAACACGGGAGACTCCTTAGGATGTTCAATCCCATGCTAAATGGAGGATGGAAGCGGAAAACATAAAACTAAAAAACTTGGCGGTTTTTTTTAAGAGTACAATCATCCTTGGCAACAAGCGTTCATGAAAATATCAACATTCGAACTGTTGACATCGTTTGGTGTTATTTTTTTAAGTTGAACAAAACAAAGAAGTGACAGAAATAGACTCTCCATAAGTGACAATAACTGCTTTATTTTGTAATGTACATGTTTCAAAAATAAGAAAAAAAAAATCATCTACCTGTCACGCATTGTGGCGTTTGAAAATATGGATGGATGTCCATATTTGTCCATCACCAGTGGCATACTTGCGTGTGAAGATCGTAGAACCATGCCAGGCCGCTTACTTTCCAGGAGAAAATCTCCGGAATCCATTCACAAAAGCTGGGTAGATCTCGAAGCCAGTCGGGTCAATAAAATATTTGTCTCATTGGGAAACCAAAGCAGAAGCCACATAGTCAGTAGGCGAGTGCACTACTCACACCACATTCAATAGTTGAAGAAAAGAAAGAACTCGCGTTTCGTAGAATATTGAAAATATGTTGTTGTTTTTTTCCCCACATGCGCAGATTTGTTTAATAGCATAATCATCAATTTTGACTTTTCTGTCCCATAGAAAATCCACTGCCCATTGAAGGCTGGGTGAACCGTCGATCGCAATCGATCCTGACTTCTTGTCCTCACTGAGCCACCCCCCCCCCCCTTTTACACCCTTTCCCCCCCCCAAAAAAAAAAAAAGAAGTGCTTTACGCTATTCATTGTTTCAGCGTTTACATTTCCCTGAAACTTTACTTTAAATTGAAGCATCTCGTTTAATCAAGTTTCCCTATTTATTAAGCACAGTTACTACCTAGACCCTCTACCTCGCTTCCAAATGCATTAAATGGTCAACTCTGACATTCAACCTCATGAAAGTCTTCATTGTATGTATTTTATCGTCAGCCTGGCAATATACCAGCGTCCAAGTAACTGAAATCTGGCATGATAAATTGTGCATGTCTATTTCCGTCTTGCTACCTTTGTCTATCTCAGTCTTGCTTCCTCAGTCTATCTCAGTCTTGCTTCCTTGGTCTATTTCAGTCTTGCTTCCTTGGTTTATTTCAGTCTTGCTCCTTGGTTTATTTCAGTCTTGCTTCCTTGGTTTATTTCAGTTTTGCTTCCTTAGTCTATTTCAGTTTTTCTTCCTTGGTTTATTTCAGTTTTGCTTCCTTGGTTTATTTCAGTTTTGCTTCCTTGGTTTATTTCAGTCTTGCTTCCTTGGTTTATTTCAGTTTTGCTTCCTTGGTTTATTTCAGTCTTGCTTCCTTAGTCTATTTCAGTTTTGCTTCCTTGGTCTATTTCAGTTTTGCTTCCTTGGTCTATTTCAGTTTTGCTTCCTTGCTTTATTTCAGTTTTGCTTCCTTGGTTTATTTCAGTTTTGCTTCCTTGGTTTATCTCAGTCTTGCTTCCTTGGTTTATCTTAGTCTTGCTTCCTTGGTTTATTTCAGTTTTGCTTCCTTGGTCTATTTCAGTTTTGCTTCCTTGGTTTATTTCAGTCTTGCTTCCTTGGTTTATTTCAGTTTTGCTTCCTTAGTCTATTTCAGTTTTTCTTCCTTGGTTTATTTCAGTTTTGCTTCCTTGGTTTATTTCAGTTTTGCTTCATTGGTTTATTTCAGTCTTGCTTCCTTGGTTTATTTCAGTTTTGCTTCCTTGGTTTATTTCAGTTTTGCTTCCTTGGTTTATTTCAGTTTTGCTTCCTTAGTTTATTTCAGTCTTGTTTCCTTGGTTTATTTGGTTGGTGGTTGGTTGCGTTCGCCCGATGACTAAAGTATTCTAGAGTATCGTAGTAGACTAGAATATTCCTCTTCATCATCCGCCCTTACAAGGACGTAGTGGACGTGTCTGCGTTGTGTTGTGGTTTGCAGTATGACTGTTATATTTGCGCCTTTCGGCCCAACACATCCGACTTCAGCACGACATTTTTGAGTACCGGGTTGTCTTCCCTCTTCGATCCCTGCACTCTTGGCCAGACTAGACAGGTTAGTCTATTACTGGAGGCACCGCGGAGAGGTGGAGCAGGGTCTGGATGGTTTTGGTTCACCGATCCTGGCGCAAGCCATCAGCTGTGGGTCGCTGACAACTTCCAGCCCTGGTGCTGGTAGGCGCGCCTTCGTTTTGCTTCCTTGGTCTATTTCAGTCTTTCTTCCTCGGTATATTTTAGTCTTTCTTCCTTGGTCAAGTTTAGTCGTGCTTCCTTGGTATATTTCTCTTACATTGTTTTTGTTCCTTGAAGTAGATTTTTTTTCCCTCCCATCGCATCAAGCAGAAAATATCGGTAAATATCGGTAATCGTCATCACGGGCAGGGCGGGCCCAGCAGTCCTGTGTCGGCATCCATCCTACGTAAAACTCCTAAGTCAAACAAAATCCAGCCTATCGAAGTCTGAGTGTGTCTGTCACGGCGCAAGTTTCGGGGAAAAAATCAGGACACGTGTGCATGAAAGAGAGTACTGACCAGCTCATGGTGTGTCATAATGGTGTTCTTGTTCCTCCATTACTGCAACAGGGACAAAAAGTCAAGTTCGCATGATCACATGACTTGAACGCTGAAGAAAAAGAAGATGATAATCTTCATCATTATCATCATCATGTGCCATACCGGTTGGCGTAGGTGATCTGTCCTTCCACAATCTTCTATCTTCAGTGCATCGTATCAATTTTGCTGTTTACCATTTTCCATGCCAAGACACCAAGCTATCCACTATTTTCTCTCTTTGTCGTCTGCGATCTCACTTTTCTTTTATTTTGCCAGTTGTAACCAAGGATTCCAATTTTCCTCTCCTCATGATGTGCCCGAAATATTGATTGTTTCTTTCTGATGTTATTTTAGGAGTTCCCTTTTTGTGTTATCTTCTTTGAGAATTTCCTCGTTGGTCTTTTTAGCTGTCCAGGGAACTTTCAACATTCTTGTGAGAAATTCCATGTATGTGACCTCCTAATCGTCTGTTCATTTGATTGTCTACTGTCCATGATTCGCTTCCATAGGTCAGAATTGGTTCTATCTGTCACCAATGAACTCTCTTTCTCACTTCTACTGACATTGATTTGTTGCATACGATATTTTTCGTTTTCTGAAATGTTATTTTGGCCTGAGCTATTCTGCTTTTTTATTTCTGCTAATCTTCATCAAATCATAATATCGATCGATGCATATCTTGAACATAACACAGCATGTTTGTCCTTGAGGACAGTCTTTCTGATATGTGAAAACCGAGAACAAAATGTCACTCAGACATAAAAGACTTGCTTGTCTTGCAAGATTGTTTTCCTATGAGGACAACTCGGGCTATGAACAATTGCTTCCTTGCACGTTAAGGGAAAACCCATACACTGGGTAAGTTTATTCTTCTTAATTAAAATAAAAACAGTCAAACAAGACGAGCACAGTGTATGAGACGCTAGATATCGAGCATTGACCAGAAAGTTGTAGTGTAGCTGGGGAAGGAGGAATGTAGGGGAATAATTGGAGTAGGGACGGTGTGAGGAGAATTGATAAAAACACCGTAGGTGTAGGGAAGGTGACATTCACGGGATGTTGGTTGAACTGTTGTTTGGGTGAGTTAAGATGAGAGAGTCTCGTCATATTGGGGATCGGTGAGAAGCAAGGAGTAATAAATAGAAATAAGAGAAGGTTAAGGTGAGATAAAGGTTATGACGTCAAGAGAAGTTATTGGTTAGGAAATTAAGGAAGTAGTTGTTGATTCGTTGAGGTACGAGGTACATAAGGCCATGCAGAGGGTTTTAGAGAAAAGATATCACATGTAAGCTAGAGACTCCGGAAATTGGCGCACGCCACTAGGGCGTGTGGCCTTAGTAGCCATAGTAGTGCGCAAGCTCTGTGTTAGATAGTAGTGAATAGGATTAAGTTTCGATCGAAGGTAGAAACTCTCATGTAGGAGAGTAACTCGAAAGTGAGTACACGAGTCAGAGGTGCCTAGCTTACTTCAGTACCCGAGCGGAGATGTCAGGCTGCTGGGTTTTTATGGTTGTACATTGTCAGGCTGCTGGTTTTTTGTGGTTGTACATTGTCAGGCTGCTGGGTTTTTGTGGTTGTACATTGTCAGGCTGCTAGGTTTTTGTGGTTGTACATTGTCAGGCTGCTGGGTTTTTGTGGTTGTACATTGTCAGGCTACTGGGTTTTTGTGGTTGTACATTGTCAGGCTGCTGGGTTTTTGTGGTTGTACATTGTCAGGCTACTGGGTTTTTGTGGTTGTACATTGTCAGGCTGCTAGGTTTTTATGGTTGTACATTGTCAGGCTGCTGGGTTTTTATGGTTGTACATTGTCAGGCTGCTGGGTTTTTATGGTTTTACATTGTCAGGCTGCTAGGTTTTTATGGTTGTACATTGTTAGGCTGCTGGGTTTTTATGGTTGTACATTGTTAGGCTGCTAGGTTTTTATGGTTGTACATTGTCAGGCTGCTGGGTTTTTATGGTTGTACATTGTCAGGCTGCTAGGTTTTTGTGGTTGTACATTGTCAGGCTGCTAGGTTTTTGTGGTTGTACATTGTCAGGCTGCTAGGTTTTTGTGGTTGTACATTGTCAGGCTACTGGGTTTTTGTGGTTGTACATTGTCAGGCTGCTGGGTTTTATGGTTGTACATTGTCAGGCTGCTGGGTTTTTATGGTTGTACATTGCTGTTTGTGGAATTATGAAATTAAAGTCGTACTCTGTTTTGACACGAGAGACTTACGTGTGTAATTGATTCATTGAAACATGTGTATTGTAGACCAACCCAACGCCCGGGGTCAAACACGACGCGAAGTACATAAATGAGACAGTTGACACCAACAACTGGGTACAGATCTTAAAGGAAGAGCGAGCGGCGACAGTGAAAGGAAATCACCAAAAACAATGAGCCTGTATCATATCGACAGGTAGACGCTGTAGAGCTCGACGGTTAGGCATTGCCTGTGCTACGTTAAAGACAATAGATTACAACGGCCTACCATCGTGAAGACGTCCAGTTTACCGCTACACCGCGCTACCTTGTGATGACTTTAAACCTGGGAGCGTTATAGTTACCTATTTGACGCTAATGAAACATTTTGAACAGGCATCATTTACATTGATGCATTTGATACTTCCAACGCGGGACGCAAATTATCATTTTACAGTAGTGTCCCTTGACGATGAAAAGTAATAGTGTTGAGAAAACTAGACAGATCAGGATACATCAGATATCACGATATTCCATCACAATCCTGTGTGACTGCTCCACGCAGAGATGCATCAGATATCACGATATTCCATCACAATCCTGTGTGACTGCTCCACGCAGAGATGCATCAGATATCACGATATTCCATCACAATCCTGTGTGACTGCTCCACGCAGAGATGCGTCAGATATCACGATATTCCATCACAATCCTGTGTGACTGCTCCACGCAGAGATGCGTCAGATATCACGATATTCCATCACAATCCTGTGTGACTGCTCCACGCAGAGATGCGTCAGATATCAATATCTTCCATAGCCCACAATCCTGTGTGACTGATCCACGCTGTCAAACCATCCAGCATAGTTTCCCCTTGTCTACCTCGATCTCTCAGGCCTTCCAGTATTCCAATTGTTATCCCAAAGCCACCTCTTCTCCATACACATCCACATATCCGCACTACTACTAAAGAAAATATTAAATGCCTGAAGCATTTAAGGCTCTATGTTTCAAATGCTTATCTCATAAAGCGAGCACTGAAAGTAATGTATTAACAGCTAAAGTAGTACACCACAGAGGCATACTTGTTTTTTTTCTTTTACATATTGCTTTTTAGTACTTTCGTTTCTATAAATTGATGAATTATGTAGTCCTTCTTATTTTCTAGTGCAATAGGGTCAAACTCCTAGATGCAGCTTTTTGTTGTGGCAGTTTTATGGTTTTCCTGATTTCTTTCTTTATGCTGGAAAAGTTGGAAGTGATTAAAATTAATGTCCTCGGTTATTTACTTCCTTTTTTGTAGCGCCCTGGACGTTCTCCCAACCAGTCGTATTCTTTAAACGCCGCTGGGTCCGTCACGTGATTTGCCAGGTTAACTCGATCACGCACTGAATTGTCAAAACGGTGACACGGCGCGACAAGATTAATTTGACAGCGGGAAGAAATAAACGAAGTAGTCGATATTTGCTTCCTAGGAAGCAGAGACAAGATTTCCACTTTGACAATCAGTTTATCTTTGTTCGCATTCTGTGAATGGCGCCGATCAAACATCACCACTCACAAGTCGTTCTTTGCGCCCACCCATGCTAGACACGACAACAGTTGCATTTTATGGTTTCTTCTCGTGGCACGTTCATAAATAAGGAGAGAATGAGTCTGAAAGAACTAGCAGAAAGAGACAAACTGTGCAAACGAGATGAGACTAGTCAATTGACGAAGGATAAGTGAGTTATATTACAGAAGAGGAGGCCGGGACGAGAGACAGAGTAATGACAAGAGTCAGAATTGCTTTATGATTACGTCTGATTGAGAATTTCGATCTAGCCTCTTATCTCGTGCGATGTCTCCCAGTTCAAAAAATACCAATATCTTTGATTTGTTATTACCTGTCTAATCTGACGGTCTGTTTCCCTTCCGGTTTTCCTTCAGTCGAGACATTTACATGTCTTGTGTTAGGCAATTAAACGAAGACATTCACACATTGGGTTTACCACTCAATTGCCATGGTTCGTCTACGGAACTCTGTGTAATATTACTTTTCATTAACAAGTGGCATTGTGTAAATAGTATTTGGCGCCCGTTACAGGGTTTATCCTTTTGCTATACATTTGACACCCGTCATAGGGTTTATCCTTTTGCTATACATTTGGCGCCCGTCACAGGGTTTATCCTTTTGCTATACATTTGACACCCGTCACAGGGTTTATCCTTTTGCTATACATTTGGCGCCCGTCATAGGGTTTATCCTTTTGCTATACATTTGACACCCGTCACAGGGTTTATCCTTTTGCTATACATTTGACACCCGTCACAGGGTTTATCCTTTTGCTATACATTTGGCGCCCGTCATAGGGTTTATCCTTTTGCTATACATTTGGCGTCCGTCATAGGGTTTATCCTTTTGCTATACATTTGACACCCGTCACAGGGTTTATCCTTTTGCTATACATTTGGCGCCCGTTACAGGGTTTATCCTTTTGCTATACATTTGACACCCGTCACAGGGTTTATCCTTTTGCTATACATTTGGTGCCCGTCATAGGGTTTATCCTTTTGCTATACAATTCCATCTAAATTGCTGGCCGTGTCACCAGAGAAAAATAAAGTTCAACGCCGTTCTCTTTCTTTTCCATCCCCCCCCCCAAAAAAAAAAAGGAAAAGAATAAGAATAAATAAAAATTCATCGCTAACTTTCACTTAAAATAAAATATCTTTCATGCAAAATAAAGTTCTGAAATTAGATAAACAGAGAACAACTAATTAAAAGATAGAGATAAACACACACATATATATCATAATCAAGTACTGTGCCTGCTGGCGTGGATGATCAAGCCTCTCCACAACTTTCCATCTCGACAGTTATTTATCATTTCTGTTGTTTATCTTTTGCCAAGCCATTCTCTTAAGGTGTCTGGTATCTTTTCTCTCTGCTTCCCTCTATCTCTTCGTCCCCCAATTTTCCCTGTTGTCACAATAAATTCCATTCTTATTGCATGGCCAAAAAATGATGACTGTTTATTCTTAATATTAGATATCAGCTCTCTTTTTATGAAGTTATGATGAGATGAGCAAAAGAACGGAAACGATATCTCCCCTCGACACTGAGATGCAAATGAGGAAGTAAAGCAGAAGTTAGTACTTGAGCGAGCTCAGTAGAAGATAGGTAGTTGTTGGTAGATCTCAGTAGAAGATAGGTAGTCGTTGGTAGATCTCAGTAGAAGATAGGAAGTCGTTGTTAGATCTCAGTAGAAGATAGGTAGTTGTTGTTAGATCTCAGTAGAAGATAGGTAGTCGTTGGTAGATCTCAGTAGAAGATAGGTAGTCGTTGGTAGATCTCAGTAGAAGATAGGTAGTTGTTGGTAGATCTCAGTAGAAGATAGGTAGTTGTTGGTAGATCTCAGTAGAAGATAGGTAGTTGTTGGTAGATCTCAGTAGAAGATAGGTAGTCGTTGGTAGATCTCAGTAGAAGATAGATAGTTGTTGTTAGATCTCAGTAGAAGATAGGTAGTTGTTGTTAGATCTCAGTAGAAGATAGATAGTTGTTGTTAGATCTCAGTAGAAGATAGATAGTTGTTGTTAGATCTCAGTAGAAGATAGATAGTTGTTGTTAGATCTCAGTAGAAGATAGGTAGTTGTTGGTAGATCTCAGTAGAAGATAGGTAGTTGTTGTTAGATCTCAGTAGAAGATAGGTAGTTGTTGTTAGATCTCAGTAGAAGATAGGTAGTTGTTGTTAGATCTCAGTAGAAGATAGGTAGTTGTTGTTAGATCTCAGTAGAAGATAGATAGTTGTTGTTAGATCTCAGTAGAAGATAGATAGTTGTTGTTAGATCTCAGTAGAAGATAGATAGTTGTTGTTAGATCTCAGTAGAAGATAGGTAGTTGTTGGTAGATCTCAGTAGAAGATAGGTAGTTGTTGTTAGATCTCAGTAGTAGATAGGTAGTTGTTGTTAGATCTCAGTAGAAGATAGGTAGTTGTTGTTAGATCTCAGTAGAAGATAGGTAGTTGTTGTTAGATCTCAGTAGAAGATAGGTAGTTGTTGTTAGATCTCAGTAGAAGATAGGTAGTTGTTGTTAGATCTCAGTAGAAGATAGGTAGTTGTTGTTAGATCTCAGTAGAAGATAGGTAGTTGTTGTTAGATCTCAGTAGAAGATAGGTAGTCGTTGGTAGATCTCAGTAGAAGATAGGTAGTTGTTGTTAGATCTCAGTAGAAGATAGGTAGTTGTTGTTAGATCTCAGTAGAAGATAGGTAGTTGTTGTTAGATCTCAGTAGAAGATAGGTAGTTGTTGTTAGATCTCAGTAGAAGATAGGTAGTTGTTGTTAGATCTCAGTAGAAGATAGGTAGTTGTTGTTAGATCTCAGTAGAAGATAGGTAGTTGTTGGTAGATCTCAGTAGAAGATAGGTAGTCGTTGGTAGATCTCAGTAGAAGATAGATAGTTGTTGGTAGATCTCAGTAGAAGATAGGTAGTTGTTGGTAGATCTCAGTAGAAGATAGGTAGTTGTTGGTAGATCTCAGTAGAAGATAGGTAGTTGTTGTTAGATCTCAGTAGAAGATAGGTAGTCGTTGGTAGATCTCAGTAGAAGATAGATAGTTGTTGGTAGATCTCAGTAGAAGATAGGTAGTCGTTGGTAGATCTCAGTAGAAGATAGGTAGTTGTTGTTAGATCTCAGTAGAAGATAGGTAGTCGTTGGTAGATCTCAGTAGAAGATAGATAGTCGTTGGTAGATCTCAGTAGAAGATAGGTAGTCGTTGGTAGATCTCAGTAGAAGATAGGTAGTTGTTGTTAGATCTCAGTAGAAGATAGGTAGTTGTTGTTAGATCTCAGTAGAAGATAGGTAGTCGTTGGTAGATCTCAGTAGAAGATAGGTAGTTGTTGGTAGATCTCAGTAGAAGATAGGTAGTCGTTGGTAGATCTCAGTAGAAGATAGGTAGTCGTTGGTAGATCTCAGTAGAAGATAGGTAGTCGTTGTTAGATCTCAGTAGAAGATAGGTAGTCGTTGGTAGATCTCAGTAGAAGATAGGTAGTTGTTGGTAGATCTCAGTAGAAGATAGGTAGTCGTTGGTAGATCTCAGTAGAAGATAGGTAGTTGTTGTTAGATCTCAGTAGAAGATAGGTAGTTGTTGTTAGATCTCAGTAGAAGATAGATAGTTGTTGTTAGATCTCAGTAGAAGATAGGTAGTTGTTGGTAGATCTCAGTAGAAGATAGGTAGTTGTTGTTAGATCTCAGTAGAAGATAGGTAGTTGTTGTTAGATCTCAGTAGAAGATAGGTAGTTGTTGTTAGATCTCAGTAGAAGATAGGTAGTTGTTGTTAGATCTCAGTAGAAGATAGGTAGTTGTTGTTAGATCTCAGTAGAAGATAGGTAGTCGTTGGTAGATCTCAGTAGAAGATAGGTAGTTGTTGTTAGATCTCAGTAGAAGATAGGTAGTTGTTGTTAGATCTCAGTAGAAGATAGGTAGTTGTTGTTAGATCTCAGTAGAAGATAGGTAGTTGTTGTTAGATCTCAGTAGAAGATAGGTAGTTGTTGGTAGATCTCAGTAGAAGATAGGTAGTTGTTGTTAGATCTCAGTAGAAGATAGGTAGTTGTTGTTAGATCTCAGTAGAAGATAGGTAGTTGTTGTTAGATCTCAGTAGAAGATAGGTAGTTGTTGTTAGATCTCAGTAGAAGATAGGTAGTTGTTGTTAGATCTCAGTAGAAGATAGGTAGTTGTTGTTAGATCTCAGTAGAAGATAGGTAGTTGTTGTTAGATCTCAGTAGAAGATAGGTAGTCGTTGGTAGATCTCAGTAGAAGATAGGTAGTTGTTGGTAGATCTCAGTAGAAGATAGGTAGTTGTTGGTAGATCTCAGTAGAAGATAGGTAGTTGTTGGTAGATCTCAGTAGAAGATAGATAGTTGTTGGTAGATCTCAATAGAAGATAGATAGTTGTTGGTAGATCTCAGTAGAAGATAGGTAGTCGTTGGTAGATCTCAGTAGAAGATAGGTAGTTGTTGGTAGATCTCAGTAGAAGATAGGTAGTTGTTGGTAGATCTCAGTAGAAGATAGGTAGTCGTTGGTAGATCTCAGTAGAAGATAGATAGTTGTTGGTAGATCTCAATAGAAGATAGATAGTTGTTGGTAGATCTCAGTAGAAGATAGATAGTTGTTGGTAGATCTCAATAGAAGATAGATAGTTGTTGGTAGATCTCAGTAGAAGATAGATAGTTGTTGGTAGATCTCAGTAGAAGATAGGTAGTCGTTGGTAGATCTCAGTAGAAGATAGGTAGTTGTTGGTAGATCTCAGTAGAAGATAGGAAGTCGTTGGTAGATCTCAGTAGAAGATAGGTAGTTGTTGGTAGATCTCAGTAGAAGATAGGTAGTTGTTGGTAGATCTCAGTAGAAGATAGGTAGTTGTTGGTAGATCTCAGTAGAAGATAGGTAGTTGTTGGTAGATCTCAGTAGTAGATAGATAGTTGTTGGTAGATCTCAGTAGAAGATAGGTAGTTGTTGTTAGATCTCAGTAGAAGATAGATAGTTGTTGGTAGATCTCAGTAGTAGATAGGTAGTTGTTGTTAGATCTCAGTAGAAGATAGATAGTTGTTGGTAGATCTCAGTAGAAGATAGATAGTTGTTGTTAGATCTCAGTAGAAGATAGATAGTTGTTGTTAGATCTCAGTAGAAGATAGATAGTTGTTGTTAGATCTCAGTAGAAGATAGATAGTTGTTGGTAGATCTCAGTAGAAGATAGATAGTTGTTGTTAGATCTCAGTAGAAGATAGGTAGTTGTTGTTAGATCTCAATAGAAGATAGATAGTTGTTGGTAGATCTCAGTAGAAGATAGATAGTTGTTGGTAGATCTCAATAGAAGATAGATAGTTGTTGGTAGATCTCAATAGAAGATAGATAGTTGTTGGTAGATCTCAGTAGAAGATAGATAGTTGTTGGTAGATCTCAATAGAAGATAGATAGTTGTTGGTAGATCTCAGTAGAAGATAGATAGTTGTTGGTAGATCTCAGTAGAAGATAGGTAGTCGTTGGTAGATCTCAGTAGAAGATAGGTAGTTGTTGGTAGATCTCAGTAGAAGATAGGAAGTCGTTGGTAGATCTCAGTAGAAGATAGGTAGTTGTTGGTAGATCTCAGTAGAAGATAGGTAGTTGTTGGTAGATCTCAGTAGAAGATAGGTAGTTGTTGGTAGATCTCAGTAGAAGATAGGTAGTTGTTGGTAGATCTCAGTAGTAGATAGATAGTTGTTGGTAGATCTCAGTAGAAGATAGGTAGTTGTTGTTAGATCTCAGTAGAAGATAGATAGTTGTTGGTAGATCTCAGTAGTAGATAGGTAGTTGTTGTTAGATCTCAGTAGAAGATAGATAGTTGTTGGTAGATCTCAGTAGAAGATAGATAGTTGTTGTTAGATCTCAGTAGAAGATAGATAGTTGTTGTTAGATCTCAGTAGAAGATAGATAGTTGTTGTTAGATCTCAGTAGAAGATAGATAGTTGTTGGTAGATCTCAGTAGAAGATAGATAGTTGTTGTTAGATCTCAGTAGAAGATAGGTAGTTGTTGTTAGATCTCAGTAGAAGATAGATAGTTGTTGGTAGATCTCAGTAGAAGATAGATAGTTGTTGGTAGATCTCAGTAGAAGATAGATAGTTGTTGGTAGATCTCAGTAGAAGATAGGTAGTCGTTGGTAGATCTCAGTAGAAGATAGGAAGTCGTTGGTAGATCTCAGTAGAAGATAGGTAGTTGTTGGTAGATCTCAGTAGAAGATAGGTAGTTGTTGGTAGATCTCAGTAGAAGATAGGTAGTTGTTGGTAGATCTCAGTAGAAGATAGGTAGTTGTTGGTAGATCTCAGTAGAAGATAGGTAGTTGTTGTTAGATCTCAGTAGAAGATAGATAGTTGTTGGTAGATCTCAGTAGAAGATAGGTAGTTGTTGTTAGATCTCAGTAGAAGATAGGTAGTTGTTGGTAGATCTCAGTAGAAGATAGGTAGTTGTTGGTAGATCTCAGTAGAAGATAGGTAGTTGTTGGTAGATCTCAGTAGAAGATAGGTAGTTGTTGGTAGATCTCAGTAGAAGATAGATAGTTGTTGGTAGATCTCAGTAGAAGATAGGTAGTTGTTGGTAGATCTCAGTAGAAGATAGTAGTTGTTGGTAGATCTCAGTAGAAGATAGGTAGTTGTTGGTAGATCTCAGTAGAAGATAGGTAGTTGTTGGTAGATCTCAGTAGAAGATAGGTAGTTGTTGGTAGATCTCAGTAGTAGATAGGTAGTTGTTGGTAGATCTCAGTAGAAGATAGAAGATCTCAGTAGGTAGTTGTTGGTAGATCTCAGTAGAAGATAGATAGTTGTTGGTAGATCTCAGTAGTAGATAGGTAGTTGTTGGTAGATCTCAATAGAAGATAGATAGTTGTTGATAGATCTCAGTAGAAGATAGATAGTTGTTGGTAGATCTCAGTAGAAGATAGGTAGTAGTTGGTAGATCTCAGTAGAAGATAGATAGTTGTTGGTAGATCTCAGTAGAAGATAGATAGTTGTTGGTAGATCTCATTAGAAGATAGGTAGTTGTTGGTAGATTTCAGTAGAAGATAGATAGTTGTTGGTAGATCTCAGTAGAAGATAGATAGTTGTTGGTAGATCTCAGTAGAAGATAGATAGTTGTTGGTAGATCTCAGTAGAAGATAGATAGTTGGTAGATCTCAGTAGAAGATAGGTAGTTGGTAGTCTCAGTAGAAGATAGATAGTTGTTGGTAGATCTCAGTAGAAGATAGGTAGTTGGTAGATCTCAGTAGAAGATAGATAGTTGTTGGTAGATCTCAGTAGTAGATAGATAGTTGTTGGTAGAGCTCAGTAGTAGATAGATAGTTGTTGGTAGAGCTCAGTAGTAGATAGATAGTTGTTGGTAGATCTCAGTAGAAGATAGATAGTTGTTGGTAGATCTCAGTAGAAGATAGGTAGTTGTTGGTAGATCTCAATAGAAGATAGGTAGTTGTTGGTAGATCTCAGTAGAAGATAGGTAGTTGTTGGTAGATCTCAGTAGAAGATAGATAGTTGTTGGTAGATCTCAGTAGTAGATAGGTAGTTGTTGGTAGATCTCAGTAGAAGATAGGTAGTTGTTGGTAGAGCTCAGTAGAAGATAGATAGTTGTTGGTAGATCTCAATAGAAGATAGGTAGTTGTTGTTAGATCTCAGTAGAAGATAGATAGTTGTTGGTAGATCTCAGTAGTAGATAGATAGTTGTTGGTAGATCTCAATAGAAGATAGGTAGTTGTTGTTAGATCTCAGTAGAAGATAGGTAGTTGTTGTTAGATCTCAGTAGTAGATAGATAGTTGTTGGTAGATCTCAATAGAAGATAGGTAGTTGTTGTTAGATCTCAGTAGAAGATAGATAGTTGTTGGTAGATCTCAGTAGAAGATAGGTAGTTGTTGGTAGATCTCAGTAGAAGATAGGTAGTTGTTGTTAGATCTCAATAGAAGATAGGTAGTTGTTGTTAGATCTCAATAGAAGATAGGTAGTTGTTGGTAGATCTCAGTAGAAGATAGGTAGTTGTTGGTAGATCTCAGTAGAAGATAGATAGTTGTTGATAGATCTCAGTAGAAGATAGATAGTTGTTGGTAGATCTCATTAGAAGATAGGTAGTTGTTGGTAGATTTCAGTAGAAGATAGATAGTTGTTTACTTAGGTCAACTGAACCTATTGTTCGTTAGCCTTCCATCTTTGCATTCTCTTTTCTTAACCTTATTACAGCATGAGGAGGAAACAATCATTTTTATGTCAGGCAATGAGAAACAGACAGCTGGAAAGTGGTAAGTGAAAAATGAAGGAAAGAAGAGGTAGAATTAAACAGAGAAAAGATACAAGACAGTCTAAGTATTGGGTAGGAGGTTAATGACAATTAACTGAAGAGATACTTGTGAATGATCACCTATGACAGCAGACACTATACTATGTAATGAAAACGAAGCTTACAAATAGATGAGAAGATAACATAATGGGACAGGCCTTGGCTTTGTAAATATACAAGATCTTGTTCCACTTAACTGTGACTACCAAGCAAGTAGGTATAGAAGGGTAATAAACATGAATACATATCATGTGTAGGCATTCCAACATGTCAAGAGAGTAAGGGACATAACTTTTCAAAACATTGATTCACAGGAATCTAGAGTTATCTATATATATCTATACAATGATCTGGATGTTCCATAAATTAATTACTCCATGGAATATAGTAATAAAAAAAAACCTATTAAGCGATTACAAGAGCTCACGCATAAAACATCAACAAATGTGACAGGTATAGTTTGGGTGGCAAAGCTACATGTCCTGACAAAAGAAGCAAAGCTCCAGGTCCCGACAATATAACAATCGAAGAGATAAATGCATTAGGAGTGCTTGGAGTACAAGTCATAACAAAATTACTTAATAACATATATAACACTGGACACATACCCGAAGATCTACTAAAATCTATCTTTGTAGCCATACCGAAGAAGTCAGGAGCCACTGATTGTGAAGACCATCGCACTATTAGTCTCATGAGCCATATGACAAAAATATTACTAAGAATAATCATGAGACGTGTAAGGAACAAAATAAAACCAGAAATAAGTGAGGAATAATGTGGATTTGTGGAAGGAAAGGGCACCAATAATGCAATATATATCTTAAGAACATTGATAGAAAGATCTATAGAGGTAAAGAAAGATCTATATATGTGCTTTACAGACTACGCGAAAGCATTTGACAAAGTAAAGCATGTGGAAATAATCAATATGCTGGAGAAATTAAACATTGATGGCAAGAATCTGCGAATCATAAAAAGCATGTACTGGCAACAGACAGCAGCTATACGAATTATCAACCAAACAGGACAATTCCAATATATAAAGCATGGAATCAGACAAGGCTGTGTTCTGTCACCGGATTTGTTTTCACTTTACAGCGAATATATTATGAAATCAATAGTAGACTAAAAAGGAATTGAAGTCAACGGTCACAACATAAATAATTTGCGATATGCGGATGACACAGTCTTAATAGCAGAGACAGAGAATGAACTACAAGAAATAATAGATATAATAGTAAAAGAAAGCAACAAGAAAGGTCTCAGCTTGAATAGTAAGAAAACAGAAGTAATGGTTGTATCGAAGAAACAATCATCACCATCATGCAGCATAAAAATAAACGAGACAAATCTGAAACAAGTGCAATGTTTCAAATACTTGGGCACAATAATTACATCAGATAGGAGATGCACCAGAGAAATAAAAAACAGAATAGCTCAGGCCAAAATAGCATTTCAGAAAATGAAAAATATCTTATGCAACAAATCTATGTCAATAAAAATGAGAAAGAGAGTTCATCTGTGCTATATAGAACCAATTCTGACCTATGGAAGCGAATCATGGACAGTAGACAAACAAATGAAAAGACGATTAAGGGCACAGAGATGGGATTTCTCAAAAGAATGTTGAAAGATTCCCTGGACAGCTAAAAAGACCAATGAGGAAGTTCTCAAAGAGACCAACACAAAAAGGGAGCTCTTAAAAAAACATCAGAAAGAAGCAATCAACATTTTTCGGGCACATCATGAGAAGAGGAAAGTTGGAATACTTGGTTACAACTGGCAAAATAAAAGGAAAGAGAGATTGCGGGCGACAAAGAGAGAAAATATTAGATAACTTGGTGTCATGGCATGGAAAACAGTCAACAACAGAACTGATACGATGCACTGTAGATAGAAGATTGTGGAGGGACATGATCACCTACGCCGATCAGTATGGCACATGATGATAGTTTGGGTTGGGTTGCAGATGTGTACAAATGTGTTGATCATTCAGAGATTATAGCCTCAACAATGAGAATGAAGATGCTAGGTTAACATGTAAGTCTTGACAAAGAGTAGATTGAGAAAGATAGAGGAGAATGTTCCTTGCTGAGATTAAGATGGTCATCAAGAGCAGAAACTTATAGGTCAAGGTACATCATAAGTTCTGTTCTCTAATAGACGAAATAATATTACTTGAATATAATAATTTGCAGGAGATATAAAATTATAGTTTAAGATATGGAGATTTGAAGATTTGTGCTTATTCATTTATTAAGGATATAGTTAATCAATACAAGTAGGATTCAAGATGTAATAGTATACCGGCCAGGGGGTCTATAATAAAGGGGAAACTAGGAAAGCGTGCAGAGCATGAATCAAAGAATAAATTCTGTTAGAAATAGGTCCATGGAATATGTCCAAGGTCGAAGGTTTAAGGTAGGGCGGTCTGGAAGGTTCTCAGGGAAAAAGGTTGTGATGTATTTGTTTGGAAAATGGGAGACAAAGGAATGTGGAGGAGTGAAGCTGACTGGACCAACGATGGAGCGTGGGGGTGTAATTAGGAGAGGTATAAAAGGCTAGGAGATAGGGAAATCACTCTCTCTCTCGTTAATATCATTGCTGTTTATGAAGACTGTTATCTTCATGTGTGGAGACAATGCATAAGTCATTTAGATCTACAGATCTTATACAGAGCCAGTTTGATAGTTGCTCTCTCATTGATAACAGCTAGTCGTAGAAGACTGTTATCTTCATGTGTGGAGACAATGCATAAGTCATTTAGATCTACAGATCTTATACAGAGCCAGTTTGATAGTCGCTCTCTCATTGATAACAGCTAGTCGTAGAAGACTGTTATCTTCATGTGTGGAGACAAATGCATAAATTATTTAGATCTACAGATTTTATCAGAACCAGTTTGATAATCACTCTCTCGTTGGTAACAGCTAGTCATAGAAGACTGTTATCTTCATGTGTGGAGACAATGCATAAGTCATTTAGATCTACAGATTTTTAATCAGAACCAGTTTGATAATCACTCTCTCGTTGGTAACAACTAGTCGTAGAAGTAGAAGACTTATTTTCATGTGTTGAGACACATGGCATAAGTCCTTTAGAAGATCTACATATATTATTCAGCTTCAGTTTGATAATGAATAATATCATTGCTGTTTGATGAAGACTGTTATTTTTATGTGTGGAGAGATACGAGGTCCAGATTGTGTTATAAACATGTAAATATTGTTCAGCACCAGATAGATGTGAATAAAATTCATTGCTGTTTTATGATGACGTTTATTGTCCATTCAGTTCAGTATGAAAGATCTTGAAGTGTGGTGACACTTAAACAACAAAGACAGACAGTTTTTAATGATTTAGTTTAACAAATGAAGAGATTTATGATTCCAGCAAAGTAGAAGGTATCATTTAAGAATATTTATATTAGTTAAGGTTACCATGTAATGGAGTGAGTGAGTGAGTGAGTGAGTGAGTGAGTGAGACTGATTCTATGCCACTGTAATGTAAAGGTAAAGTACGAGACTTGAATCTGTGTCTCAGCACACAAGTTCACCCATATGTCCTTGGCCGCCTATCCAGGAGTGTTCGGAGACTTCTGGACAGTGTCGCTTCAAGTATCGTAATTCAAGATACTTCGTCATTCCTCAACTTCCCAGAGTACTACCCAGGTATCTATTTCTGCCAGCAGCTGGATCGACAGTAAGGGTATTTTTTTTTTCTAACCATGAATACAATTTAGGGAGCTGCGATAGCTCAATGGTTAGTGAACTGGACTACAAAGGACACGGGGTAGGGTTCAATCCCAACCGACGGCTTCAGGTTCACCCAGCCTTAAATTGGTACCGGACTTTTTTCTGGGAAAGTAAAGCAGCACGGGCATAATACCGGCCACATTACCCCAAAAATCATGTGCTGAAGGTCTGTAAAATTTATGGTCACTAACACCATATTTCCTATACGCCACTTGGCATGACGGGGGCTCTTTACTTTAATTTTTTAAACCTGTCAATAGCATAACACCGTAATGAAATTAACAGAATACAATAAGGATGAGTTTATACATGGGAATGAATCTTCTTGACTGTGGAATGTAACCATATAATGTTTGGAAACCAATGTTCTAACTGATAAGTTAATCAAATTTATATACTCCCATACAAATAATTAAACCACATGATTATTTATTGACTGGTGAGTCTGTAGAAGCCTCTGACAATGATGGGTCTTTTGGCATACAAATGTGTAGGTCATCATCCTTACTGTGATTAAAACTATTTACGCTGCTGAAACTAGACTCATATGAGTTTTGATCTACAATTTTTGCAAACTTTCCCTGAATAAAAATTCTTGAAACATCAATTCCTTCTTTCTTATTTACTGTCGATCTATGTATATAATTGCTCTGTAACATTCTCAGACCAGAGTCTTCCATGATGGAGTTTATTTTTTCTGGGGGAAAAAAACAGAAGCAAAGAATTAACTGAAACACATTATCAGTATAATGAAAATTTCAGCTTTCAACTGGCAATTGTGCACTACCTAAAATGGTATTAAATTAAAACTTTTGTATCAATTTCATATGTAATTAAAACTTGTCACAGTATATGTCAAATCGGTGAGAGAATGTTGCACAGTATGAAAATACAATTAATAGAAGATCATATTTGGACATACATTTTAAGTGTCAGAACCATTTATCTAGTGTTGGAGAATAAAAAAGTTTGATGAAATGTTTTATAAATATATCATTATTAAAATTTGTAATTTAAAAAAAACTTAAATAATGGGTCTTCTTTTTCATTGCCACAGAGTGACAAAACAATAAGTGGCTCCAAAACATGTTTTTAAATTTACCTTTCTCATAAACGGAAAATAGATAGGTATCACCAGTCTGTGCCACTGCACCTTATCAGATATGACTGTAAAAAACATTTTACAAGACAGCTCCCAGAACTCAGACTTAAGTAGGAAAATGTGACCCATACTCATTGCCTTGGAATAGAAACTATATGGTGAATTGAAAACTCTGAAACAGACGCAGACTTTATAGAGAATTTGGAATCCGGTTTGAAAAAGTCATGACTGCAGAAAAAGAAGAAATTAAAAAGACCACAATAGATAATTATGTCGTAGTCAAATGAAAAATTAAAACAAACACTGAAAAGTAATCAACCCACTATATCTTATGTATTAGCTCATTCTAATGAATGCTGCACTCTTAGTAAAACATCCACTGATGGTCAAGGAAATCAAACCGGCCAGAATGCAGATCCTAATTAATGCTTGCTGAAGATAGACCAGAACATACATAGTGCAGGATAACATCATCATCGAGCGCCATCTCCGCATTGAAGGTTGGCTACCATGGAGCTCCATTCCACTATGTCTCTTGTTTTGATGGTGCAGGTTGTCAAAGGCTGACTTGTCCACCTTTTGATGTTACTCGTCCATGTAAGTCTTGGTCTGCCTCTGCCTCTTTTACTTTGTATTTTCCCTTCCAAGATTACTTTTAGTAGACTATTGTGTCTTTTAATATGCCCCAAAAAATTTCATTTGCTCTCCATGGCTTTCTTTGGAATAGTATGTGATGAGGTTCCAATCTCTTTCACCATGGTCAGTCATATTCACCTTTCATGCCCTGAATAAGGATAACATACATTTGGATAGACACAACATATTTTTGTATCAAACAGGTGGTGATCAACTCAGAAGTATCTGTCTTATGGTAACTATCATCCTTTTCACAGCAAAATGCATAATTGTGTCAATTTATTCAACTTTTTTCAAATTCACCAATGTGAACTTTTGAAAAAAATAAGGGGAAAAATATAGAATTATAGAATTCAACACAAAAAAGATTCTTTACAAAATTCTTTTTGGTCTAATAATGTTTAAATACAACTCTATTTAAAGTCACAACATGTGTTCTTTGGATATGGATTTTTGGACAAGGGGGCCTAATGTGTAACTTTTGTTAATAATCACTCCAAAAATTTGAGTCCAAGTATATCCCAAAGATTCTATTCTATTCCCCATATCTACTCCACCTGTCACAGAATCCCAAAATACATTGGTAATTATGTTGACAAAGTAGACCCCCATGCACATCTTATTTGGGTGCACAGACCACTATTCCAAATGACTTTCATCAAAAACTAGAATATTTGTTTTTGCCACTTCCTTACTCCAGTTCCCTTGAAAAATCACGTTTTAATCAACAGACTATTCACTGCTAAAAAAAGACACAAAAAGAAACAGTGATATTGGCCACCCTTGTGATGCTGGTTTATGCCATTAGAAGATCAAACTCCATGCATGTCATATTTAACTGTACAGACAATTTCAAAAATCACTGAAAAGAGAGTATCTGAGATTGTTTCCCTACTCCAGTTAACATGAGTAAATAAATTTTAAAAACTACCAAACCAACCAAATAATGTCTTTAGTAACTGCACTGTCATTAACCTTGAGCTGACGCATGCTGTCTAACTTATTAACATTGATGTCTAGAGCTATACACAGCAAAAGAAGAAGAAACTGCACTCTCTAAAGACCAGGCAAATATGAATGCCATTTTTCTGAAAGTCCTCTATTATTATCCCAAAGAATATCATATATCTATAATGTCAACAGATAGATAACAATCAAACCTAACACATAATAACAACTTTTTTTCTACTCTATTTCTCAGATTGAGAGCCACGATAGCTCAGTGGTTAGTGAACTGGACTACAAAGGACAAGAAGTGGGGTTCAATCCGAACTGATGGCTTCCGGTTCACCCAGCCTTTAATGGGTACCGGATTTTTTTCTGGGAAAGTAAAGCGGCATGGGCGTAATACCAACCACATCACCCCAAAAAATCATATGTCGAAGGTCTGTAATATTTATGGTCACTAACACCATATATATATATATATATATAAAACCCCATGACGGGGGTACTTTACTTTTTTTTTATTTCTCAGATTGGTCTTGTCAGAGGAAAATAATTACACAGAATAAAGAGGAGCAATTCATAAATGCTCTAGCATGATATGAGGAGTCTGGAAGCAAGATGGCAGTTATGCACTGGCTTTACATTACAACTTTCAAGGGCATGTTCCCAAAGTATACTCCTTCCCCCCCTCTCTCTGCGATCAAGACTCAATCAGAGTAGGATTCCAGACTCTCTCTTGAAGTCAGCTATCTAAGCGAATCGATTGCCCCATATAGTTTTTCTTCCAGGGAGATGGGCATGGACCACATTGCTCTTCTCAGGTCCGTGTACTGGGGGCAATCCTGTAGAACATGTTTTGTTGTCATATTTTCCAGTGTACAGTGGCATAGGCTGGTTGTACCTATTTTGAATTTGGTGAGTGTAGCATCACTTCCAACTCAGATGTAAAAATTAACGCCTAATTTGAAGAGTTGGTGAGTGTAGCATCAACAATGATGGACACAAGCCCCCATTACTCACAATGATGCAGCTCAGTACTATCAAGTTAAACCACTTTTAATATCCTTTGCTACTGGACTACTTTACAATACGAGAAAAACACAAATAAAACTTTACTGAGATAAAAAAAAAAAAAAAAACAGAGATTATAGACAAGGGCAAATTTTGCAACTTTATGATTACTTAAGTGGAGATATAGAAAATAGTTATGACCATTTTGAACAAACTGATCTACTTACCTACAGAAAAGTAGTATGCTCTTGTACCATCCTGTCTAACATAGAAACAGTCAGAGAGTTTGTGACCCTTAGCAAATCTAATCATTGCATGATCATATAGCCCATAATCTCTGATTAGAAGGACCCCATTAGGTTTGAGTGTCTGATCATGGGGGTAAAGAAAAAACATAATTTAAATAAAAATATTCCAATAGTAACTAATTACACTCAAATGTGTATATTATGTATAAATGAATATAAAACACAATAAAAGCTGCAATTTGTCTTGGTAATATCAAGATAACAATCATTCAAAGTGAGTTTATTCTTCTGTTGTTGTATTCACCCAACAATTATTTCTTGTTGCAGTGTATTAAAACAATTTTTTCCTGCAGTGTGTTTTCAAAATGATTCTTTCTGGTCTGGATTTTCATTTGCAGAGACAATGGCGGTCCGGTCATATTCACGTGAACATAAAATCAACATGGATTAGGTTCCAGCGTATGGAAAACGTTTGTGCTGCTAGTAGTGACCGTTAACTGAAGTTTGCTAAAACCATGACTCCACTTAAGTGGAATGGTACTCTGCCCTTACCCTGTGACAGGATGATTAATCTGTACTCGACTGTAAATTTGTCACCAGCTGCACTGCGGTCAGATCGTGTGTATCATCGAAGTAGAGGTTTGACTTCATTTGTTGGGACAGTGTTTCTTAGAGACTGTCATTGGCGATGACTGTTACAGCAACCTGGAAGTGTTCATCATGAGCTGCACACTTTTTTTTCAACACACAGTGTGTTTAATAGAATGGGACGAACACTTTGCTGGACTGGAGATGTAAGCAGATTTGGGATTGTTCTGGCTGTAGTGACGCCAACTCATACTAAAGTCTAAAATAATATCTGCATATTTCAGCTCAACATGCCTGGCTTCAACAACACATTTTTTGTGGTACCAGATTTGTCTTCACTGCTACAATGACCAAACTAATTATTCTGTTTCCATGTCCACAACAAGGAGCTGCAGCCTTAATCAATTAAGGCTTAATGCTCTGATGATAGTTGTCAGCTATGAGTTACTAACTACTTACAGCTCATTCACTGTTCACCATCTTGAATTATAAAATACATTTTGTTTTGCTGTTTCTGGCTCCAGAACAAATCATTATGACAAATCTATAACTTCATAAAACAAGTACAGAAACAGAGATTTTCTTTCTTTTTTTTTTTTTTAAAACCGTTTATGGGTTATCACATCACTGGTCCTATAAATGTCTCCCTGCCCATCAAATTTATTTTCACCACTCCTACGGCCTTCCATATTTTTCTATTTAAAAAAGAAATATGTCATACCATCACAGCAAAATTATGTTGAAAAAAATTTTTTTTTTATTCTGACATAACCCAAATTCAAACCCCAGGAGATTGGCATTAAAAGACAAACATAAAGACCAATTTCCCTTGGAAAGTGTTTATAAAAACCTTTCAAATTTCAAATCTAAACAAAAGTAGTATCATTTGTTTCATATAATGAAGCATGGGTCACACTATTACACGAATCCAGTGCATTTTGTGACTATGGGAACTATAGAACCTGCAGAAAAGATTTATTTATTTGCTCAATACCCACCAATTTTAAAAATATGGTTTACCTTCCATTAATGAAAACACAAAGAAGATGGAAATTGCCCACCCAAATAAGTCTAGTGGGTGGGACCATGCTGATTTAATAAATTATTCTGATCAACAACGGTTAATGCTGCTAAACAAGAAATTAGTCAATAAATATTGCTTCACAGCCACTTGGCATGAGTTTTGACTTATTACCAGAAGCTATTTGATGGAATCTAAATTTATAATTAAGAGTTTATGGACAGAAAGTCCCCCAACAATAGCATTTATATGGTGACAAGAGTGGGGCATGATCTATATGGTAAACTGTTAATGGCTTAAAGCTGACCAAGGCCTGATTTCACTTTCAGTGGGGCTTCACAAAAACATCTCTGTATCATCACAACAAACTGGCTAATGAGATGTGGCTTGCTGTAGTTTGTTAATAAAGAAAATCTTTCTTTCTGGTGCTCATCTAATGGTTACTAAAGAAATGGTTAGTTCACTTTGTCATCCATCCTGGATAAGCCATATTGTGGTTTATTTGCACCTTTCAGCCCTACATATCTGAATTCAGCCAGACATTTTTGAGTACTGGGTTGCCTTCCCTCTCCGATCCCTACTTGCTTGGTCAGACTACACTAGTTAGTCTGTCATGAAGAGGTACAGTAGGGTATCACTGGTTAGTCTATGATGAAGAGGTACAGTAGGGTATCACTGGTTAGTCTGTGATGAAGAGGTACAGTAGGGTATCACTGGTTAGTCTGTGATGAAGAGGTACAGTAGGGTCTGAATGGTTCTGGCTCACTGATTCTGATGGAAGCTGTCAGCTATGAGTTGCTAGCAGCTTCCAGCTCTGTTGTTGTCATGTGTCTTGTCTTCAATAAAGAAAATAACTGCACTACCCCTTGAAGGAACCAACAGAAGCTAGGAAAAAAAAGTCATTACAACCTACAACATGACCAATCTGGGTTTGACTAAGAGCTTACAATTTGCACTGACCCTGTGTCATTACATCAACATTGTTACATGGCTACTCTCTCATCCTAATTGTAAAACAGCTCTTTAAAATACTTCAATACTGCACAAGAATATTAACACAGCATATATTCTCACTATAGTCTAACACAAACAAATGTTCATGTACCTTCACAACATCTATTCTTCCTATAGTCTAACACAAGTTCATGTACCTTCACAACATTTTGTACTGCGTCTGTCATCTTGTCTGGGTGAATTGATGACAAAACAAAAATTAAGGTAGCAACATCAACAGATGCCTCCGGTACTGTGTCTGTTAACACATCTTTGGTGATATCACACTGGAAGGCAGTACAGCGGTCAGCACTGTAGGAAGGGTGGGACTGCAATTTGTGATATATTATTTTTTAATGAAATTGGAATTTAAAAAATTATAGTGACTTGGCATTATTGCTTTCAGTCATATATAGAACAATTAGAATATTAATAGTAACATATGCACACATATATACAAGGACTGATTCAAAGAAATTCTGCACTGTACTAAGAAATTGTTAGAGCATGCAGGATACAAAACATCATTGTAAAGACACACTATTGTTTGAAATTCCTTTTAAAAAGATGTAAAGGAGAAATTGGTGGGAAACTGATACACTTGTGTTTCATCAAGCAGCATTAAAGGTTGTCAAAAAATGTTGCAAATGTATTGAGGAGTCCAGGCATGTACCTGCAAATAGGTGTGAACATTAGTCCCTCCCTACATACTGATCCCCCAATGTGATGCACCTCTCTCATTGCTTCTTCACCTTTCTGTCTTGATTGTAGAGAAATCAAAACAGGCCCTCAAACCACATCTCCAGTTCAGTTATAAAATCCTCAATTTCTCTTTCACATGGCACTCTGGGCACACTATGTACTGTTAGGAAATTCCAACCAATTGTGTCTTTATAATGATACATAACATTTCCAGCTACCTGAATAATTTTTAGTACTGTCAAAACGTAAAGTAAAGTGCAAAACGCTTTGATCAACTCATTTTTTTTTTATGTGCGTGCATAATAACATATACATCCTTGAAGTGATCACTGAGTTATATACATTATTACTGTTAAAGACTACACTCTTAAAATTGCTTTAGTTTCTATTTCTGGCACTTTGTTAAAGTGTTAGTAACCTTTCCTATCTCATAATAAGTCAAATCTTTCGAGAAGGGGACCGCCTGAACAGTAGCTAAGGATAAAATATTAAAATGTTAATGAAAAATTAATAATAAAGGTTACATTATAGTTATTCAAACGAAGGCCTCAGTATCACTGAAACAAATTAAAATCCATAATTGTTCAACTGTCCGTGCCAGTGGAATCATGCGAATTAACATCTCATTGAATATCCAAACCAAGAAAGGCAGTTGCAGTCTCCACCATAGCCGCTACAGCATAGACCAAAAGACAAAAGGCCAAGCGGTACTGAAAGTGGACACAGCTGAACTGTCCTTCATCATGCAATATCATCATTCATCGTAAGCAATCTGAATAAAGAAACACCATCCGGATAAAAAGCACAGCTCACAGTGTGCACAGAGCACTAAACTCAGTAGTTCTGACAGCAAACTGGAATCGCAATATTTGGTGCTCCTATTAAAGACTATGTTTATTAAAACATACCCAACAGCCAATACAATTTGCATTTACTAGAGTACACACAAAATTAGGTGTTTCTTTGACAATCAATTTTCATTTTTGTTTGGATCCATTTTCATAATCGCCACTTGAGAAAGATTACACCAAATTTCATCTCCCTTTCCCTTCTTATATTTATTGGTAAGTCGCTAATCACTTGTCCATGCCAGATTTTTAAAATGTTAAATTATGAATTGTACATGACTGGTGGATGGTAATATACTTCTTCTTCTTTTCTTCTTTCCTTCCTCATCTGCCTTTCAGCGTGAAGGGGAGATATAATTTGCAGTCTTTTGCTCTTTTGTTTGCCTCTGCTGCTGTTATGTTTCCTAGTGCTTCTAATATTCCATCAACCCATTTTTTTTTCGTGGTCGACCCAAGGGTCTGGTGTTCTCACAGCGTTTGTTGAAGGCTCGTTGTGTTGTGTTTTGTTCTTTCTGCCCTGTCACGAGACCAAACCATTTTATCTGTTGTTTCCTTATATATTCTATGGCAGGGGCTATTCCTAGCTTTTTTCTCACTGGTAGCATAATGTTGGGATGAAGATTGTATTGTACAGTGCTCGTTTTGCCTCCAGAGTTATTTCCGTGTTGGACAATAGTGGTGATAACTGTCCTAAGATTTGACACACTTTGTTGCATCTCTATCTCTGCTGTTTGAGAATTATCGTTTGTCATTGGACTTCCTAGGTATTTGAATTCCTCTACTTGTTTTATTTGTCTGCCAACTATAGTTAGAGCCGCGATAGCTCAGTGGTTAGTGAACTGGACTACAAAGGACAAGAGGCAGGGTTTAATCCCAACCGACGGGTTCCGGATTTTTTTCTGGGAAAGTAAAGAGGCACGGGCGTAATACCGACCACATTACCCCAAAAATCATGTGCCGAAGGTCTGTAAAATTATGGTCGCTAACACCATATTCCCTATACGCCACTTGGCGTGACGGGGGTATTTTACTTTTTTACTTCTATATATATGTTGATGTTCTGTTTATTTTTGGCGACATTCATGACTTCTGTTTTGTTGATGTTGATTTTCATGTTGTATTTTGTGCCTGAGCTGTTGTTAATTTACACAAAATTACTTAATATAATTTTTTTTTTCTTTTAATTACAATTTGACAACGATTAAAATGTTATGTACTTCAACAAACTCAACAGCTCTGGGTGAGAAGTCACAGGCATAGAAAACAAGGTTTGGGTTCTCCTCTAGCAGTGGGAACATAAAGTTGCCAACACCACAACCAACTTCCAGAACTGTGCAACTGCTCTTCTGTCAATATAAACAATCTTACGTTATTTCAAGCTTTAAAGAGTAAACAATAAAATACAAAACATTTAAAGTCTTTAGTATCTGAAATATGTCTTTCCATGTTTAAGAGCAAAAACAGTTTTCACAAATTTGCATTGCACTGATACTAAGTTGAATAATAATAAAGCAACAGTAAAGGACATTCCATAAAACTACAGTAAGAAAGTTAAATTTAAACATCATTATAATTCACAGCTATAGGGAGCTAGTTAGCCAGTGCACACATTTTCTGTGTATTTTCTTTCATTCCACATTGTCCTTTCAGCATCAAGGGGAATGACATAGTTCTCAACCTTTAGCTCTTCTGTTGGCCCCTCCTGCAATTATTATTATTATTATTATTATTAGTTTCAGTGTTTCTAATATTCCATCAATCCATCTTTTTTCCTGATCAGCCCTTGAATCTGGTGTTCTAATGTTTCTTGAAGGTTTATTGTGTTATATTTTTATCTTTCTGTCTCATCAAGTGTCCAAATCATTTTATCTGTCTAACAATCTTTTTTCCTGATGATTTTTTAAGCTTTTCCAGTTTATTCTAGTCCACTGAGTTTTAAATGTGTGGGCTTTTTTGTTTATTAGTAATTCAGATCCATTTAGTTTCAGTAGGACTCTTTCAGAGTATAAATGTTGTATAAGTTATATTCTCATATATGATCACTCTTGAATT
This sequence comes from Megaustenia siamemsis, assembly GCA_032433765.1. NCBI lineage: Eukaryota > Metazoa > Mollusca > Gastropoda > Stylommatophora > Ariophantidae > Megaustenia > Megaustenia siamemsis. The sequence goes on from JAVIAB010000092.1 coordinate 107,398,307, forward strand.
CATTATCTAGGCTTTGTAAGACTTCCAGCATTGTGCTCACCTTCTTTTCTTTCTTTCTCACATTCACCCAATGACTACTAAAGGAATTAATAGTCTTCATTCAGCTTGAAAAGGACATTAAGTGGATGTTAGATGCAATGTGTTGGGGTTCACAACAAAGCTGTAATATATGTGTCCCACAGCCCAACACTTCCCATTTCAGCATTTGGGTACCTGGTTACCTTCCCTCTGGATACCTACTGGCTTGGCCATTCTCTGCCCATATCTACAAACCCATCTCTAAGCCCATCTCTACGAACAACGTGAAGAGATGGAAGAGGATCTGGATAGCTCTGATTCACCAATTGTGGTGCAAGCGGTCAGCTATTAGTCACTGACCACTTTCAACCCTGGTGCTGACATGTGCCTTCCCCAATTCTGCTGATCTAATACATTAATAATAATCTAAAGATCTGTTTTTTTATATTGTGCAACATTGAGCCACTGGCATAAAGCAAACTGTAAAATTTTTTTGCCAGTATATCATTAATAAAGAAATGAAAAGTATAAGTAAAGTTACACTATCCTGCACCATCTCTTGTATTAATTGAATATTATGGTATAGATTTTTTATATAGCTATATGTTTTTTTTTTAACTCTGGCATATCTATATCCATATATATAAATCTGTATAAGAATTTGACTTGCTAATTGTATTACTTCTGGCCATTTCTCAACCATTTTGACTCAAATCTCAAAGTTCTTCAGCATACCAACTACGCTGTGCTAATGTAATCAACAGCAACACCATTATTATACATAAAAACAAAAAAGTAAAGTGCCCCCGTCACGCCAAGTGGCATATAGGGAATATGGTGTTTGTGACCATACATTTTACAGACCTTCGGCACATGATTTTAGGGGTAATGTGGTCGGTATTACGCCCGTGCCGCTCTACTTTCCCAGAAAAAAATCTGGTACCCAATAAAGGCTGGGTGAACCCGGAAGTCGTCGGTTGGGATCGAACCCTACCTCTTGTCCTTTGTAGTCCAGTTCACTAACCACTGAGCTATCGTGGCTCCTCATCATACATGATCTGGATTAATATAATAGCACTAGTGTTGCAACATATTTAAAATATTTTACACCTTTTTCTCTGCCTCAAACTATTATTTTCATAACATTAAATGGCATGCTTGACACATCTGTATAGACAAGGCAAGACTGTGGTTGGTATTTTATTCTTCCACTATAACTACCTCGGTGGCTGAGTGGTTAGTGCGCTCGGTGGCTGAGTGGTTAGTGTGCTCGCATCCTGATCAGAAGGGTCTGGGTTTGATCCCCTGATGTGACAGACATTTTTTTTTGGACTGACCAGGCTCCGGGGTTTCGGGCATCCAAAAATTGGTACCAAAAATATTTATGGGAAATAAAGGACATCTGGTGTGATACTGATCACGTCACCCAAAAATGTGCTATGGACATAGAAAAAATGTGGTCACTAACACCATATTCCCCATACGCCTAGCAAAGCATGAAGGGAACTTTTACTGTTACTTTAACTACATGTATAATACACCGCAGCAGCTAATTCAAGTACTTGGTAATGCAAGTGTATAATTGTTATAATTACAATTTAATTGTTATAATTGTTATAATTACAATATAATTGTTACAATTACAATATAATTGTTATAATTTTTATAATTACAATATAATTTTTATAATTACAATATAATTGTTATGATTACAATATAATTGTTATAATTACAATATAATTGTTATAATTACAATATAATTGTTATAATTACAATATAATTGTTATAATTACAATATAATTGTTATAATTGTTATAATTACAATATAATTGTTATAATTACAATATAATTGTTATAATTGTTATAATTACAATATAATTGTTATAATTGTTAGGCAGCATTTTACAAGACAATCAGATCATCTAGTAACTTCAGAGAAGCAGAGAGATAACCAACCATTGAACCACATATATCATGTCATACAATTAACAATAAACATCATATGATTCTAGATCACCGAATGGATGAATTCCTTAATTCATTATTACTAGAATAGATATTACAGCACTTGAGGCAGGCCTGTAGGTGCTCGGCCATCTTCAACATGGGATGAAATGTGTGCACACTGATGCTTCCATTATAAACTTGCTGGCTAAGTATATGACATCACATATAGCTATTTCTTGCACAGTGCAGCAATTTAATCAACATTTCATTACATTTCAAACTGTCTGAAGACTGCACTATCACTAAAAGACTATATTAATTTCAAAATTATATACATTGTGGGCCTTCAAAATCAATGTCACCCTTGCACATATAATTATTATGTCCCCCATCACAGACACAACAAATACCCTTGCACATATAATTATTATGTCCCCATCACAGACACAACAAATACTCTTGCACATATAATTATTATGCCCCCATCACAGACACAACAAACACCCTTGCACATATAATTATTATGTTTCCATCACAGACACAACAAATACCCTTGCACATATAATTATTATGCCCCCATCACAGACACAACAAATACCCTTGCACATATAATTATTATGTTTCCATCACAGACACAACAAATACTCTTGCACATATAATTATTATGCCCCCATCACAGACACAACAAACACCCTTGCACATATAATTATTATGTTTCCATCACAGACACAACAAATACCCTTGCACATATAATTATTATGCCCCCATCACAGACACAACAAATACTCTTGCACATATAATTATTATGCCCCATCACACACACAACAAATACCCTTGCACATATAATTATTATGTTTCCATCACAGACACAACAAACACCCTTGCACATATAATTATTATGCCCCCATCACAGACACAACAAATACCCTTACACATATAATTATTATGCCCCCATCACAGACACAACAAACATCCTTGCACATATAATTATTATGCCCCCATCACACACACAACAAATACCCTTGCACATATAATTATTATGTTTCCATCACAGACACACCAAATACCCTTGCACATATAATTATTATGTTTCCATCACAGGCACAACAAATACCCTTGCACATATAATTATTATGTTTCCATCACAGACACAACAAATACCCTTGCACATATAATTATTATGTTTCCATCACAGACACAACAAATACCCTTGCACATATAATTATTATGCCCCCATCACAGACACAACAAATACTCTTGCACATATAGTTATTATGCCCCCATCACACACACAACAAATACCCTTGCACATATAATTATTATGTTTCCATCACAGACACAACAAACACCCTTGCACATATAATTATTATGCCCCCATCACAGACACAACAAATACCCTTACACATATAATTATTATGCCCCCATCACAGACACAACAAACACCCTTGCACATATAATTATTATGCCCCCATCACAGACACAACAAATACCCTTGCACATATAATTATTATGTTTCCATCACAGACACAACAAATACCCTTGCACATATAATTATTATGTTTCCATCACACACACAACAAATACCCTTGCACATATAATTATTATGTTTCCATCACAGACACAACAAATACCCTTGCACATATAATTATTATGCTCCCATCACAGACACAACAAATACCCTTGCACATATAATTATTATGCTCCCATCACAGACACAACAAATACCCTTGCACATATAATTATTATGTCCCCATCACAGACACAACAAAAACTCTTGCACATATAATTATTATGTTCCCATCACAGATACAGCAAAGGTCGAACCATGAGCCTTTCACTACCATGAATTTCTCAATACTCTGTATAACTGTGTTGAGCATGTCAATAATAATAGCTTAACTTATTGGCAACAAGCTACAAACACCAACATTGTTGTTTGTGCTGCTTTGTTTCATGCAAAGCTATATGGTGTGCCATCCCATTTCTTGTATTTTATATATTACTGAGACAGAATGGAGCTGAGTATTTAAAAAAAAACATACTAAATTTTTTTCAATCTTCATTTAGCAGGATGTGTATTTATAAAGTTGCCCAGGTAAAAAAAAATTAAAAATTAAGTTAATAAAGCTTTCCATGTGTGATCATGTTAAAATGTGAGATATTTAAAATAATGTATTATTTATTTTGCAATCTATTATTCTGTTCGTGTTGTTTTTGTTTTCTGAAAAAGTCTGCATGTAGGGTGAAATGTCTGTATTTTGTATTACTTTTTGTAAAAATGTCACCATAACTTGTAGGAGTGTACATTACACCCCACCACTTGCTCCTTAATTAATAATAAAGTATATTCATCATCATTGAGCACCGTCTCCGCATCGAAGGTTGGCTATCAAAGAGCCCCAGTTTGCTCTGAATCTTGCTTTGATAGTGCTGGTTGTCATAGGCTGACTTGTCCATCTTTTAGTGTTACTTGTCCATGTTAGTCTTGGTCTGCTTCTGCCTCTTTTACTTTGTATTTTCTCTTCCAAGATTACTTTTAGTAGGCTGCTGTATCTGTTAACATGCTCCAAAAAATCTAATTTGTCATATTTTTCATTGTGTTTAGTTGTTCTCTTTCCATTGTTTGTTCTTTTAAGACTTCATCATTTGTTTTATTTTCTTTCCATCCAATTACTCCTATTCTTCTATAAATTCACTTTCCAAAGGCTTCAAGTTGCTTTCATGTTTTCTTGTCTATTGTCCATGTTAAGATGTTTCTGCACCATACATACAGGAGGAATGTTGAGAAGATATAAGATTTTGCTATTCTTAGTTTCAGCCTTGGTGTTATTTTTTTTAATGTTAGTATAGTTTTCATAGCAATAAAATAACTTTTTGCCATTTCTATTATGTTCTTCTTTATTTCAGTTTTACATTTTCCATCACTGGTTATAGTATGTCCAAGGTAGTTGTAGCTCTGAACTGTCTCAGGTCAATTCCTCTTCAACTTTGGTTGGTATCCACTTGTAGGTTTGAGTTTGAGTGTTATCTTAGTTTATCAGTTTATGATAACAGTTTTAGTTTTAGCATTTTTGATATTCTTATCTAATCCATTGTTTGCTTGTCATGTTTATTTCATTAAGTAATTGTATATATTATTAGTAGTAATATAAAAAATACATAATTAATTAACTAAGACTTGACTAAGTTAAACTAGTTAAAGTTTATTAGCATCATCACTTCCTAATGTCTAAGTTATTGTAAAGTAGTCTGTAGTGTAGTAATCTATGAGTTTAGCGCCCTAAATAATTTCTGTTCGCTGGGAGTGGGAGTCGTCAGTAAAGTTCCCTTGCACACTTTATTCAGTGGATGATCATGGTGCCTAAGCCTAAACTGAGTTAGGAGCCCTAACCCTTGTAAAAAAAATAACATCCAATGCACAAAAACTAATAAATTGATAAATTCAAATACTAAATACGTGTGGAGTGTGGTCAATCAGTGGAAATAAATTTTTAAATATCACACAGTTATTCATTCTTCACCACACTTCAGTATGTACACACACACTGTGACTGCATTGAATGCAATGACTGCTAGACCTAGATTCTAGATAAATATAGATAGACGATAGAGTTAGGACCAAGATTGCCAAGACGAGTAAGACAATTTGATTTGTTTTGTAAAAAAAAAAAAAAAAAAAAAAAAGAAATGCTTACCCCAAAACTGCCAGAAAATTCTTCGAACTCTCTTGTTGTCCAATGTCTGTCTTTAAAAAATTTAACACCATTCCTCTTGTAGAACAAATCCCAGTTTTTCTGAGCCTCGGCCTGTAATTTATTTTGTTTAAATTCGGGAACTAGATTGACATCTGCTAGTAACTTATTGAGCTCCTCCTCGCTAAGTTCTCTACCCACATGGTCAGATACTTGGAATAATCTCTCCGTAGATGTCATTTTTGTTAAAAATATATCAGTACGGTTTAAATAATCAGTCCAACACACCCACTACCATCAAATAATATTAACAACAGCACATCCCAAATGAATATAATAAGTAATTAATCACAAAGGTGGATTTTATTTTTCCAGTCGCTTATCTTATGAAGTAGCGAAATATTTAGCTCCTGTTTTTTTAATAAACCTAGACCCAGTATTCAACACATGATGAAAAGAGACAAAGCTCCAGGTCCCGACAATATAACAATCGAAGAGATAAATGCATTAGGAGAGTTGGGAGTACAAGTCATAACAAAACTACTCAATGTCATATATAACACTGGACACATACCCGAAGATCTACTAAAATCTATCTTTGTAGCCATACCGAAGAAGTCAGGCGCCAATGATTCAAATTGTGAAGACCATCGCACTATTAGTCTTATGAGCCATATGAATGATGAAAATATTACTAAGAATTATCATGAGACGTGTAAGGAAAAAAATAAAACTAGAATTAAGTGAGGAACAATGTGGATTTGTGGAAGGAAAGGGCACCAATAATGCAATATACATTAAGCATATAATGTCTTAAGAACATTGATAGAAAGATCTATAGAGGTAAAGAAAGATCTATACATGTGGTTTATAGAGACTACACAAAATAATTTGACAAAGTAAGGTTTGTGGAAATAATCAATATGCTGGAGAAATTAAACATTGATGGCAAGGATCTGTGAATCATTTAAAAAAAAACATGTACTGGCAACACACAACAGCTATACGAATTAGCAACCACACAGGACAATACCAATATATAAAACAAAGAATCAGACAAGTCTGTGTCCTTTCACCGGATTTGTTTTCACTTTACAGCGAGCGTATTATGAGATCAATAGTAGACAAAAATGAATTGAAGTCAGCAGTCACAACATAAATAATTTGTGATATGCGGATGACACAGTCTTAATAGTAGAGACAGAGAATGAACTACAAGAAATGATAGACATAATTGTAAAAGAAAGCAACAAAAAAGGTCTGCATTTGAATAGTAAGAAAGCAAGTAATGGTCATATCAAAGAAACAATCATCGCCATCATGCAGCTTTAAAAATAAACAGGACAAATCTGAAACAAGTGCAACGTTTCAAATACTTTGGCACAATAATAACATCAGATGGAAGATGCACCGCAGAAATAAAAAGCAGAATAGCTCAGGCCAAAATAGCATTTCAGAAAATGAAAAATATCTTATGCAACAAATCTATGTCAATAGAAGTTAGAAGAAGAGTTCATCGGTGCTATATAGAACCAATTCTGACCTATGGAAGCGAATCATGGACAGTAGACAAACAAATGAAAAGACGATTAGAGGCCACAGAGATGGGATTTCTCAGAAGAATGTTGAAAGTTCCCTGGACAGATAAAAAGACCAATGAGGAAGTTCTCAAGGAGGCCAACACAAAAAAGGAGCCCTTAAAAAACATCAGAAAGAAGCAATCAACATTTTCGAGCACATCATGAGAAGAGGAAAGTTGGAATACTTGGTTACAACTGGCAAAATAAAAGGAAAAAGAGATCGCGGACGACAAAGAGAGAAAATACTGGATAGCTTGGTGTCATGGCATGGAAAACAGTCAACAACAGAACTGATACTATGCACTGTAGATAGAAGATTGTGGAGGGACATGATCACCTACGCCAAACGGTAAGGCACATGATGATGATGATGCTGATGATACTGTACTACTATAGCAGAAAATCCTAAAGATCTACAACAATTACTTAATGTAATAAACATGACAAACAAAAAATATGGACTAGATATGAATATCAAAAAGACTGAAACTATGATCATAAACAAAGAAAATACTCAAAACCCACAAGTGGATATCAAAATTGAAGGAATAGACCTTGTGACAGTTCAGAACTACAACTACCTTGGACATACTATAACCAGTGATGGAAAATGTATAACTGAAATAAACAAAAGAATAAGAATGGCAAAAAGTAATTTTAATGTCACGAAGACAATACTAACATCAAAACAAATAACACCAGGGCTAAAACTAAGAATAGCAAAATGTTACATCTTCTCAATGATTCCAATATGGTGCAGAAACATGGACATTAGACAAGAAAACAGAACAGAGAATTGAAGCCTTTGAAATGTGGATATATAGAAGAATAGGTAGAATTGGATGGAAGGAAAAGAAAACAAACGATGAAGTTTTAAAATAACTAAAAATGAAAAGAGAACTACTAAGCACAATTAAAAAATACAAATGCGATTTTTGGGCCATGTTAAAAGACACAACAGCCTACTAAAAGTAATCCTGGATGGGAAAATACAAGGTAAAAGAGGCAGACCAAGGCTAACATTGACGAGTAACATCAAAGATGGACAAGTCAATCTATGACAACCTGCACCATCAAAGCAAGAGACATAGCAGAATGGCACTCCATGGTAGCCAACCTTCGTTGTGGAGACGGCACTCGATGATAATGATGATATATATATATATGGACCATTTTACAATTTTACTAGAAGGCGTTTCTTTTTATCTCATGCTGAAAAAAAAATAGAAAAAAAGTTATATGAATACTCGGAGATTTTTTTTTCAGCTGGTAGACATTCTTCCAAACTTTCACGATAATAACAGTTAATGGCTTATTTTAAAAGTAACTGAAACGTAATGCTGATGGGCTTGTATTGTGCGACTCAATAAATACTGTTGTTATAATTGTCAATTGGTATTGCGCCAATTTTGTAACAAAGACTAGTTACTGTGCGCAGTATTTGACACACACTGGATGTAAATGAAAAGACAAAGTGACTGAACCTTTTCATATTCTTTGGTAAAGCAGTTTGGCTGTTTGAAATATGGATTTTTATCTCATTGTAAGAGCAGATTAAAATTTTAGCAATAAAGAAGTGATGTTGGAGAATAGGGTAAACAATCAATAAATAAACGTGAATCGTTTTCTTGAACCTACAATGTTTTATGACAGTTTGAAACACCGAATGGAAAAAAAATACGAGCAATATATAGGAGAAAGAGAGAGAGAGAGAGAGAGAGAGAGAGGGATCGTAAATTTTTGAATAAAGTCTGCTGCACCACTGCAACTAATAAGCAATGGGTAGAGCTGTTGCAGCGTATACCACTTCATTTACATATATTTTTGTTCAAGCTTGAGAGTCAGCAGCAGTCTCGGATTTTTATGTTGCAGTTGTAGTTAGTCGAAGGCCCCGGTATCACTGCATACGTATTAAAATCCATAATTGCTTAACTGCCCGTGCCAGTGGAATCATCCGAATTAACATCTCATCGCATTAAGGGATCCAAACAAAGAAAGGCAGCTGCAGTCTCCATCTAGCAGCTACATCACACGCCAAAAGACCGCATCGAAAGACCGAAAGTGAACGCAGCCAAACTGTTATTCGTCATACGATGTCATCATTCTTCGTAAACAATCGGAATATCGAAACATGACCCGGAATAAATACACAGCTCTCGGTGTGCAAAGAGCACTAAACTCGGTGGCCCTGTGACTTGAAATATATTGAGTTATTTGCGGGTCATCATCATTGCACTCCGAACATGTCCATACGTGCTCAGATCCCCTCCTCAGCAATTCCCTCAGTGTCCAGCGACTGACGACTCCAGTTCTATACTTGAAATATAAAGAAACTGCAACAAGGAACACTTTTCAAACAGCGCCTCAACGGTTCATGTCGCCTATCCGCCATATTTACCGGAAATCATTTTTATGTTTCTACCCCTAGGCCCTCCCGAGTCCTAACCAGTGATGGCTGGTTAAATGAAGACGCATTGACATGGCACTTGATAGTTAAAGAAGGCAGTTGTATCACGTGATGCACAAAATGGCAGCCCCCTTGTTAGTAAATTGTAGTCTCTGAAAATGGAAATTGTGTTGTCAGTGCTGATTTGGCAAAAGTCGATACAGATACGACAGCTTTGTCTAAATAGTAAAAGTCATAATGGCAATGTATATAATGCGTTCTATTTATAATTGGAAGCACGTAGCCAATATTAGGCAACACAGCATGTTTGAGAATTGTTTGCTTTCAACATTTTGCAACAACACAGCTAAAAACATGATCAATAACGCAATACCAAGGATAACACAACATTGTCGCTGTATCAGTATAATTAAATTCCGTACATTATTTGGCAAAAATCTTTTCTTATATCAGCCTTTTGTTTTGGGTTCAAAACTGCATAGTGGCAACATTGTACTTGAGAGTGTCAAATCGTCACACCCTCACACAACAAAGTGTGACACTTCTCCAAGACATTGTTGGGTTTGTGGACGAGATACAAGTCCAGTTAGGGAATTATTTTTCTGCGACTGTGGTGTCGTGCAGAAGCCAGCAAGTGAATTAACCTACTTTGATCTAATGCAGCTGAAACCATCATTTGACATTGACACCAAAAAGCTTGGTGATATCTTCAAAGAAACACAAAAGAGACTTCATCCTGATAAATTCTCATCCAAGACACAGGTTTGTTGTTAGTTTGTAGTTAATAAATAAACAAAAACTATTGAATTTGTTTTTGTATTTGTTAATGTTCTTAGATAATCCACGTGGAATATATTCAAGCCTTTACAGTGTTCCTCAGAAAATTGTGATAAGCCTGGCCTATGGCAATTTTCATACAAAGACTTTCAAGATCATAATTGTAGTTAGCTTAGGATGCCCTTCCTATTTTCACGTTGCTTTTATTGGTCTTTTTTTTTTTTTTTTTCCTATCGTTCGCCGGCTTTTACCTCTAACGAAGTCCCTAGAGACTAGGAACTGAGTTTTGCATGTTAATCCATTTTTTCCCTGGCAGCCGTGTGCACAGGGGTCCCTCGTCGCACAGGCAGATAACTCCAACTTCGGAGGTACTCATATATTTTCCGTCGATGAGTAATTGACATTTCATGCCGGCCTCACTGCTGAGACCTGGGGTGGTTGCCGCAGAGAGAAATCATAATAAAAATCCCAACTGGTGCAGCCGAGATTTGAACCCACAACCTCACTGTCTCGAGGCCAGCGTCTTGCCTCGAGACCAACCAGTCCCCCTTATTGGTCTTTAAAAAATATTGCAAAGTCTCCTTCTTTTAGGTGTTCACTCGCTAAGTGGTTATGGATGCATTGTTTTGCTAGTTTACAATAAAGCTGTGATAGATGCACCTTTAGGGGCCCAACACATTTGTCTTCAGCATGGGTAGATTTGCATAATAATTTTTGCCTGTGCAATGACTTTTTGTGCAGGTCTACAAGAGAGCTTCTGTTTTTCACCATTACCTGAGAGGACAAGACATTGGTTTTCACTATCAAGAGACCAGAGTATGGTAAAGCCATGAAGAAACCAAGAATTGAAAGCAAATATTTCAACCACCTGAGGCAGGATTAAAATCCAGGACCTTCCTTTTTCAGAGGCTGATGTCTTACCCATAGATAAACTCAGCCCTTCCTGACTACAAAGTATAATAAAAAAAAGGAATTATATGGACTCTTACAAAAGTTTTTGAGGACCTGGGTTTTGCAGATGATATATGTCCCTTCATTCATTGCCACATATATATTGACTACTCAAACTAACATTAAAGGCCTAACAACCAATATGAAAAAAATTGGGTTTAAGATTAACACAAAAAAGACTAAACACATGAGGATGAATGGACGCAGCAATCAACCTATTACACTCTACGAAGTTAACATAAATGACTTGTAAGAATTTGTCTAACTTGGCTAAAAAAATTAATGTGGATGGAAACGCTAAAGCAAAAATCAAAACTAGACTGTCAACCACTTAGGAACATCTGGAAGTCATGCAACATTAAAACTAAAATTAAAGTTTGCATGTTCAAGTCCAGTGTGACTGTATAGTTTAGAATCATAGAAAATTACCAAAAACATTTGACTCAAACTAGAGGTTCAAAACAGATTTTTTTCACAGAACATTGTGTGTTTTTGGTGCAACATTATCTCAGAGTCTGACAAAGAAGTCTGCACTAATGACATCACTCAAGAGATTCAAAAGAAAAAATAGTGCTGGATAGGCCAAGCGACTATACTGATTAGTAGCTCTTTGCTGGACTCCAAACTTCAGCAAGGCATTTTTGGTATTGGGTTGCCTTCCCTCTTTGGCTTCTATTTGCTTGGCCAGACTGGCAGTGTGTTTCTAGAGGCACCAGGGAGAGGTAAAGTAGGATTTTGTTTGGCTGTTGCTACTGATCCTGATGCCAGCTATCATCTAGGAGTTGCTGACCACTTTAAGTCTAGGTGCTGTTCAGGGCATCTTTGCTGCCATTCTGTACTTAAATTGATGAGATAGAATTTAGTTGCTTTCCTGATATCTGAGTTTATGTTGGAGAGGTTGAAGGTTGTCTGCCCTAGCAGTTAGCACAATGTTAGATCCTCTGTATCAGCAGTTACTTTTTATATCGCAGTGATCCCAACTTTGATCTGCTGTAACACAGATTGCTGCTAGGTAACTAATTTAGAGGTGAAGTGAGAGATTAATGATCTATGGTTTACAGGTGTGGATTGCTGAACAAAGCTCAGTTTGCTCGGTATCCAGATAGATATATATCTATCTATTGACCTTTCGAGCCATAGCCGGCCCATAGGGCATAGACCCAGATACTCTTTCTCATATCTAAATTTTATTTTCTAGTAGTTTTCAATTCTTCTAAAGATATTTTATCAAATTATGCCATTTGTCTCTGTTCTGTGCAAGCAACTCTATCTCATTGAGGGAGCCGATTCCTGCTGCTCTTGCCTCTCTCATCAATGTTCTTCTCAGTGTCTCTCTGGGTCGGCCTCTTTTCCTCTTACCTGTTGTTTCCCACATGAGGGCTTGCTTTGTTATTCGGTTATTATCTCTCATCATCACATGTCCAACATGTGACCATCGTCTTTTCATGATTACTGAAGATATTAGTGGTTGATTGGCGATTTCTCTAATTTCTTTGTTTGTTTTGAATTCATTATATGCTATACCAAGTATTTTCCTGACATTTATTTTCGAATGCATTCAACTTTGTTTCTATGTCTCTTGTTGTTTTCCAGCTCTCACATGCATACGTAAGGGTTGATAGTACGTTTGATTTCAATAGCCTAAGTTTTGTGTTTGTGCTGGTGAGTTTTGATTTCCACAACATTTCAAGGCTTCTGAAAGACATTGCTACTTTAGCTATTCTGATTCTAATTTCTTTACTTGTATCCCCTTCTCAATCAATGTGACTTCCAAGATAGATAAAGTGATCAATATCTTCCACTGGTTTGTTTTCCATGTATATTTTGTCTGTTGGAATTAAGCTTTTCATGACTTTAGTCATTTCATGATTGATCTCAATCCCAGTTTTGCTGGCTATTGATGATAGTTCATTTGTGTTTTCCTGCATTATTTTTATCTGACTGCTGACGAGGCTATGTCATCAGCAAAGTTGAGGTCCTCCAAATGGTCTCCTTGTATCTATTCGATGTCTTTGTTACCAGTGCAGCATTTCTTCATTATGAAGTCCATAACAATTCCAAATAACAAGAGCGATAAAATGCAACCTTGTTTAACCCCAGTTTTTATTGGAAAGCATTCTCTCAGTCCTTCCTCTGTATGAACTGCACACACACGTTTTTGTACAATTTTGCCTTCTTCATATTTTATTAGTCTGTTAGCAGAACTCATATACTATTTAGATTTAGATCTGTTATTATTTATCAGGCTGTTTTCAGTACCTTATTTTTGTATGCAATCTTTTATGTTTTGTTTACCTGTTTGTTATAATAATGATAGTGTTAAAAAAAAAAAAGTGAGGCATATTAAGTATGAAACTGTATTTTCTATTTTTAGGATGAGAGGGACCTGGCACAGCAGCAGTCAGCACTGCTGAACAAGGCCTATAACATCATTCAGAAACCACTGAGCCGGGCAATTTACTTACTAGGGCTTCAGAACATTGAGATCTCAGAAAAGGACAGCTTTACTGAACCAGAGTTCTTGATGGAAATCATGGAGGTTAATGAGCAGATAAGCAGTGCTAATGAGCCAAGTGATGTTGAAACTTTGGAGACTACAAATGATGCCAAAATAGCCAAATGTGTTAAAGAAATTTCAGAACTGTACAGTAAGAATTTGATAAACGACATGAAAAGAGCAACAATACGGCTGAGATATTACACAACTATTCAAGAGAGAATTAATGAAATCAAGAGAAGTAAAATGGAATGATTAATTTGTTTCTTTTCATCATAACCTTGATGGTTTTTCAGGCACTCTTGACACCATCTTTACAATTTATCTCCAGCCTCCATAATTAAGAGCTGCTTTCTGAAATGTGATGAAGGTTATCCTATCCATTTTGTTATCCTGTCTTCTTATGTCCGATACTGTGCTGTACAAAACGGTCTTAGCAAGGTCTGTTGATAACAAGCCCATACCATTTTAACTATCGTTCTTTTATCCCTGGCACTAAATCTTTTGTTGGTCCCGTGAATTTTTGGATTTTGGTTGCACACTTCCTCATTGGTGGTGATATTTGTGTAAGATATATGCAAGATCTTTCTATACCGTCTCATTTCCAGAACTTGTATTCTACTTCTAAGATTAGCAGTGACTCTGCATGTTTCACAGGAATGATTATGTATAATTAAATTATATACTAATGAGAGTGAGTGAATGGCAATAAACAAACATAAACAATTAGAAAAATATAACTCTGAAACCACCGTGATGTGGTGTTGAAAGAAAAATGTTGAGAATTTCATGGACCACAAAGAAAAATAATTACCAATGTGCATAAAAGGTCTTCTTTTACATAGAAAAACTTGCCACAAACATCAGAAAGAATCAATCAATACATTTAGTCCATCAGATGTTTAGAGTGGACTGTGTCAACAGGCAATATTCCTGCATGGGCAAGGATTAAAAGGATGGAGGGAGGGAAGGAATTAATATCCATTTTGGTTTTATTTTCTATCTATCTATCTAGTGACCTTTCGAGCCATAGCCGGCCCATAGGGCGTAGACCAAGATACTACCTCTCTTATCTGAATTTTTGTTCTAGCAGTTTTAAATTCTTTTAAAGATATTTTATCAAATCTCGCCATTTGTCTCTGTTCTGTGCAAGCAACTCTTTATCTCATTGAGGGAGCCGATTCCTGCTGCTCTTGCCTCTCTCATCAATGTTCTTCTCAGTGTCTTTCTGGGTCTTCCTCTTTTCCTCTTATCTGTTGTTTCCCACATGAGGGCTTGCTTTGCTATTCTCATCACATCTCCAACCTATGACCATCGTCTTTTCTTTATTACTGAAGATATTAGTGGTTGAGTGGCGATTTCTCTAATTTCCTCATTTGTTTTGAATTCGTTCCACGCTATAAAAATGGTTTTATTTTATTTAGCTTGTAAATATTGTTTGTAGTATCAGCAGCAGTAGCAGTACTACTGCTACTATTTATTTTAATTTAATTCGTCAGTATACTGAAATTGACTATAGATTTTCCACATTATAACAGAAGTCAAATTAATATATTTACTTCATTCAAAATTAACTTATAATACATTTTAATGGAATTTCAATAAATTCACAGAGGACACACAATAAAAATAATGTTTAGATTAATCATTATCCTGTTACAGCTCTTATTGAAGTAAATGGACTTTTGTTGTATTGTTTTTACATTTCAGGCAAAAGGTGAACTTTTTAAGTTTAAAAAAAAAAAATAATTATGTTAATAGTTCATGTCATTGTATGTAGGAGTTCATCATTATTGTTCTTGCACAGTGTCTTTTAGCATCTCCATTTAGGAGATCTTGGCATAGTGGCAATAACTAATTCAGTAATTTCAGAAAGCTGGTTATTATAATTTCAGTATTATAGTAATTTTAACGTTTGCCATTTAATCTGAGCTGCATTGCATATGTTTGTTACTACATTCAACTGCCAAAGGTTTTTGTTTTCCTAACATGATAGGACCTTCCTACCTTGAGATCAAGATTTACTGGAGGTATTGTTTATTGAGGGATGCCCAAGATTCCAATTAGCACCCAGGCTCTTTTTTTTTTTTGCATTCACTTGTTAAGCGGGCATGTTGTGTTGCTAGTTTACAGAACAGTCATGAAATCTGCACCTTTCAGCCACACACATCCATCTTCTGTATGGGTAGATTTGCTTAACAATTTTTACCTAGGAAGTGATCATTTTTTTTACCTACACTTTTTTTTTTTAAATTGCCAAGGCTGCTTTAATGCACACAAGTACACACCAAAAACTTTTGTTTTTTGTAATCTCACTACCCAGAGATTAAGGGAGGTGGAAGTCACAAATAAAGAACAGAATCGAAGTGAACAAATTTCACCACCTGTGATGAAATTCAAACCAAAGACCTTCCTTGTCATCATCTTACTTCTAGACCATGCAGTTGTGTCCCTCTCCCAACAGAAAGTGATCAGTGACTCACAGCTGACCAATTGTGTCAGAACCATTAAAGTAGAAATGTACCTATTCAAACTCCCTGTGGTTGTCTTTGAAACAGACTAACCAATCTGACAAAGTCAGGGGGGGTTCAAAGGGGGAAGGAATCTGGTACCTACAATTGTCGTGCTCAAGTAGAATGTATTGGGTCAAAAGATGTAGACAGCATATGCTGCAATCCATAGAACAACGCAACTACACCCAATTTAACCTCAATTTGTGGGTGAAAAATGAAGAGTAGTTATCTGGCAAACATATAAGTAATTTCTTGAAGGCTTGTAGGTAAGTGTATCTGATGACCACTTAGTAATAATAGTAATTGTTACTGTAGGTCATTTACAGCTTGTTCTATAGCCTTGGTTGTGTAGTTTGAGCAAAACTTTTCAGAAGGAAAGTATCGTCTCATTATGTCCTCTTACAATTATATAAATATTTAGGTATCTCCATTCTTCATTATGTTTTGTTGTTTTGTCAATATAGACATGTACCCAGGATTGTTCATGTTAGCTCTTTTATAAGTCATTGTATTCAGATGTGGTTGTGAGACCTGAATCTTAATTTGTAAGGTATGTCAGTGGCCAGCTCCCATGGCAGGGAGGAGTTTTAATAGTGTTTATAGTCAGATGTCTGCATGCATATTTTAAAAAAAAACAATTCTAAAACTATTCATGTGTGCATGTATGTACACATACTCTCCTCACACAGGCAGTTTGAAAGGTTTTGCCTCCTAGTTGATAATTTTAATAATATGCAAGATACATATATGAGCTGGACATTTTCTGAAAGTTTGGAATGTCCTATATGTGAGGAATCCTTATTTTTCAACATAGTCAACATCCTGTTCCACATACAATTGTCAATGTCAGACAAGTTTTTGAACCATATCAGAGAAAAATTGAATGTTTTGCCCCAGCACCTAATATGCACAGCTGCTTGCACCTTTTTGTCAGAAGCTTATCTGTGCCCCTTGAGGTGTTCCTTCAGCTTTTGAAAAAGGAAGAAGTCACTCTGGGCAGATTAAATCTGTGTGGTGGGTATGGTCAGTAAAATATCATCAACATTAATACGTTCCAATGCAGCCACGGTTTGTTGACTCACATGTGGGTGAGTATTGTCATGCTGAAGAATTGCTTGCTTGGCTTGATAAAGATGCCATGCAGCAATCATGCATGGAGTTTTTTTCAATGTTGTCATATAGCGATTAGAGTTAACTGTATTGATTTTATTGTGCTCCAAAAATTCTCTGTAGATTATGCTTTCGCAGTCCCAAAAGATGGCCCATCATCACTTTCCCTACCGAGTCAATGACTGGACTTTTTTTTGGGATAGATGAATCCTTATGCCTGTACTCCAGAGACAGGTGCTAGCTTTCTGGGTCATAATGATGTGTTCATGACTCATCGCCAGTGACAATTCAGTGAAGAAAGGCATCTCCTTGTTCATATTGTGTCAGAATTTTCTGACACAGCCGCTTTTGGTGCTTTTTTATTTTGTGTCAATGTGTACCCAAGGAAAGCATAGATAATGTGATGGACTCGCTCAATTGAAATTCCTAGCATTGTAGCGATATCTTTCCGCTTCAAACAGAAATTCTTCTACCTTTTTAGCTCCCTGTGGAGCATAGGTCTTCAACAAACACCTTCCAAGTCATTTTGTTTTTTGCCATTCTTTTAAGATCATTCCATGTCTTCCCCATCATCTTCATCTCTGCTTCTGTCTTCTCCAAGAATTCCTTGGTCTTCCTCTTTGTCTTTTCCCCTGGGGATTCCAAAAAAGGGCTTGTTGTGTAATGCTCTCAGTTGGCTTCCGCTGTGTGTGTTCTATCCAGCACCATCGTCGTCTTCACTGTATCTCTTTATCCACTGGTATTTGACTGGTGTATTTTCATAATTCTATGTTAGTGATTTTGTTGTGTCATTTCCATCCTTTTATTCTGCGTAAGAATCCATTAATGAAAGTCTGTATCTTCATGATTGTCAATTTTGTTGTTCTTCATGTTTCACAGCCATATAATAGGACCGACTTAACATTTGAGTTGAAAATTTTTATTTTTGTATTTAACCTAATTTCTTTGGATTTCCATATGTTTCCCAGTGCAACGAAAGCTCCTCTTGCTTTTGATATCCTTATTTTGGAATCATTTTCTGTTCCTCCCTCTTTATCTATATTACTGCCCAGATATATGTAAGATTATACGTCTAGTAGAGGTATTTCTCCCAATTTTGTCTGGTTATTGCCAACTGCATTAATTCTCATAATGTTGGTCTTACCTCTATTAATCTTCAGTCCTAGCTGTTGCGATCTCTCATCAAGTATGCTCATTTTATTGTGCATCTGTTGATGGCTGTGTGAAAGGAGAGCTATGTCATCAGCAAAGTCTAAATCATCAAGTTGCTTGGTCAGTGACCACTGGATTCCATTTCTGTTGTTCAAACAGCAATTGGCACAAATCAATTAGTTATGTGCTCTTGATGCTGTGCATCCATGGTTGGGATCGGTTGTCTGCTGCATTCATGGTCATGCAGGTTTATCTTTACTGGATTGTCACCTTTTCACAGTCTTTGGATTTCTCCTGATATCCCCACATATATCGCCATATACCGCAGTTAGTCGTCAATGAAAGTCAATAGGTACACAACCTTTGTCCGTCAGGAATTATTAAATCACAGCACGCTGCTTCATTCTTTGACCTGTCCATGTTTGTGAAGTTTTTTCGGCTATTTTTTTTACAGTATGGGATAGCCAGTCCCATGCCCAACCTTCCTTTCTTGCCTCTTACGAACATGCCTGGTAGGGTGCAGTGCCTCCATTCTTTACTCCCCTTTTGAGCGCACGGGCGACCACAGTTCCATGTATGTCGCCATTTTACTGTCTGCATCAAGTCCCAGAACTATGCTGCTTATTGTTCCTGATAGTCACTTCATTAGAGATTATAATCCCATCGGTGTCAAGTATCTGGGAGTGCTGTTGTCTATGTCACAGCACTGGAGGCAAAACTTTTCCAAATTGCCCTCGTACGTATATTTTATATTATATATATATATATATATTATATATATATATATATATATATATATATATATATATATATATAGAGAGAGAGAGAGAGAGAGAGAGAGAAGGGGAAGAAAGAGACTACCAAACATGCATTATGCAGAAACTACTTTATGTTGTTCTATGAATATTTTATGTAAATTATAATTAAATTAACACAGTCTTACTGTGGTAGGACTCATGTAAGTGTGGTTAATATGGAACATTTATATTCATGGAAATAATCAGAAATAAATTATATAGAATTCAAATATCTATTCTTTGATATTGTATATACAGAGAAGGAAATGTACAATCTTCTTGTAAAAGAAAGAGTGGATTGGAAATTATTGTTGTGTTTTTCTAATTATTTTATCATTCTTATGCAATAAAATTTGACACACTGGATAGTCAAACAGATTTTTGCTAAAATAAAAATGAAGAAAAGAAATTCTCTGCTATTTAACTTTGTCAAACACTCCACTGTGCTTGTGAACTTCAAAGTTCTAACTGCAGTAAAAAAAAAATTACATTATTGTCCCATGTTTGACCAGATATTGAGGATACAAAACACTGATGCAAAAACAACTGTAAAATCAAGGCTGTAAGGAGCTTAATAGGAGCTCCATACTTGTGTCAAATTCATAAAAAGCATGTTTTAAGATAACAAGTTTACCTTGGAGTTTAACAATTGCTCCATGTAAATAGTTGCCCATAGACTCACCAGTCACCTTGAACAGATATGTGCATTCCCACCCACGCCCGGAGGTTATAGATATAACAAAGAGACATGGCTCAATACAGCAGTCTTCGCCTATAATGTATTCAAAGGTTTCCACAGACAAAAGGATACATGTGCTGCTGCTATAGATCTGGAGGATGCATTGAGTTATTTGCGGGTCACCATCATTTCACTCCGAACATGTCCATAGGTGCTCAGATCCCCTCCTCAGCAATTCCCTCAGTGTCCAGCGACTGACGACTCCAGTTCTATGTTGGTTGATAAGTCTTCTTACACGGCCACCAAGTTTCTCATTTCTGGCTGTGCCCATCTTAACTCCCATTTCCATCATCAGAAGAAGCGACGTTGATCTGTGTTTGTCGAAGTCCTGTGCTCTTCCCACATCTCGAAGTGCATTGATGATGTCCGCCCGATCCATCGGTTGCCCATCCTCAACGACAGCGCAGCTAGCCAACCTGTCTGCTCTCTCATTTCCCCTTACTCCTGCATGTCCAGGGACATAGACAAAGGTGACCTTACGTATTTTGGATTTCTGCAACGACTCTACCCATTGCATGCGTACAAAGCCCACCTCCACTTTTTTTATCATGCTCATCAAATCACTCAGTATACATGCGTGGATGTAGTCTTATGACTCTAACCATTTGAATGCCTTGGTCACTGCCATCACCTCCATTGTCATGCTACTCGTGGTCATGGCGTATGCACCACTGTCTTCCTTGAATATTCTGCCTGCCGAGCGTGCTGTAAATGCCCATGCACTTCTTTCGTGTCGTCTTACAGATCCGTCTGTATAGATGACTGCATCTTTCTCATCAGTGTTATCGCAGATGAGACCGTTGACCTCAGCATTAACCACGACCGGGTTCTGTTCCCTACTTTTCCTGTCGAGTGTGACAATACATGAGAAAGTCCCCTTGAATGACGTAGGCACCGGTATCCACTCCTCACCAACGCTGATATTGGTAAGCCCACAGACCTGTTTGATGACATCTTCTGCTCGGCCCACCCATGATTTGCCTCTTTTTAGCCTGGTACCTTTCTCTGTGTTGAGCACGTGGTGCAATGGATGCTCTGTATCTGTACTAATCTTCAGGTATGCTCGTGCTCTCCAGATCTTGATTCTGTCATCCATGGTTGGAAAGTCAAGAAGATACCTCATTGCTACACAGGGAGTGTCCCTCGTACATCCCAGGATAATGCGCATGGCTTCATTTTGTATTTTCTCCATCCTATCAATTTGAGTCGTACTGACAGTAAGAATGGCCAGGGCATACTCGATTGGTGCGAGGACTAATCCCTGGAACAGAAGAGTAAGTAGCCTCTGCTCGATGTTGGCAGCTGCCATGACCTTCAAGGCGGCTAATCCTTTGCGGGATTTTGTTATCACATGGTCGACGTGGTCCCGAAAACACAGGCTGCGATCAAACTTAACTCCGAGGTATATCATCAACTTGTCCCTGGTCACCTCATCAGCTCCCATTCGTACCACCGTTGTGGTCGTATTAACGATATGATTGTTAAGGGAGAACCATGAAACTGATGCTTTATTAGGATTAACCAAGGCACCTGAAACCCCACACCAGGAAGAAATGCGATCGAGTTCGTCTTGCATTGTGGAGGTGATTCCCCGTCTGTCTCTTCCCTGTCGATATACCAGAATATCATCAGCAAAAGTCATAGTTCTTCCCATCCAGCTGTTGGGCCGTGATCGTTATTGTGTACACGTTAAATAGAACTGGTGACAATGGTGAGCCTTGTGGCAGCCCAGGACAAATGGATGTTGGCTCGGAAGACCAACTTCCACATCTGAGTATCACCTTCCTCTGAAACAGTGCCGCGGCGATCCATCTAATGAGGAAGGGGTTCACCGCCAGTTTGAGAAGCATGGAGGATGCATACAACAGAGTACCATTTGAATATCTCATGCACCCATTCCTCATCAAGATGGATCGCTGCAGCACTGTTTCAGAGAAAGGTGATACTTAGATATGGAAGTTGGTCATCCGAGCCAACATAAATTTATCCAGGGCTGCAACAAGACAAACCATTGTCACCAGTTCTATTTAATGTGTACACAATAACAATCATAGAACAACAGCAGGATAGGAGCGGGAAAATTATGACTTTTGCTGATGACATTCTGGTACATGTATATCGAAAGAGAAGAGACAGACAGGAAATCATCTCCACACTGCAAAACAAACTTGATCGCATCTCTTACTAGTGTGGAATCTCAGGTGCCTTGTTAATCCTAATAATTGTTGCATGATTCTGCGTTAGCAATCATATCGTTAACATGAGAACACTGGTGGTACAAATGGGAGCTGGTAACCAGGGACAGGTTGATGATATACCTAGGAGTTAAGTTTGATCGCAGCCTGTGTTTTAGGACCATGTCGACCATGTGATAACAAAAGCCCGCAAAATATTAGTCGTCTTAAAGGTCATGGCAGCTGCCAACATCAAGCAGAGGCTACTTACCTTTCTGTTACAAGGACTATCCTTGCACTAATCGAGTATGCCCTAGCAATTCTTACTATCAGTATGACGCAAATTGACAGGCTGGAGAAAATACAGAATGAAGCTATGTGCATTATCTTGGGGTGTACGAGAGACACTCCCTGTGAAGCAATGAGGTATCTTCTTGACTTTCCAACCACGGAAAACAGGATCAAGATCTGGATGGCATGAGCATACCTGAAGATAAGTGCAGATAAGGAGTATCCATTGCGCCACGGGCTCAACACAGAGAAAGGTGCCAGGCTAAAAAGAGGCAAATCATGGGTGGGCCGAGCAAAAGATGTCATCAAACAGGTCTGTGGGCTTACCAATATCAACATTGCTGAGGAGAGGATACCTGTGCCTATGTCATTCAGGGGCACATTCTCGTGTATTGTCACATTTGACAGGAAATGTAGGGAGCAGAAAACAGTCGTGGTCAATGTGGAGGTCAATGGTCTCATCTGGGATAACACTGATGAGGAAGATGCCATCATCTATACAGATGGATCTGTAATACGACACCAAAGGAGTGCACGGGCATTTACAGCAAGGTTGGCAGGCAGAATAGTCAAAGAAGCCAGTGCGCATCAACTACTTTTTTTTTTTTTACTACCAAATTCAACACCAGCTACCATGCTGAAGTCGGATGTGTTGGGCTGAAAGGCGCAAATATCATAGTTATTTTTTTAACTACCAAATTCAACACCAACCACTCAATTTTTTACTACCAACTACTCCATTTTTTTTTACTACCAAATTCAACACCAACTACTCCATTTTTTTTACTACCAAATTCAACACCAACTACCATGCTGAAGTCGGATGTGTTAGGCCGAAAGGCGCAAATATCATAGTTATACTGTAAACCACAACACAACACAGACACGCCCACTTAACGTCCTTTTAAGTGTGGATGATGAAGAGGTACACTCCTTTGGTCATCGGGTGAACGCAAGCAAGCAACACCAACTACTCCATTTTTTACTACCAAATTCAACACCAACTACTCCATTTTTTTAAACTACCAAATTCAACACCAACTACTCCATTTTTTACTACCAAATTCAACACCAACTACTTCATTTTTTTTTACTACCAAATTCAACACCAACTACTCCATTTTTTTTTTTACTACCAAATTCAACACTACTTCATTTTTTTACTACCAAATTCAACAATAACCACTCTATTTTTATTAACCATACTCAACACTAACTACTACATTTTTTTCCTCTACTAAATTCAACTCTAATTACTCCATTTTTCTAATGTTAAATTAAACTTGGGCTTGTCCATTTTTTGACTACTCAATCATGGTTCCACAACTTTGACACCTATAACTTCACTCACAATTTTTTCTGAGCTGAAGTGACAGTATCAGGACAGTTCACAATAACATCAATAACTGTAAAAGAAAAGAAGACTGAAAACATCATTACATAAATTTAAATGTATGTTCATATGATTCTTCAAAACATCATCAAATTTGCACCAATGGAAACATATGTGCAAAGAAGTTGTACATAACAATATTTTAGGTACATTTTGAGCTGACTTCAGAGCATTGAAACAGATGAGATGGAGATACTGTGAAGAATGGAAAAATCATTTGAGCTACTGGTAAAAAGTCAGCATTCATAATATATTAAACATTCTTTCTGACATTAAATTATGTTGAGGATGGTTGCTGCTCATCACTCTCACATAAATACACTCTATTCACAGAATCTCTTCTCACAATTGCTAATTCACTATGTCCCTATTCATTGTATTTAAGAAGGGCATGTCTCAATTACTCTACTCACACGCGTGTTCAATTATAATGGCATATTTACAAATAATATAGTTTACCCTACAACAGTCATTGTGGAGTGAAAAGTTTAAAAAAAAAACATTACTCAATCTTCAAAATTGATTAGGAAGAAATTATTATGAGGCGAAATGACAGAATATCATAAAGTCAGCAAATATACATAATTTAAAAAAAAATTAATTAAAGATAATTTTCTTGCATGAAATATATTCATTAGCCAAGGAAAAAAAAATACCTACTTTAACATTTATCTAAACTTAACTCCAAATGTATTCTCATTTGTAACTACTCAGTAAAGTATCAGTTAGATATTAATAGCAGGTAAATATCATTTGTTATTCATTTGTCACTGGTACTTGTACTGATACATACATGGTTATTAAATTTGGATGTTAATGAGAAATTGAGATAATTTTGTAAAAATGTACATATAATAAGAAGTCAAAAAACCACAGACAGAACTATAACACTATATGAACTAGCTAAATTGAAAATGGCAGCTAAGCAAACTAGAGTCAAAACTGTACAGTGAATAAAACAAAAAATACACCTGAACTGACTGCGCTGAGCCATTTTGTCCTGCACATGTTTTACATGTTCATAAGAGGACAAACTCAGGGTCGTCTATAATCTGTTTTAATCTTAATTACATTGTAAAAAATAATTTATATGTTTTATAAATTCCCTGCATTTTATAAATATTCAAATTATAAATATAGTGTTAATATACAAATTGCTCAAATGATAAACAATTCATGTCAAATTAAAGTCATTCCAAAATTAAAAAATACATTAACAAAAGTTTAACATGAAACTGACAAGAAATTTGTATGTTTTTATTTTCCAAGTTTGACAATAGTCTTTTTTCTTTCTCTTTTAAATTAATTACATGTATCTTATTGTTTATAAAATTAATATTTTCAATTAGCACATTCTAACATTGGTTTTCATTCTGCAGCAATAATTTTCCTCTAAAAGATGCACAAATTAATGTAAATACATGTACAATGACATCAAATCAGTCCAGTGACCTAACAGCCTCAATAAATTTTTCCACTATTTCTCAACAAAACAATTTCTACTGCACTTTTGATCAACTACCAAATTTATGTTGAACAGAAATGAACATCTGTTGTGTGAAACACTCATTTTGTTATGTACCTCTAAGAAAAAAATTTATATTTCTTTGCAAAATAATAAAATTGAAAAGGAAAATGTTATCTATGTGCAAAAGTTAACAAGCTGCTGAGCAGCTAGTGAAAAAGTAATCATCCTGCTAGAAGTAGTGCATTTGATCATGCTTGTACAAAAATATCTTACATTTAGGTCTATGAGTGTCTATCTACAGCTAATTAAAGAGGAGAGAATTATTGGATATTACAATAACTTGTATAATTTTACCAACGATATCAATTCTTATGTTACTAAAGGTAAAATGTATATTTTACTTATAGTAAAACTATATATTCTCAACAGTAAGATTGTAGGTTTGGCAAAATCTTTACAAACAACTACACTTTTATTATTGTAGGAGCCCACCTATGAGTAGTCTCTGTTTGTCTAATCCATTGACTTACCTGTGTAAATGTTGATGCCATGATCAGGAGGAGGTCACTACCAAATACAATTTCAGAAAAGTGGGTAATACATTATTATTTTTATCAGTGGCTGTGACAAACAGAATATAGCAACAATGAGTGCATAGACAAATATAATACAGCAACAATGATTGCTAGGATAATCTGTAACAAATTTGTATGAGAAAAACAGAACACAGAAACAATGATTGCTCAGACAAATAGAATACAGCAACAATGATTGCTCAGACAAAAAGAGTACAGCAACAATGATTGCTACGATAATCTGTAACAAATTTGTATAAGAAAAACAGAACACAGAAACAATGATTGCTCAGACAAACAAAACACAGAAACAATGATTGCTAAGACAAACAATATACTTTAACAATGATTGCTACAACAAACAGAATACTGCAACAAAAACTGTTCAAACAAATAGAACACAACACAGAAGGTTGAGATAAATAGACATCAGCATTAATGTATACTAAGGCAAGATATATAGAGCAATGATTGATGAGACAGACAAAATTAAACAAAATAAAAAACAGTAATGCTAAGAGATGATAGAGAAGAGAGCTTGAAGCACAAAGTTTGATACTAATTAACAATTTTCAAGTTAGCAACATCACTACATTTAACAATGGCAGCTTCTGTTAGGCAGCTAGCGGATATATCAAATCTGAATCTTAAAAAAAAAAAAATCAAGAATAAAACTCAAATATTTAAAGAGTATACAGCAAATGAAACAAATTATTCATGGTTAAATAGTATAGTCCGTTTCAAAACTCGTGTCCCTCTACAAAATACTGTAACTTAATAACCATTTGGTTTAAATTGTTAAAATATTGTATGTAAACTGTTTATTGTCATGACGTTATATTTTAAAAATTTCAATGGGAACAAACAGAAGCTTCAACTCATCAATATTACATGCACATTTATAAAAACCTTAATCTGCAGACAAATCAGCATTTATATTGAACAAATTAGCACAGACTTTCTATCTGTTACAATTAATTTCATAGCTGTTTTGCAAATTCAATGTTGACTAGGAGTAATTGCAATGAATCTGAAGATGAAATTTTACATTCAACAAACCATCACAATGAAGATTTTTTAATATTTCTGCTGAGAGCGTAAACTGCAGATTCTTTATAGTTCTATATCAAACCTTGAGAATAGAACAATGCATATTTTGGAGTTAAGTAAATGGTCATTTCATCTAGCCCAAGAATGTGGATATTTATGCTCCAGGAATACAAGACAGCAAGGAAGTAAGGAAGTATTAGACAGTTTTGATAGAGAACCCACATGTAGAATGTTTGCTTTGAACGAAGTGGTGACACTAAAGAATTTGAAAATTTGGCTGAGAGCGAACAATGGCATTGAAGTTTCAATTTCAAACTGCGAGTAGTGTTGGCTTCACCTTTATAAAGTATGCTGCATTGAATTGTAAAACAGGTCCTTTTCAGAATCACCCCCAAACATCCAGAAGTTTTGAGTACAAAACTGAACATAACCGTTTATAATTTCTTCTTCTTTCCTTCCTCATCTGCCTTTCAGCGTCGAGGGGAGATATAATTTGCGATCTTTTGCTCTTCTGTTTGCCTCTGCTGCTGTTATGTTTCCTAATGCTTCAAATATTCCTTCGACCCATCTTTTTCATGGTTGACCCTTGGGGGTCTGGTGTTCTCACAACGTTTGTTGAAGGCTCGTTGTGTTGTGTTTTGTTCTTTCTGTCTTGTCACGTGGCCAAACCATTTTATCTGTTGTTTCCTTATATATTCTATGGCTGGGGCTATTCCTATCTTTATTTCTCAGCTCTTCATTTCTGATCTTATCTCTCAGACTGTTTCCTGTCATTCATCTAACACATTTAATCTCTGTAGAGCTTATTTTTCTTATTGTTTATAATTTGCTATATATAAATATTTTTTTTTTTAATCTGCATATGAAACAATCCATATCACTATCCTTTCTACCTTTAGTACTTATTCACTCACTTGGTTCCTTCTAACATTGATAACTGTTTTATTAAAACATAGAAATCAAATTATATTATTCAGTACTCTTTGTAGAAGTTTTCCAAAACATATCTTAGATGATATACCTATGGCTTATCAAAAGTCTACAAATTATTTAATTATTGTAAAATATATTTTTTAGGGACATAATGATTACTAGGCTAACAAAGATGAAAGAATGTTGTTGCTTAAAGGAAATCATATTACCTGTGTTATTTTAAATTATAAAGTCGTAACGTCATGGAAAATTTAAGACCAAAGGGAAATATTCATGGTTATCCGTACATGGGTTTGAAAGATATTTGATAAGGCTTTGTGGGCATGAGTTTTGAAACGCACTATAAAATATACTTCACTTATGTACAAGACTACATAGTTAACATTCAGTGTCCACAGAGGAGTGGAGCAATTTTATCTTTTGATATTTTAAAATGTTCTATCAGATTAATTTTTAAAACACTTGTGTGTGCACCACAGTACTTTCAATTTGTGGCAAAGTAAAGCTATCAAAATGTTCCAGTTTAATAAGCTTTGTGTTATTGCATCTTAGAAAATACATAAACTGTCAGGGTTATTAAAGTGATAAAATGTATCTAACTAAAACTTGGTTTTTAATCCTGGTATTGCATGAGTTAATGCTATGACTAGAAATATTCACAACATTCTGTAATTATTCTAGTGAAAAATAAATAATTTGTCCACAGGAAATATTTGTAGAATTTAATCACTACTTAACTGGGATATATAATACAAGAATCAGTTTTTTTTCTTGAAATGCATAAAATAATAAGGCAACAATATTAGTAGCAGCAGAAAAGCTATAATTGCTATTCCTCTGTGCACATCTTATGTACTGGTACAAATGAAAATAATCCCACATTTTAAAATATACAATATGGAAATGTTTTGTTTCCTCCTGAAAATGGTTGATTAATATGCATGTATGTTAAAAATGAATTCTAAACCTCACAATAAATCAAAGAGTGTAATTACCGGAGCTGCAAATGTTTGTAATATTTTGATTACAACTGCTAGTGCTCCTTGTCTCTCAGTTATGTTTATTTACTTACAATTAATTAACTAACCATTTATTTTTCATCCATACTGCGGCCACAAAAAGACTAAAGAATATAAACAATTCAGAATATTGAAATGTTTACAGAGCATAGAGTATTTCAGATCTGATTCTGTGGCATGCTAATTTTTCCCCCCTTTCTCCTTGCACACATGTTCATTGCAATTTTCATTCACTATTTTGTACACAAATAACTAAGTCCATACAAAACACACATTTTATTAAGAGATGATTTCATAATTGTTTTCTCCTGATCAGACAGACCTGTTGGTTTGCTCACAATCTCTTTCAGATATTTTATTAATAACCAATCATCAGGTCCATTTGCTCAGGATGCTTCTTATAGCTTTCTTCAGCCTCATTTTTATCTTTCTCTGCAAGATGTTATCCATTTATACTGTTAGGTAGTTCACCACTCAACTCTCATTACAAAATTCCCTTCTCTAATGTAGAATTTCTTGGTTATTCACAATGTGCATCTTTTATGAATTATTCTATTATCACAGGGAATCATGGTAATACACTTTATACAGCAAATATTCTCCTGTTTGCAACAAGGAATACCCTTTTGGTAAGTAATATTCTGTTAGTGAGGGGGTACTAATTCTAGAAAAACAAACAAATACTACTGAAATAAAATGAACAAATGTCACTGCTTTCTAGCAAAATAATCTACAAGCAAAGGAAAAATGATACAAGTGTAGAAATGGTCCCCTCTTATATACAGTCAACTGTTGTTAAAGTTTAAACATGAAATATTAACTCTATTCTCACAGAGCATATCTAGATCGAAGAGTCTGCCAAATATATCTCATCCAGAGCTGGTGCATAGAACAATGAACTTAGCTGAAGTGATATGGCAGAGATGAAATTTGACATAAACAAGATACTGGTGTTGGGGTTGAATTATCATGTCTGATTCATGTCCACAGCAGTTGTGTTTTCAGGTCATTATAAACATGGCCCACCAGGTCTCTAAATGCATGCTTTGATAATAAAGTTGTTTCTCAAACATCCATTTTTATCTTTACTTTAATCTTTACTATCATTCCCTTTTGCAGCTCTTCATGTCTTTGATAAAGTTTTCTTCTTCAACCAAAATGTGGTCTATTAGACAGCACTCTTACTGTACATTCATTTTACATAATTCACATTTTATATGACAACAAAGCACTCACATCATCATACAAATCCATGTATACATGCATAAAATATTAATTGCATGCTCACCAAACTTCTGTTCAATATGTTCATCGTATGTATCAATCTCATCACAGTGAGATACACTTTCTGAAATAAGTGGCTTCATTCTGTCACAAATGATGAGCTTCCACAACAACCATCAATTTTCAAGAAAAATATTGTCATCAAGCATAATATTGACAACAAACAAACCAAATTACACAGAGAAAGAATACAGAAAACAGTGGTGTAATATCAAGTTATATTAATTTAGAATGCAGTTTGGTTCAATGTTCAGTTTTCATGACAAGTCCAGATTTTGCCTCCTCTACAAAATGTTAAATAACTATTATGTTCACATGCAATTAATTTAAATACATTCCTGAGGACTTCAGTATGGGTGTACTTCATCATTGTTCAACATTCATAAAGAAAGTGATGGTACATCACAATATAAAGAAAATATAAACCCCCACATCTCCCACAGCAATTTATCATCAATTATAAATATACAAGTAATCAATGAATTATAAAGTAGTAAATAATAAATTTGCTTGCTATGTATGTTACACCTTGTTGATTTTCACTTAAGGATGATACAGTATGTCCTGCCACATTCCACAGACAAACAGAAAAATGCTGGTATGTACTTTGGAAGTTAACCAGGTAAATAGAAACAGAAAAATTATTACAATAAATAAAAAATGTCTATGAAATAACATTTATATAGCCTCTGAACTTCAGAACTAAACGTCAAGCAAATAAGTATTTTAAACAATACATGAAATGCGATAATAATTTTAATAAGCACTTTGAACAAAAGAAAAAATAACTAATAGAAACTTGAGAATAATAGGAAGTTTGGAGAATAGTTTGAGCATTGCTGTACTGTAAAGACAGTAAACATGTGAAATGACCGCGCATAAATGTGAGCTTAGAGATTTGCTTCTTGTTTTCTATCCCACAAATAGGTCTTTTAACATAGTTACAATTTAAGTCTGGCTTTTTGTCTTTTCTGTTGTTTGGTTTACATATATATTTCAAGTGCTTATTAAAAAGTCTTTTTGTCCTTGCAAATACTTAATCTGACTAGCTTCACAATTTAATTCATAACTTTTGTTCTAAAAAGAGCAAATTCATTTAGCAAGATTAAGAAGTCTCAAAAGTGAGAGTGAAGCAGCTGAAGACAATTTAAAGAACAGTGAAAATAAATATATGGCCAGAATGAGACTTAGGGGCCCCCTATGAAGAATGGCCATAAGGGGAGCACGTACAAGAGGTTTTGTTGTTATCCCTAAGAGATGCATAAGGTATGTCAGCCATTATTTGCTTTGTCTGCATGTGGTCAAGGGCAAGAAGAATCTCCATAACTTTAACTACTGTAATTAATGCTTTAGGTTTTACTACAATTTGCATATAGAATTCTTAATGCTTTTATCAAAAGAAACAAAATAATCAGCATTATCTTGTCATTTCATGCCGAAAATAACACACCGCGTACATTTTCTATTAATTCCTATTTACTGCGAAGACATCAGTGATGGTGTCAATGCAGTGTTCATTTATTTTATAATGTACTGGAATTAGTTCAAAATAAAAAAAATAAAATATACTAAAACATTAACATAGAATAATTAAACAACTTGCACACAAGTCAAGAACTGCATCTGGTTTTGAGCCTTATCTATTCAATGAAACTAGGCCAATATAAACTTGAGAATGTGTGGTCATTTGTTCTGTTCAGAAGTTCTTGATTCTTCCAGCGCCATTAGGCATCACATAGGGCTTGTAGTATTTTTGGTCACACATCTCTATTCTTGGTGAGATGTTTATCTTACCTAATGAGTTTATGCCTGTCAACTTTGCTTCTCTTATAAGTGTTCTTATTAGTGTTTCTCTAGGTCTTCCTCTTTTTCTGTACCCTGATGTTTCCCATTGAAGAGCCTGTTCTGGAATTCTCCTGTTGTCTTTTCTCAGTACATGTCTGACCTATGTCCATCATCTTTCCTTAATTGTAGATGAGATCTTTGGTTTGTTCAGAAGTACATGCTAAATATTTGTGTCAAAAATATATACTTGCATGTTGTATTAAATTGGTATATCATCTAATCTATTTTTATTCCTGCAATTAAAAAGATGTCATAATTTTGTGCCTATAAATCCTGGAAGAGAAAACAGATATATTAAATGTGAAGTCATATTTGGTCTTGTCTTATTCCCATAGACAACAAATTCGTATAAGGTAATTACCCATATATTCCATAATTATGGAAATAAAATTTCACATCATTTATAATTTGGTACATGCTTCTCTTGATCAAGCTATGTATAATTACATTTAAGTTTGGAGAAGAAATGTTCTGTCACTTGAACAATCCATTACTTTATTGTGAAGCCTTAAAAATTGTGACAAAATTATGGACTTATAGCATTCTTATAGATTGCTTCTTGTTCTCTGTCCTCTTTTGTCTTTCAGCATCAAGGGTACAGGAAAGTTCTTGTATCACAAATAGAACTTTATGGTGTTGTATACTTTGCTTGTTCATCTCTTGAGAGGCTTTACCTCTTCTGTTGTTGCACCTGTTGCTGATGATTGTGTTACATGTCCAAATCATTTAATCTTTTGTCTCTGGATGTAGCTAAAGAGTGGTATTATACCTACCCTTTTACTAATTTTTTAATTTATATTTTAGTCTTTTATTGTCACATTAAGCATTATTTGAAAACATCACATTTCAGTAGTTGTGATCTTTATCTTCTCCCTTGCTGTTAACATACATGTTCTTGCACTTATTATTGTCAGTGCATGGTGCGTATTTCTTCATGAATACATAAAGCCAGAAGAGGCTACATTGTCCTTAATGTATGTTTTTCTTTGAAAATCCTCTCAAGCTCAGTATCATCAGTTAGTTCTGCTATAAATATTTATTCCAAATTTTCAGATTTAATCCCACAATAAATCTAATAATTCAAACTGACCATTTACTGACCTTAAACAACACAGATTATATTATATCCTATTGCTCTTTTCTGTTGTTTTGATATTTTTAATTACACTTTTTCACTTATATATTGCATGACTACAAATAATTTTACAGCAAATTAAATTAAATTTAATTTATTTTCTTTATATTTAAATAAAACTCATATTTTTACTGTTTATATCACTATTTTCTGCACAGCTGGCCTTCTTCAGTGACAGATATCAAGAGGAAACTTTAAAAAAAGAAACTAAAATAGAAAAAATGGTTTGTTTAAAATATAATGACATACATAATGTAACTCATTGGTTATCCCAAGCTGCAGACACTGCTAAAAAGTCTTTGCTTTAAGAAACTTTAAAAAAAAAAACATAATTTTACTACTTATCTAATTTCTGGAGTCTGACTGGGAGGACTAAAGGGCTGAAAAATAAAGATTGCATGCCTAGTGGTAGACACTGCGAGATGTATGGGTCAGAGTTTTATTTATTTCACTCCTAATAGAAAACAATCTTTATTTCACTCCTAATAGAAAACAATCTTTATTTCACTCCTAATAGAAAACAATCTTTATTTCACTCCTAATAGAAAACAATCTTTATTTCACTCCTAATAGAAAACAATCTTTATGACCCTGCCATGATGTTAACCAGTCTCCACCTGAGTGGGAGAATGACAACAGTTTTTAACCTACCTGTACACATGCTCACCTTGCCACATGTAACAACAGGCAGAAAGTACCAGTTTAATTTCCTAATAAAGTACATATTTAGCCATGTCATAAAAAGAAAATTGTATACGGTATTTAATGACATTTGCATTACAATACGAACATATTTTATTAAAATGAAATGTTACCATACATTGCCTATGTAAAATCTGTGATTGGTAAAGAGGGAGAAAAAATGTGTATCAGTAAACAAGTGCTTTGCCACTAAGAAATATTTTAGATGGAAGCCTGTCTGGTTTCTTCAGTTCAAGTGTACTAATGTGAACAGAGATAATTAAGTTAAAAAAAAATTCAACCAATATAAATGGCTATGAGAAACTTCTAAGTGTGAACATCATCAGGACAAACTGGATGACAAATTTCACTATCATCTCATAATGTGCAATTTATGTACAATGAAAAATAGGATGATTATTTTTTTCTTTCCATATGAAATAAATATTAACAACAAGAAAATGTTTTAGAATTTTGTACATGTGACACAATAATGTAAAACTTTGATTTGATTGCTGTGTTTATTTTAAAAAAAATATGATAACCACACTGATGACTATGAGGTTGAGCAGAAATGAGAAATGAAAGCAGCAGAGATGAGAAATCAGATGGAACAATAATGCAAAATATCCAAGTATTTGCAGTCATTATTAACAAAAAGTAAAGCCTCATGGTCTTGAATATGATGTAGCTAAAACTTAAAAAAAAAAAAAAGTCCCAAATATTTATTGCTGCCTTAAAGTATGTCTTTCCATTAAAAACAGTTGCCTCTTATTTCATTATAATAGTAATATGTCCAAGCCAAACGCTATCTCAACATCAATACATGAACTGAAATAGATCTTCAACAATTTCTGTCTTTTGCATTGTTGGTATATTTTAACAATGAGGAAAAATTAAAAAATAAAAAAAGGTATGTAAGAAGCTTTACGTGACAAGTGGACGACACAGACTAAACAACGTTTCGGCTCAATAGGCCTTCATCAGGAACAAACAATAAAAACACACACACACAAATTAATAACGAAACAACCAAAACAAAAACAATCGAAATGTGTTAAAGAAAACAACAACAAAAAGTAAAACTATCCTGTCAAATCCAAAATAAAATCGTAACCAAGTGCGGCTGTCGTGCATGTTACGATTTTATTTTGGATTTGACAGGATAGTTTTACTTTTTGTTGTTGTTTTCTTTAACACATTTCGATTGTTTTTGTTTTGGTTGTTTCGTTATTAATTTGTGTGTGTGTGTTTTTATTGTTTGTTCCTGATGAAGGCCTATTGAGCCGAAACGTTGTTTAGTCTGTGTCGTCCACTTGTCACGTAAAGCTTCTTACATACCTTTTTTTATTTTTTAATTTTTCCTCATATTCAGCTTTACTGCAGCTTCGCATTTTTATGCCTTAACCCTATATTTTAACAATATAGTTTGTTCATCTCTTGATGCAACTCTTTCATTTAGAAAGTCACTCTGCCACTTACAACATTCTTACAATGAAGTTATATGACACACTGAAGATAATATAATTCTTCAGTTCATTACACATATATATATACCTTCTCATTTTCAAATGTTTTAACACATAAAACCCACCTCACTCACATTTAATGCACACAATCAACTGAGACAAAAATAAAGCTACTAAATATTTCTTACAACTGACTTGCAAAAGAGAAAAAAAATAATTATGGTGCAAGTTAACATGAGACACAAAGCAATTCTAACTGTAGAATAGATATAGAAACAAAGGAAGTAAAAAAAAAAAAAAAAATCTATGAGCTGCATCTCAGAACAAAATGATTTTTCTATGCTACAGTCTGCAAATGTTTGTTTTAAACTACCTTTAAATTGGCAGCAAGAAGACAGTTCAGAAGAGAACAACTCAGAAGCATGTGTCATCTTTCCATTAGTTATATATAAATGTATATTATTCCATAGTGCAAATCTACATTTAAAATCATTACAGAATGTTGTACCAATTAAAAAAATATAAACAAACAAATATCTCAATTTACTCAAGAAACTTAATTAGTGATCATAAAAAAAATACACCACAAATCACTGAGCAAATGTCAGTAACAAAAAGTTTTCAAAGTATAGATTATCAACATTAGCTTACAAATTGCAACAAATGTATGTTACTGTGTTATTTTGTTTGATGTTACTAATCCCTTACATTATCTGCAGCTATAATAAATAGGCATTCTGATGTTATATTAAATGTAGAAGCAAAATAGGAAATTGTATTTTACTTTATTAGACTTAAAAATTAAATAAATAAATACAAGTCCCTGAGTAATAAATACAGAAAAAGAAGAGAGTGGAGACTGAAGCACAACACACCAAGAATAGAAAAAAAGATGATCATAAATGAAGCTTTGAAAAGAATGGTGCAAATGGAAGCCCTGTTTCAAATATTGTGTTTTAGATTACTGTAGGTTTGTGTAGATTATGAAACTGATGAAGAACAATCAATGAAGAAACTAGAGCTCCATCAGGGATTCAAGAAGAGTCTGAATTGGAAATATTTTGCAAATTGAAAGAATTCATTAATGAAATGTGTAGCATACTGAAAATTGTGTTATAATTTTAGCTGAATTAACAAGCCAGTAGTATCATTTCTTCATAATGATCGGTTGTTTTGTGCCATTACAATAAATGTATTCTAGAACTATATTTCTTTTGAGAATTAACAAGTTTTATACTGCCTTCCTGTTAACAATATTTCCTTTCCATCTTGTTAAAAAAAAAAAGCTAAAGGTTGTGTTATATGAGCTGCTGTTGCAGAATGGAGTGTTAGTGACTTCACTGTACTAAGCCTTAGCTTTATGGTGTGGCCTTTCTCTTCAACAATATCTCTGGTACTCATTTAACGAGGCAAGTGGACTGAGGGCCTTTTAGGTCAGAAAATAATTTTTGTCTCAAGTGGCAGTTGAACCCTGAATCTTGAGGTCAACAGGTGTGTTCACTAGCCACAATACTACCAGACTCTCTGTGTATAATGACTGAAAGAAATATGGTAGTTTTAAAACAATCAACCAGATAATAAGTTCTGCCAAGTTTCAACTTTTCATTAAGCTTCACTGTTCACTTGGATGCTGTTTTCTTGCTTTCTTTTTTTCATCGGAATCCTTACATCTCAGTAGCATTCTACAAAAAAATCTACATCTCTGTCGTTGCAATTGTTATTCCATAATTATTTAGATAGTGCAATATCATACTAATAATCCATATAGTAGCAGGTTATCATTAAATATCATATACTGCATAATGACATATTATCTTTATTCAAAGATATAACCCAAAATATAAAAAAATGGTTTTGTCTATGTCAGATGTTTTTGCAAAAAATATCAAGTAACGTGTCTATTTAATTATAATGTTGTTGTAATTAGAAAAAGTAATGCATTCTTCATTTCAGTTTAATATTATTTTTTAAAATGCTATATGTTTGCCTTGATATCCTATCACCATTATCAAAAAGATATCTACTACCATTTAAAACATTAGAATTTGGCTGTCACAAGATGGTAGTTTTAAGACTGACTATATGAACTGTCTTTCGTTCTCGTGTGTTCTGCTTAATTCAACAGACTTTTCAATTCTTTTTCTATGCTCCATTTCAGGCATCTTAATATGTTGCTTCAGATATTTCCTTTATGACCCACCATTATCATTATCTTTTTCAAGCTTGCAGACACATAGTTTTTTTTCCATGTTCTGCTTTCTAAAAATGAACTCAATTAATTTTACTAGTAATTTCATTTCATGACACAACATGCAGAAGCCAGATAGATTTTATACTAACAAGACAACAGAACAAGAAAAGAGTAATCGACACTAGAGCAATCCCTAATATTACAGATGACACGGATCACAAGATGGTTATGATCACACTAAGACAGCCAAAAATAAAGAGAATATACGAAAACAAACAAAAGAAGCGAAAAGAACAGACAATAAAAATAAAACAATTAAAAGATCAAGAAACAAGGAAAACCCTAGAATCAAAACTAACAGAGGAATTCAAGAAACTTCCTAACGAAGTATGCACAGTAGAAGAAGAGTGGAAACAATTTAAGGAAACAGTAACCAACATCTCTAAAACAGTTTGTGGAACGAAGCTAAGAACAAGAGAAGGGAAAAAGAGCACCCCATGGTGGGACTAAACAATCAGAGAAGCAATTAAAGAAAAGAAGAAACTGTCTAAAAATTGGAGGGAGAACAAGAACCAAGAAAAATATGAAAAATATGCCTTAGTTCGAAAGAGAGTTAAAATTTTGATCAAAGAAGCTAAGCAAAAGAATTGGACAGAATTCAGACAAAATATGAGCAGGGACTTCAAGACAGCCACAAGAGATTTCTACAAAGCAGTAAAAGCCACAAGAGGGAGGAAAAAAACCATGATCCTACTGAGCTGATAAATGACAAAGATGGACAGCCAATATCAAATAACCAATGTATGCAACAGAGATTAAAAGAATATTTTGAAGACCTGTTAAACATATCAACTACCAATAAGACAACGAAAACCACGCTAGAACTCACAAATAGAGAACCCAACATCATGAAAGAGAAAATTGAAGAAGTAATCAAATATGCACCAAGAAATAAAGCACCAGGGATAGATAACATACCAATAAAAATAATAGCAGCAGCAGGAGGAACAGGAGTGCAATGGCTGCACAGAATATTTAATGCAGCATGGCACCAACAACAAGCCCCAGAAGACTGGCAACAGGCAATCGTCATACCAATACGGAAAAAGAAAGGTAGCAAAAGAGACTGCAATCAATATAGAGGTATATCTCTTCTCAGCCATGTAGGAAAGCTATACGCCAAAATCTTGGGAAAAAGGCTGAGACCAATAATAGAACTACAGTTAAGCGATTCTCAAATGGGGTTCCGAAAAAACAGAGGATGTACTGATGCACTATTCACATTAAAACAGCTTGCAGAAACAATGACAGAACACAATCAAAACTTATACATAGCCTTCATTGATCAGGAAAAAGCATTCGATAGAGTAAACAGAGAACAACTGTGGGAGATACTAACAACATATGGAGTAAGCCAATATCTAACCAACCTAATTAAAAGTCTCTACATCAATAGCAGCTGCAGGGTCAGGACAGCAGCAGGCTACACAGACCACTTTGAAGTTAGATCAGGTGTAAGACAGGGATGCGTACTATCCCCCCCCCCTTACTGTTTATTACATACATGGACTATATATGCAAGCTAGCCAACCCATCAGAGACAGAGGAGATCAACAAGCTTTTATTTGCAGACGATCAGGCACTAATACATGAAACGATAGATGACCTACAAGAACACTTAAACAAACTCAACACCTCAGGCACAAAATACAACATGAAAATCAACAAAACAGAAGCCATGAATGTCGCCAAAAATAAACAGAACATCAACATAACTATAGAAGGCAGACAACTAAAACAAGTAGAGGACTTCAAATACCTAGGAAGTCTAATGACAAACGATAATTCTCAAACAGCAGAGATAGAATCAAGATGCAACAAGGCTTGTCAAATCATTGAACAGTTATCGCTACTATTGTCCAACAAGGAAATAACTCTGGAGGCAAAACGAGCACTATACAATACAATCTTCATCCCAACATTGTGCTACCAATGCCAGACCTGGACCCTAGACGCAAGAACAATAAGAAAAATAACCTCTACAGAGATGAAATGTGTTAGACGAATGACAGGAAACAGTCTGAGAGATAAGATCAGAAATGAAGAACTGAGAAAAAAGCTAGGAATAGCCCCCGCCATAGAATATATAAGGAAACAACAGATAAAATGGTTTGGCCACGTGACAAGGCAGAAAGTATAAAACACAACACAACGAGCCTTCAACAAATGTTCTGAGAACACCAGACCCAAGGGTCGAAAATGATAAAGATAGGTCAATTTAATATTAGAAGCACTAAGAAACATAACAGCAGCAGAAAAACATTCTTTACACTGACAGAAGTTACCCAAAACCTACAACACTAACAGTAGTTACCCAAAACCTACAACACTGACAGTAGTTACCCAAAACCTACAACACTGACAGAAGTTACTCAAAACCTACAACACTGACAGAAGTTACCCAAAACCTACAACACTGACAGTAGTTACCCAAAACCTACAACACTAACAGTAGTTACCCAAAACCTACAACACTGACAGTAGTTACCCAAAACCTACAACATTAACAGTAGTTACCCAAAACCTACAACACTAACAGTAGTTACCCAAAACCTACAATACTAACAGTAGTTACCCAAAACCTACAAAACTAACAGTAGTTACCCAAAACCTACAACACTGACAGAAGTTACCCAAAACCTACAACACTAACAGAAGTTACCCAAAACCTACAACACTGACAGAAGTTACCCAAAACCTACAACACTAACAGTAGTTACCCAAAACCTACACGTTTCTATGAATTTAAAAAAAATGTTTATAACAACTTCTAACAAAAATCTTTTGAAGAGTTTATTAAAGAAAGTGATAGAGTTATTAGTGCTCCTAACACATTTCTTCATTCAATACTGGGCTTAAAAGCAGGTTTGAGATAGTCTCCTTCCCCCCTGCCTTTCAATCTCAAAGGAACAGTTGCTAAAAAAAATTTAATTAATAATTTGTTAAAAATCCAGAAAGTTTCATAATATTCCAGTACAAATAAAAAGTGACAAATCTAACAACTTTTGATAATAAACAGAATGCTAAATAAATATAATCCTTTATTTAATTTGATTAAAAAGGTTATCTAAATTAGTTAAGAACCTGGCACAATCCTAATCTTAGATAATTAAAAAGAAGTGTGGAAGATATCTGCACATGAGGCTTTACCTTTTCTTCCCTCTACCCACAGAAAACAATTGTATCACTGACAAACTGGGAAAATTAACAGAATGTTTGGAGGAAAAATAAAGTATAATAGAGCCACTAGACATTGATAAAAATTACGATGAAGTCTACACATTCACATAAGATCTAGACACATGCTGGCATTTAATTTAATGTAATGCAAATTATGCTACAAATTAGAAAGTAACAGTATGAAGTTTGTAGCTCCTTCAATTCGGATTTATTTTCCACCAGATCACACAGCTTAATTTTGCATGGAAGAATGAATATAACAAGAGTTTCTACATACACCTTGAACATTTATTGCAATCATACATGCCGACAATCATCCAGTTTCAGAACATTAATGCACAAACATTTGTCAAATGGAACCGTATATCTTGTTATCCCTGTCCTCTGAGTTATCTATCACTACCAATTCCAACTGATAATAACCTGATTCTTGCTAGCATGGTGCAATCCGGTGTCTCATCATAGGTATGTGTCCATTTGTTAATCCATTAATGTGTGATTGACTACCTGAGCTTTTGCTACTCTCCTTGCTATCATCACTAGAGCTAGTTATTGCACCTTGTGAAGGAAAGCTCTGCTGGGCTGGTGAAGCCAGGCTAGCTTCTTCCTCCCTATTCATCATATTGACATTATTAGTGGTAGGCTGGTTGTGATGCTGGTGGTCCCAATCTTCTGAATTAGGCTGATCATATCTCTCATTACCTTGATCACAATAATTGACTTTATCCCCTTGTTTATGTGGAGGCACCCGGCGAAATCCTCCACTGGGAGGCTGATTTAATGTAGGCAACTTTAATGTTGACTGTGTGACCAATGATAATGATGGCTGTTTGGCAGAAGATGGCCAATTTGGTTGTCCTAAGTGGCTGCTACCGCTGGCTATTGCAGGCTTAAGAGAGTCAACAGCATTTTGATGCTGCGGGTACAATGTCTGTGAGCCACTAGGCATTCTGAGGTCATATGTTACATTTGAGTGTGGATGATGACCTGTACGCTCTGATGAATATGGGCTTGAAAACTGTACATTTGTGGGTCTTGATGAAGAAGGAACTGGACCAAAGTTCTTGTTTATTAATGGCTGAAGTTCAATTACTGAAGTGTGCTGTGTGGAATCATTCCCAACCTGATGAGACAGCAATGGTGGATGCCATGTCTTTATATGTGGGCTTGCTTGAAAGTTATCTGATATGAAGGGCTGACTTGAATCATCCAAGTCCACACCAAATTCATTGTGAATTTTATAGTCATCATAATCTTCAAAGTTATCTTTTTGTGAGTCTCTTCTTTGAAGATAAAAGTGACTTTCCTCATCATCCTCATTCATACATCTTTCTGGGTCCATATCATCATCATAAAAAGATGCAGAACCTCCACTTGTATGAGAACCATGAAACTGGTAGTTCCCACTTACATTGGAAAAGGATTGATGCAAGGCTGCAGCAGCCTCACAGTTTTGACTATTGATACTGCCACCATCAAAATTCCCTTCTGCTTGATAAGTATCTTCATCCAAATTGCTATCTCTACCCGTAGGGCCTCCTCCTTCATTGAAAAAGTAAGACACTTTCTCAAAACGTGGGCTGAGATGAGGAAATAGAAACTCAATAATCTGCTTGAAAGTTGGTCGATTCTTTGCCCTTTTTGTCCAGCAGCGCCGCATGAGGTATGCCCTAGAAAATAATGTACAAATAGTCTATATTAAGAAAATACTAAACAAGAGATATGTGAGTATAAACTAAAGTAACAAAACTCTTCAAACTAGTTGAGCACAAACTATATTACTGCATAATAGTAAATTAATTAAGTAAATATATTTCACCTGAACCATTTAAAAAAATGTGGACTCCAAATATTTATTGAGCAAGTCAAATAGAATTGTTCAAAAAATAAAAGAACATCCATTTACAACTAAATTATTTAAATCTTAAAGTGTTTTCTCTCAAAGCTGGACATGATGAAATTTTATCTATCTCTTCCCTGTTACTTTGCCTTTAACTCCTTTAGGGTGAGCAGGTCCTTGAACGTTAGAAGATCCTTTGTTGATAAACTTTAAGCGAAATGTCTAATTTAGTTCTTAACTATTGAGTTTTCCTACCATGAAACATTAATAGCTGCAGACTTCAATTCTTGGCCAATCTGTAGGAAAACCAAACTGATAAAAGACATGGAACTGCTTTAACTTAAGCAAAGTACTGCTTGGAATGGATCTGGACAGTGTGAATAAAAAACACCCAACCAGAATAGTGCCTAACCTGAAAACACTGACAGTGTGTCATAGAACTTGCATGTTTTTGACATATCTCCCCTACCTATGCATGGAAGTGCATGACCATTATTACCTGCATTGTTTGCTTCTCACTGCAAAGGAGAATACTGTCAAACATAAGAAACCTAAGCAGATCTTCAGATATTCTAATGACACAGCCAAACATTTCAAACTTACTTATGAATGATGTAAGAAGATTAAGGAAAGAACAAAGCATCTAGCTCAACCACCTTAGCGAAATTAAATTATGGAGAAAGGATGGATTGATAAGGAGAGAACCATAA
This sequence comes from Megaustenia siamemsis, assembly GCA_032433765.1. Classification (NCBI taxonomy): domain Eukaryota; kingdom Metazoa; phylum Mollusca; class Gastropoda; order Stylommatophora; family Ariophantidae; genus Megaustenia; species Megaustenia siamemsis. The sequence continues at coordinate 107,441,785 of JAVIAB010000092.1, forward strand.
AGGATTGACGGAAAGTGCAAGAGAAGGCTAAGGAATGAGAGTGGAGGAACACTATGAACATTGATAAGTGAGGCAACAATAGTTAGTATTCCAATGCTGTGATTGAAAGGCTCTTCAGAACAGGGATTTGTGGTGAGCCACAGTGCGGATTCTGTACAAAATCTGATGACAGTGAAAGTACAGCAATGAATCAATGGGCATAGAGAGCTTTTTTTATTTCTGCTCTACATACCATCTTCAGCTTGAGGATAGTTAATTAACTAACATAACATCAGCAAAACGTGTAGAATTATACTTAAAGATTGACTTTATAGTTACCAGTGTTCAAAACCTGCCACAAGTTCTGCATACCAGAGTGGATATATATATTTGTTAGTTATGTGAGACTGCTCATTTTCTACCTGACACCTTAGGTAGCTTACAGACCAATGAAAGTGTCTTAGACTAATGTGAACATATCTGCATATATGCTTAGAAGGGTTTTCAGTTCAGGTAGGGTTTTCAATACAGGCAGGAGACTGTGTGACAAGTAATTTGAAAGATGCATATATTAGGGATGACTGCACCACTCTACTACACTACAAGATAGACTGTTGGATTGACATGTGGTTGGTGAAGTGAATAGAAGAGCTTCTAATGCCAAGAGAAGTTGCCCGAGGTCATTTACATTAAAACATGTGTTTATATGAAACCTACCCCAAAATAAGGATATCAAAAGCAAGAGGAGCTTTCGTTGCACTGGGAAACATATGGAAATCCAAAGAAATTAGGTTAAATACAAAAATAAAAATTTTCAATTCAAATGTTAAGTCGGTCCTATTATATGGCTGTTAAACATGGAGAACAACATAATTGACAATCATGAAGATACAGACATTCATTAATGGATGCCTACGCAGAATAAAAGGATGGAAATGGCAGGACAAAATCACTAACACAGAATTATGGAAATGTACCAGTCAAATAAAAACGATGCAGGAAAACACAAGTGAACTATCATCAATAGCCAGCAAAATTGGGCTTGAGATCAATCATGAAAAGACTAAAGTCATGACTAGTTTAATTCCAACAGGTGACAAAATATACATGGAAAACAAACCAGTAGAAGAGATCGATCACTTTATCTATCTTGGAAGTCACATTGATCGAGAAGGGGATACGAGCAAAGAAATTAGAATCAGAATAGCTAAAGCAGCAATGTCTTTCAGAAGCCTTGAAAAGTTGTGGAAATCAAAACTTATCAGCACAAACACAAAACTTAGGCTATTCAAATCAAATGTACCATCAACCCTTACGTATGCGTGTGAAAGCTGGAAAACAACAAGAGATATAGAAACAAAGTTGAACGCATTCGAAAATAAATGTCTACGGAAAATACTTGGTATAGCAATTAAACGAATTCAAAACAAACGAGGAAATTAGAGAAATCGCCAATCAACCACTAATATCTTCAGTAATAAAGAAAAGACGATGGTTATACGTTGGACATGTGATGAGAAGAGATAATAACCGAATAGCAAAGCAAGCCCTCATATGGGAAACAACAGGTAAAAGAAAAAGAGGAAGACCCAGGGAGACACTGAGAAGAACATTGATGAGAGAGGCAAGAGCAGCAGGAATCGGCTCCCCCAATGAGATAGAACTGCTTGCACAGAACAGAGACAGATGGCGAGATTTGATAGAATATCTTTAAAAGAAAACTGCTAGAACAAAAAATTCATATAGGAGAAGGTGTATCTTGGTCTACGCCCTATGGGCCGGTTACGGCTCGAAAGGTCAATAGATAGACCAGTCAAATACCAGTGGATAAAGAGATACAGCGAAGACGATGGCGCTGGATAGGACACACACTACAGAAGCCAACTAAGAGTATTACACAACAGGCCCTTTTTTGGAATCCCCAGGGGAAAAACAAAGAAGAAGACCAAGGAATTCTTGGAGAAGACAGACAGAAGCAGAGATGAAGATGATGGGGAAGACAATGAAATGATCTTAGAAGAATGGCAAAAAACAGAACGACTTGGAAAGTGTTTGTTGAAGACCTATGCTCCACTGGGAGCTAAAAAGGTAGCAGATGAAAAAGAGACCCCAAAATTGATTGAGTAATGCCACTGTTACTGGCATTAGTCAATAAATATACACAACAAAATTAAAGAAAAACACACCTTGCAGGATCAGGAAAGAACTCAACATTTGCATGAGAAATAATTACATATAGTATTGTATCAGATACATATTAGATGGATGCTGATTTACAGATGATTTTGCAGGAAATTGTTGAAAAGTAGATTCCACTGCAACATTGCAAAGATTGAAAAGTAAATTCTAACAAGGCTGGTGCTTTGATGTGTTCGACCAAACAATTATATCCCTGGCATACTTTAATAAATGTGCACGATTTTTACAAAAATTGAACATTTTGAGGTATCTCAGAGTAACTTTTACTATAGGCCTATCTTGTTTAGCTTATGGAGTAGAGATGCAAGCATGATTGATGAAAATGGTTGTTAAAAGAGTTGGAAAATAGCAGTAATACAGCGTGTGTGTTATCCCTTATCATTTCATTCTATACTATGAAATAATTTTTATATAACATTTACACTATATAATATTTCTAAAACAAATTTGAATTACTCTACCAAAAAAGCAAATTATGAATGGGTACTTCATGAAAAAAGATAATTATAGTTATACTTTAAAAGAACTTGTGACTAATCAAATATTAGGTTGTCATAGCAGCAATATTTTCAAGTTGTGTAAAAAGGTTTCTAATTTGATGATAAATTTTAATTAGGAACACAAATTATACAACAGCTTGAACCTGATGGCTTAAATAGTTTACAATTTTAAGATGATAATTTTGTAAAGCCAGTAAAAGAATTCTGGAGTTAAAAGTTCAACACAAAAAAAAAGAACGAAAGGAAACAAAATCTAAGGGCTAGCCTAAATAACATCAACAATGGAATTGTTTGCTTGTCAAGTGTACGTTCAATAAAAGTACAAACAACACTGTCATTGCAACTTTATAATGAGTAGTTCCATACTTACATCTCTTCAGGACATCCATCTGGTATATCCATAGTGTTGTCCTCTGAGATGAACTTAACAGCTTCCTCATTGGAAAGACCCTGATATGGTTGTGCTGCAAGGGTAACCATTTCCCACATCACAACTCCATAAGACCTAAGTTTAAAATAATATATGAGATGTCACGTTTAGAGAATAATAGCAAAACAAATGTGCTTGTTATATCATCCTTATGTGCCATACCACATGGTGTAGCAATCATGTCCTTCCACAATTTTCTAGGTTAACAGACTAGGTTAATGAAGTTACTATAGTTCGTTCAGAAATTCGTGCCCACAGAGTTGATCAATTATCTCGGAAACTGTTTGATGAATTTCTGTAATTCTTTTTCATGAAATCTTATTTATTCACCGACCTTAAGATTTTATAACATTTAATTATAAAGATATTCTGAATTTTGCACAAATCGTTTTTTGTTATGTAATTTTAGGAAAATAAACCGTTTACTCTAAACATTAGATTTTACTGTAAATTACGTTAATTTTCTAACAATGTAAGTCAAAAGCGTATCCATATCACATTGAAGAGGGTCACAATTTTTCATTTGATTTTATATCTTCGTCATAGAGATAGGTAATTGCAAAAGTGCCTGTACAGTAACACAGTTAGCTTTTGCATAGTGATAAATTTACACTTTAAACTCTCCATGATTTTAAAAATTAAGTAGTATGGAGGCTTAAACCTTCAGGGCCTAGAAGAAATATATTTATTATAGATGAAAACTATGAGGAGAAATGAGCATAAACTATATAGGAAGACTGGTATTTGAACAGGTTACTTTAAGTGCTGAAAAGTTAATTTCATGCTTTCAAAGGTATCTACAATGCATAAAATGATAAATGTAGTCCCATAGAAATTGCCATTGGGTAATTATGTGCTAGTGGTTTCATTTTATGGGGCATGTTCAAATGAAACCCGTCCCAGTGGCTTTATTACAAACACATGTAAGGTACATCAGCAGGTGTGGCAAAATTAAATAGAGCAATTGTTATTAGCAATTACTTACCAGAGTTTTTTAAGAAAAAGTCACCATAGACATTTAGACACACATTCCACTGCTTGGGTAGAAGGCGGATGCCATCAAAGAAAAATGACTTTAGTTGTTCATTGAACCATCTTGTCACTGGAGCCAAGGCATCAGCATCAGAGCTGAATTGTTGCTCCTTTAGAGATTTTTTTCTTAAGGGTCCTAACAAATGAAAGTCACATGGTGACAGATCAGGGCTGTAGGCGGGGTGTGACAGAACTCCCCACAGTTTCCTTGCTAACACTTCCTGCACAATTTTCGCAACAAGTGGATGAGCATTGTCAAGCAACAGCATCACACTCAATGTGAAAAAAAAGGCCAGGTCTTTTATTCTTGATGGCTGTATGCAGGTTGTCTAGTGTTTCTTTGTAGCAGATGGCACTGATGTTCACAACAGGGTCTTTAAGGTTTGCCAACAGAAGCCTTCATGGTAAAAAAATGCAGTCTGCATAACCTTACCAGTAGAAACCTGTGATTTGAATTTTGTGGGTTTTAGTGATCCAGGATGTTTCCACTGCATGTTCACTGTTGCATGGTCAACATACTTTAGCTGTTAGGAACTGAATCACCGCTCATTGAATGACTCAGGAAGGATTTCATAGCAGAACCAATGAATACTATCCAGACAAAGAACACATACATAATTGCATATTAGTGTATTTTATTACATGAGGTGTGATATCATTATGCCTCCTATGTATATGTCTATTTGGCACAGCTTGGGTGGGTTTAATTTAAACAAGCATCTTACATTGTACAAAGTCTCAGCTTCATGAGGTCAGGTGGCCAGTTCCCTCCCTCACTATTTCTTAATTTTTGTTGGTAGTAGTTGGCATTTTAACCCGGAACTCTTCAGGTCAGCAGACAATTGCACTAAACACAATGCCACTTGGCTCTTTCTAAAATGGAAACATTAATTTAAATACTAATGTCATTCAAAGAGCACCATTTAGATAAGAGAATAGGGTATTTACTCATCAGTTGTCCAGGTGAGTCTAGGTTAAAATACCAACTGTATTAATTTTTTTTTTTTTATCTCCATAAACATGTTCATACAATCTCTGAAAATGGGTACCTCAGATTTTCTCTTATAGAAATGTGAGAGCCCTGGAATGATACTTATCATATATCTCTATTAAAGGAGCCATTGGTCATGAAAATGTGTGGCACTAACAGTACACTAACTCCAATAAATATGATGCATACCGTGCACTCTTTATTTTACATTAGTCAAATTACAATCTTGAGGCTTTGAACATTTGAAACCAGCAATTTTAAAAAAAGAAGAAGAAAATAATCAAAGAAATAGATATTTACTGGAATCTACTACACATTGAGGTTCATTGTGTCCACTAATCAAATGCAATATGTTACATATGAAAAACTAAAGATTATAATGCAATAATGCTTAAATTTACTTATTAAAAAAGAAGATTACAATGCTTATACTTACCAGACATCTGACATGCTTGTAAAGACTCCATCTCTCAGAGATTCAGGTGCCATCCAGCGTACGGGTAGCATGCCTTTGCCTCCTTTCCTATAGTAATCTGTCTCATATATATCCCGTGTCATTCCAAAATCTGAGAATTTATTACCATGTAATTAAGACCTTTCTAAACAAATATTTAACTTTTGTTTCTTACATGTGCATAAAAAATAGATCCTTATACCCAAAGTAATCCAACATAAAATCACAACCAATAATGTTAAGGTCTTGAAAGTACATAAAAAAGAATGTATGAATTTCTATGACACTTACATCTATTAAAAACATTCTTGAAAAATAATAAAAGAATAACCTCCAATCTTGACTGTCTTGTCTTCATCAACCATACAGTTTCTGGCAGCCAAATCCCTATGTACAAACTTTTTGTCTGCCAAGTAGGCCATGCCATCTGCTATTTCTCCTGCCATCTGCAAAATGTCCAGCAAATTTGGAGGGCACACACCTGGCCGCTCTTTCTGCTCAAACAAAGAAGGAAACAGCACAAGATTAAATTGTTATTCCTACAGAATATACTTTAATAAAGAATTTATAATAAGAAGCAATAATATATTGAGGAACTGCATAACAAGATAAAATATTATCATCAAGAAGTCTCACCTCATCTGGTCTATGTTCCCTGAGATAGTTCTTGAGATCACCTAACGCCATGAGTTCCATAATGACAAGAGGAGGATGGTCTGTTGATACTACTCCTAACAATTTTACAACATGGTAGCAGTCAAAAGCTCTGCAATTACAAATGTTTATTTTTTTAACAAAAAAAAAAACACAAATTTTATAGAAAACTTTGATAAATATAGAAATCAAAATTACTAAGTGCAGAAACAAAGCCCAGGATTTTCAAATTAAATGAATTATCTTGTCAGCCACTGCACAGGTTTAGGGAAAAATCAAGACACTCACACATATACCACATATACGAGTACTAACCATGCAACCAGCTCGTGTCATGATGTTGTTCTTACCCCTCAATCATGAAAAAGAACAAAGAGTGAAGTTCGCATTATCACAAGACTTGAAAGCTGAAGAAGTATTATCCACCCTTACTTAAACAATCAAAAGCTGGAAAACAATTAAAGATATAGAAAAGAAATTGAATGCATTTGAAAACAAATGCCACAGAAAAATACTTTCTATACCATGGAACAAATTCAAAACTTCTGCAGAAATAATAGAAACAATAAAGCATAGAAAAATATCAACTATAATGAAGAGAAGAAGGTGGTTATATGTTGGCGGCCATGAAATGGGAACAAGACGAAAAAGGAGGCCGACCTAGAGAAATGCTAAAACAGCACTGAGGGTAGAGGCAACAACACTGAGGGTAGAGGCAACAACAGCTGGCATCAGCCCCTTCATCAAAATTTAGCAAGTCACCCAGAACATAGTCGTGTGGCAAGATGTGGGTCCTGTGGAAGGTCTGACACTCAACAACAAAGATTGAGCAAGTCACCCAGAACATAGTCATGTGGCAAAATATAAAGTGGGTCCTGTGGAAGGTCTGACACTCAACAACAAAGATTGAGCAAGTCACCCAGAACATAGTCATGTGGCAAGATGTGGGTCCTGTGGAAGGTCTGACACTCAACAACAAAGATTGAGCAAGTCACCCAGAACATAGTCATGTGGCAAGATGTGGGTCCTGTGGAAGGTCTGACACTCAACAACAAAGATTGAGCAAGTCACCCAGAACATAGTCATGTGGCAAGATGTGGGTCCTGTGGAAGGTCTGACACTCAACAACAAAGATTGAGCAAGTCACCCAGAACATAGTCATGTGGCAAGATGTGGGTCCTGTGGAAGGTCTGACACTCAACAACAAAGATTGAGCAAGTCACCCAGAACATAGTCATGTGGCAAGATGTGGGTCCTGTGGAAGGTCTGACACTCAACAACAAAGATTGTCAGACAAAAAGAGTCTAGATTTTCTTCCCTAAGTATCATCTTTCTTCAGCTCAAAAGGACACTTACTATATATATTCTCCACTGTTACTTTATTTCAACACATTTTATACAGCAGACAGAAGTTGTATCTGCAACTCTGGCACTTTTTTAAATTTCCTTGGTGTTATTCTATTTTACTCCTAGAGGAAGGATGGAACTCTGTGGTTGACAGGTGAGTGTGCTCACTTCTTGATCCCCCAAATGTTACCCATTAAAAAGCAGATTCTTATTTTTACAGTTTCTCTTCATTTTTCTCTCTCAGAAGCAACTAGTGAAACAAATAAATTCTTTATCTTCATCATCTTGTTCAGCATCATTTACAAACATATGTAATTAACTAAGTTTCTTAAGTTGTATTAATAAAGTAAAGTAAGATCAAGTAAAAAAGAGACAATTAAAGAAAAGACTACATAAAAACAGTAGTGTTGTCAAAAGGGAACTTACATCTAAACATACAGCTGTACTGCTCAAGCAAGAAGAATTTTCAAGCAATGCCAATTATATTTAACTGGAAAATAGTAGATCTAGTACACAACAATCTTCGAACAGTCTAATACTCACACTAAAGTGAATAGAAGAAATTTTCTACTTACAACTTTAGACATCAATATTTAATAAGTTTGAAGAAACTATTCATCAGATCAAGGTTGGTGACATCACCTTACAGCTTATCCCAGAACAAAAGAAATGAAGATTATCAAATGCCCCAGAATCAACTCGAGCCACTGGTTCTTAGACCATGGAAATTGCTGTGATAATTACAATGACTTTCCTGATTTCCTAAGTTTTGCTGTAGAAGTTAGAGCTTTTCCATCCTAGAGGTAGTGTTAAACTAGATCTACTATATCAATAGACCCCATCACATAGAGAAATGACAGAACTAATACATTATATTAATGATATTTATAGGGAAAGTTCTGGATGATCATTATCACTGGTTGGCATCGCAGAAAGATGATGATGGTAATAGTTCATTTGACTTGCAGATTTATTTATAGATAACACTGAGATGCAGATCACATTCAACAAGTGGAATTGTTTATTTTTAATAATATACAAAACCAATATTTAACAAATTGACATATTCAAAGGGTAAACACCATTTGACTTTCTATAAAAAGCCTTAATAATTGCATTCATGAAGAAAGTAAAATACCTAACTCAACGTTTACAAAAAAATCACAAAAAGGTAAAGAACAAACAGTGACATTTAATAGTATAATATGAAAACTTTGTTTCCCCCATCACAAAACTCTAACTTTGCTTTGTTTAATTAAAAAAAAAAAAGCATTAAAAATGCAGTGGAAGAATCATGGCTCAGGGATAACTTATGATGAAAATGTCAATACAAGTATTAAGAAGGTTATGTGTTGGGCTGTCAATACAAGTATTAAGAAGGTTATGTGTTGGGCTGTCAATACAAGTATTAAGAAGGTTATGTGTTGGGCTGTCAATACAAGTATTAAGAAGGTTATATGTTGGGATGTCAATACAAGTATTAAGAAGGTTATGTGTTAGGCTGCAATAACTTTCTTAATTTTCCAAGTTTTGCTGAAGAAGTTAGATCTTGTCCATCCTAGAGGTACTACAATATTAGACCTTTATATCAACACACCCTCATTACTAAGGGAACTAAATTTATGGGCGACATATTCCAGTCAAGAAATTTTATGCTTGTAGGTGGTGGGTAGGCAATCACTAAGAGAACAAACACCTTTCAGTGCAGAGGCTAAGTATTGTATGACTGTAAGCTATTTAGATCAATGAAATATGATACTGAACTACCTTTACTATCATTCTAAAGATAAAGAATTGCAAGTTCTATTGTTGTTCTACATGCTGTTAAACAGCATCTATATATCTGACGATCAAAACTTACTTCATAGTTGTTGCTTCTTTCAGAAACTCTCGTTTGTCATTAAAGCTTGCTCTGTCATTGATAGTCTGAAATATGCAGTGGTATAAATATGTAACAAGAAAAAAAAAACAGAAAAATATAATGATTATTGTTAACCAATGTTCTTTTCTTATCTCAGAGATATGGGATTGTTGTTGTTATGGATCTAGTGGCCTGTGAGCTGATGTCCTTCGGCCAAGAGTGATGTGGGTAGAATGAAGGTCTTTGAAAAAAGTGAAAATACATTACTTTCTAGATTGTATGAACTGAGGATGAAGATGGCAGAAAAGAAGGATATTGTGGACAAATAAAAGGAATGGTCAACACTGAACTGATACAATTATTTGCTGAGTGCTGATGAACATTTTCAGAAGATTGGAGCATCTATGGATGTGTCCAGGGTGCACTTATGATGAACATAACATCACTTTTTTAATCTGTAATTAGTGACAATTAATTAATGACTTTACATATTCTTCAAAACAAAATAAAAGTAATCTTACACTTATTACAAAACTGACATAAAAATGATCAAATCTACACAAAGATACACTCACCTTGACTGCTACTCGTATTTCTTTATCGGGATCATCACCTATCCCCTTGGCCAAGCCTTCATAGACCATGCCAAAGGACCCCTGGCCAAGTTCCTTAATCAGTGTAATTTTTTTACGATCAACTTCCCAGTCATCCATTGTGTAAACTAAAACATGAACAAAAATCATCAGGTAAATTATTAATGATGACAAAAAAACATGTCAATAGTAGTTCTGATGGGATGTAACTTCAGGATTATGAGCAATTACTGTCATTTCATTATGATGCTGAAACAATGGACAGCAAAAAAAAATATGATAATAATCTTTCAATTCTCTTCACCAAATAACCACACAAAAAATAAAAATAATTTGTTAGTGAAAGATGCAACAACTAAACAGCTTTAAACATCTGTGGAAAAGATTTAAATTGCGAACTTGTCAACATATATTATTGTTCAACATTATGTGTCCAGAGATGAGGGGTACTAATTAATGAAGAGTTGCTGATGAGTGCAAGAAAACAATTAATGCAACAAAAACTTACACCCTCAGGAAGAAACTTAATAATATAAAAGGGATTAAAGTAGAGGAAAATATACATTGATAAAATGAAGAACAGTTTATGAAAAGACCCAAGCAAGTGGGATCTCATAAGCAAAATTCATTAAGATAATGTCTGAAAATATAAACAACAGTGGAGAGGCTAAATCAGCACTATTTTCAGTAGGAAACAAAACTAAAGCACTCAGACACTAAGATATAGCTATTGACATCAGGATCACTGACAGAAGGGCTAAACTAAAGCATTGTCAGAATGTAAAAAGTTATATATGGAAGGATCAAAAACAAATAGTCATGGATAACTTAGTGAAGGATGGTCATGTAGCAAACAAAATTGAAGGATTCTGTTGTTGTTCTGCCAGATACCACAAAATGTCTTCTACCAACAATTTTTTGCCAATGGTCAGTGACATGTATAGAAAAGTGATAATGAAATTCAGTTTTGGGAGCAAGCATGTTAGAGCTGACCATTTAAAATCATGAAGTAATGTTGATTAAGAAATAATTAGTTGCACTGAAGTGAGAAGACACAAATAAACAAACTTACTTGGTTCTGATGGGATGTAATTAGGATTAGGAGCAATCACTGTCATTTCATCTTTACGCTGCCTGTAGCAATGGACAGAAGCAACAACAACAAAATTAATATCTAGCATTATTTAACTGGAAAATAATCATAACAATTTCATTTATGTCTGTATAAAAAAAAAACATAGATAAATATACACTATTTTAAAACAACGTAAGAATTTCAATTATAATTTAGGAATTACACTAGAGTTCAAGGAGATATATATATAAAATGTCTCACAAACATGCTTATGCATTTTTGCCTAACAGACATAATGAACCGTGTAGTCCTCCTCCTCCTCCACACGCACGCAAACACACAAAAAAAAAACTATAACCATTATAATTATAACCATTTTTTTTTTTAAATAAGTAATTTATGAACATCAGCTCACCTGTATTTTATGTATACAAAAAAACTTGCTAAAATTATGACAATGAGTAGTACAACAAAGACCATGGAGATAATGACTGTCTTGCTTGTTGTAGGTGTGGCTTCAACTTCTAAATTCAAAGGATCAGAAAATGTACATGTGTAAGCACTTCTATGTCAAACCTGGAGCATATGAAACTTTACAACAGTTATGACATTCTCTCACTTAAATTATTGTATTCCAGTTCTTCACTTCTTGTGATACACTTCTTGTTTTACTTGTAATTAATAAATAAAAAGAACAATTATGCAACATTTCAGACTCATCTATATATTATAAGCTTATTTAGTATCTTATTTTAAAATTTATAACTATATAAACACAGCAACATAGCCAAAAAAATTGTTCATAGTATGAATAACACAGAAAATAAAATCACCTATTTCTGGCAAATATGGTACTGTAAAAAATATATCTGAGGTTAAGGTGGCATTTCCAGCCAAGGAAACAGCACTAATCTGGAATGTCCAGTTTCCAGGGTCAAGATCAGTCAAGATGGAGCCTGAGTATTCCCTGAATTCGGTAATGTTCACACATTTTTGATCTGGCACCAACTGGGGATGTGAAACCAAGAAAAAGTAAACAAACTTTGTAATATCAGTAGATGAGTAATGTTAAGTCATTAATAACAATACTAGAAATAAGAGAAATGGCAAAGTATCCAAAAATATCTATAATCAAGAGCAGAAGAAGGGCATATGTTGGCCATGTGATGAGAAGCAACAACAAGAGAATCTCAAAGCAAGCCCTCACATGGGAACCAGAGGGTAAAAGAAAAAGAGGCCGACCTAGAGAAACACTAAAAAGAACACTGAGGCAGGAGGCAGCAAAAACAGGCATGTGGAGATTGAACAACTTTCCCAGAACAAAGATGTTTGGCAAGATTCAATGTGTGAGGTCTGATGCTTGATAACAAAGATCATCAGACACAGAGAGTCTTGAATTTCTACTCTATGTGCTGTCTTCAGCTTGAAAGGTTAATAGCCTTCTATATTCCACCAGAAGTCAATCAAAAATATGAGATAGACACTCCTAACCATCATGGTGCCGCTCTCATCAGCCACAATCAGAGAGAGATGGAACCAAAGCCTTACGCCTGCTGGGACTCATTGCAGCAATAGATACTTCTACTAAACTGAAGGGTATGGAAAGGCAGAGTAAAGCAACTGCTGGCCATTATCAGGCAAGAGGGATGTTGCCTAAATTCGGGAGAGCTATGAGGGGAACAGGGGAGGACTTGTGAACCAGTTTATCATTTCATACTGCTGGATTTGCTGATGAGATCTGAGCATTTATGGACAGTTAATCGATGTGCAATTAGGATAATCTGATGACTAACTAAGTGTTCATTCAATGCTTTTGTCATCTGCACAGAATTTCTGCATTATGAAATTGATGGCAATTCCAAATAACAAGGGAAATAGAATTCATCCTAGCTTCACTCCAGCATTAATCTGGAGCCATTCTCTCTGTCCTGCCTCTGTGCAAATTGCACAAGTGAAGCTAAAGCTATCATACAGATTTTTATTGAAACAAAAATTTGAATATAATAAATATAAGAACATTTATTTAATTACATATTTAATGGACTTATTTATATTATATATATATATATATGGTTGTTGGATGGGGGGGGGGGGGGGGGGGGGGGGGGGGGGGGCGAGACCACATAATTTGAGAGTTTTCACAATTTTCATTGACTTCTCTTTCCTTCCTCATTTGTCTTTCAGCATCAAGGGAGATATTATAATTTGTTGTCTTTTGCTCTTCTGTTGATCTCTGCTGCTGTTATGTTTCCTAGTATTTCTAATATTCTATCAATTCATATTTTTTGTGTTTGGCCTTTGAGTATGGTATACCCACAACATTTATTAAAGGTTCGTTGTGTTGTGCTTTGATGTTTCTGCCTTACCATATGGCCAAACCATTTTATCTGTTGTTTCTTGATGTATTCTATGGTGTGAATTATTCCTACCTTTTTTTTCTCAGTCCTTCAATTCTGATCTTATCTCTCAGGCTGTTTTCTGTCATTCATCAAAAACATTTAATCTCAGTATTGGTTATTTTCCTTATTGTTTTTTAGGGTCCAGGTCTGGCATTGGTAGCACAATGTTGGAATGAACATTGTACTGTTGAGTGCCCATTTTATCTTTAGAATTATTTCCTTGTTGAACAATAGTTGTGATTTTTTTGTCGAATGTTTTGCCAAGCTTGTTGCACCTTGAGTCTATTTCTGCTGCTTGTGAATTGTTGATTGTCACTAGACTTCTAGATATTTAAATTCCTTCACTTGTTTTAGTTTAAGAGATAGAGAGAAAGAAAGAGAGAGAGAGAGAAAGAGAGAGAGAGAGAGAAAGAGGGAGGGAGGGAGAGAGAGATCTATTTCATTTTATTTATTTTTTTTTTTTCATTTCTTCTTGCAACTGCATGCAGATTAGGGACAAATTATAAAGTTGATTAAAAATAAGACTAAATTCTTTTGTACAGATCCTACTGGATTTCAAAATGGTTGTCTACATAGAGACTATTCTAATATCAACTTAAAAACTATAGAAAACAGATATCAAAATCACTGCAATTCTAACATCAGTCCTTACATTTAAAGCATAAAAAACTAAGTATCACATTAGAAAAGTAAAAATTACCAAGAACACCAAGTAATTATTTATGCACACTTCAGAAATACTTACATTCTCCTGATTGGCTCTTTTGTAATAGATGTTATAGGTAAGAATCAGGCCATTTGGTTCTGCAGGTGGCTCCCAAGTGATTAAAACGTGAGTAGTTGTATTTTCAATTATGTGAACCTCTATAGTTGACTCATTTATTTTGTCCATAATCCCTGCAGGGCACAAAGCAATAAATGTCTTTACCAGGGTGAAAAATCTAACTCTGAATTAGCATTACTTAAAATTTTAGTAGGTAAGTGAAGTCAACAGAAATGCATTATTTTGACAAAACTGCAGGCCAAAGATTTAGATCCAATAGCAGTGGAAATTTGCAAATAAATCATAATTATAATATGCATATGAAGAAAGTCCACAGCAGAATAAATTAACTTCATGGTGGATAAGATACCATGACCATCTATTACTGAGAGCAACGGATGACAAAATCCAAATGTATAGAGAGAATTGAGTTCAAGTAGCAACTTCATCTTTTCAAGCAAGCTAGTACCTCAAGATTCAGAATTATACTGATTGCTCATAAAGAGACTCCACCTCAAAGTAGTACTCCTGGAAAAAGACTAACCAGTTTGGCTAAGTGAATAGGGTCAGAAAGAAAGGCAAACCAGTACCCAAAAATGCCATGCTGAAGTTGGATGTGTTGGGCTGCAAGGCACAAGTATCAAAGCTCTGGGGCAAATCACAACACAGTGCATTTAAGTCCACTCAACTTATTGTTCTTTCAAGGTTGGACAATGAAGTTTCTCTTCAGGTAAAGGTAAAGAATAAGACTTGAATCGGCGCCTCAGCACACAAGTTTTCACCCATATGTGTTTGTCCACCTATCCAGAAGTGTTCTGAGACTTTAGACAGTGTCGCTTCAAATATAGAAACTCACAATGCGAGGCGGCATTCCTCACCTTCCCGGAGTAATACCCTGGTACCCATTTATGCCAGTGGCTGGGTTGACTGCAGGGGGTATTTTTTTTTCTAACCATGAGCACAATTCACACTGCTTCCAGCGGGAATTGAATATGGGTTTGGTTGAACGTCAGTAGCCCAGTCAAGAGGTATTCTCAATTAGGCTACCAATGCCCCCTCAATGAAGAGAAGTAGTTGTCAGGTGAATGCAGAAGAAATCAAAGAATTACATTAACCTGAAGATTGATGCAAAAGATACAGGGCAATGAGGAGTCAAGATATGTCTAATTAAACATTAATATTATGGTTGACTAACCAGGTGATGATGATATTGATAATGATGATTAAGGACACAGTCAATGTCAGTCAGCCTTGTACAAGTATCATCATCATCAAGTACCATGTTTGCTGGTGTAGGTGATCATGTCTATCCACAACTTTCGATCTCGAAAGTTATTTATCATTTCCATTGTTCACCTTCTGCCAAGTCATTCTCTTTAAGTGTCTGGTATCTTTCCTCTTTGCTTCCCTCTATCGCTTCGTTCCTCGATTTTTCCAGTTGTTACAATATATTCCAGCTGTTCCCTTCTCTTTCATTATCATCATCATGTGCCATACCGGTTGGCGTAGGCGATCATGTCCTTCCACAATCTTCTATCTACAGTGTATCGTATCAGTTCTGTTGTTGACTGTTTTCCATGCCATGACACCAAGCTATCCAGTATTTTCTTTCTTTGTCATCCGCTATCTCCCTTTCCTTTTATTTTTCCAGTAGTAACCAAGTATTCCAACTTTCCTCCTCTCATGATGTGCCGAAAAATGTTGATTGTTTCTTTCTGATATTTCTTAGGAGCACCTTTTTTTTGTGATGGCCTCTGAGAATTTCTTCATTGGTCTTTTTAGCTGCCTAGGGAACTTTCAACATTCTTCTGAGAAATCCCATCTCTTTTGTCTTTTCCTTTGTTTGTCTGCTGTCCATGATTCACTTCCATACGTAAGAATTGGTTCTATATAGCACCAATGAACTCTCCTTCTAACTTCTATTGACATAGATTTGTTGCATTAGATATTTTTCATTTTCTGAAATGCTATTTTGGCCTGAGCTATTCTGCTTTTTATTTCTGTGGTGCATCTTCCATCTAATGTTATTATTGTGCCCATGTATTTGAAATGTTGCACTTGTTTCAGATTTGTCCTGTTTATTTTTAAAGCTGCATGATGGTGATAATTGTTTCTATGTTATGACCATTACTTCTGTTTTCTTACTATTCAGACGCAGATCTTTTTTGTTGCTTTCTTTCCTATTATGTCTATAATTTCTTGTAGTTGCCACGATAGCTCAGTGGTTAGTGAACTGGACTACAAAGGACAAGGGGTAGGGTTCGATCCCAACCAACGGCTTCCGGGTTCACCCAGCCTTTAATGGGTATCGGATTTTTTTCTGGGAAAGTGAAGTGGCACGGGCGTATTACCGACCACATTATCCCAAAAATCATGTGACGAAGGTCTGTGAAATTTATGGTCGCTAACACCATATTCCCTATACGCCACTTGGCGTAATGGGGGTACTTTACTTTTTTTTATTGATCTCATAATATGCTCGCTGTAAAGTGAAAACAAATCCGGTGACAAATCACAGCATTTTCTGACTCCTTGTTTTATACATTTGAATTGTCCTATTTTGTTGCCAGTACATGTCTTTTATGATTCTCAGATCACCAGTCAGACACAAACAATACATAGCAGATAGGCCAGAAAACTAAGCCATTTACACTTAAGCTGCCCCCATGGGTTGCTCAGAATCATATGGGCAGGATGAAGTAAATAAATCTTCATTAAAGCCAAAATTCTTGCATTTACTACATGTTGTAAAATATAAAAGTGAAATATGTTAGAAATGCAGTGACATTTTCAAAGCATCTGATTGATTAATATACAGCAAGCTTAGAAATGGAAAATGATTGGCCAGTGGACAGCAGATGGTGCTTCAAAGTTTCTTTAAAATTTTTTCTAAGAATTTCAATACTGATACCAACTACTAGTAAACCTTAGAGGAGGATCACTAATTAGGAAGCACAAACACAAACATCACTGTTTTGCTGTTGGTGCAGCTTTCTTCAAAAATGCTGAATTGTTGAAACAAGAAAAACATGTTGCTAGAAAGGATACAACAGCCAACACCTAAATGACCAATTCTGATCACACTTTAACCAGGCAAGAACTTATACTAGAATTTAAGTTACCTCCATACAAACGAGAGAGATCAAACAAGACCAGTCTAAAGTTGTGATCATCAACAAAATGGTCACCTATTGTTATTATTATCATCATTATTATATTAGCAATAGATTATGATACCGTCGTAAAAATTACCACATCTAAACACACATTTTTCCAAATTTCACAGTTTGCCATGGTCAAACCCCACCCAACCTTCCAATATGTACCTTTTAAATTACTACTTCCGGTGATCCCCGAGTGATGGATTTGTTTCTATTTATAGTAGATTTGCTTTATTTTTTTTTTTCATTTCATGTGATACAATGTTCGAACACAGCAAAAATTTCAAGGTTTGAAGAATTTGTGTTTTGATGCTGTAATTTTTACAATACGGTATCATAATCTAGGGTTAAGTTGTAGTAATTTTTACTATGGTATCATCCATAAAAAATGATATATATCATTTTATCAAGACCTTAAAGACAATTGTGTCTTCTTTATTTTTATTAAAGGTTTGTCAATAACAATTACAAATTAATGTAATAATAAGAAAAAAAGTGCCATCACTAAATTGTTGTACAGAAGAGAACACAAGATATATTTATTTATTAAAAAAAAAAAAAGCACATGCTTACATGAGGCCTTGGTGCGTCCTGCTGTCAGAGCTCTATTACTACAAAACTTTTTTCCACCATTTTCATCAGGATTGGTGTCATGGCATGCTTGGATCTGACAGAAGAAATTATTTCAATGTCAAATAGATATAAACTCATTGTTGTCAAAATTCACATTACAGCACTCTGGGCGAACAAAAAGGTGCTCAGTAGACTTCTGCAGATGATGAAATGAGTGCAACACTGGTTTTTACACATGTAAACTGGCAACACATGTAATTACGAACAGCAAGCACATATTATGTTTTACATAAAATATGTCTCTTCTTTTAGAAGCAGAATGATTAACTCTTTACGTCCGTGTGAGCTCTGTCATCGACGCTTGCTTAATCACATTTCTGCCACAAGAACTCTGACAAAGTCGCTTTCATTTTGTTTCGTTACTATGAAAATTAAACATTTTAAACTACTGCAACCAGAAGGAATATCACTCTAATTGAATTTCCTGTCTTTTGACGAAGTCTATTAAAATCCAGCGTGTTGTTTTCTTCACAATATCGTCGAAATTTGAGTTTTTTTTTTTTAAGTATTCAATCAGCTGATTTGTGTTTACAAGTTAAAAATGGCTAGCAGCAGTGAAGTATCTTTTGCTCCTAAACACAACTTATTATTAACAGCAGATAAAGCTAGAGAATTATGTTATGAGGACTTTGAATGTGATAGTGATCTCAATGATGTTAGTTTTAGTAGCTCTGACGAAGAAGCAAATATTCTTAGTAGTTCCAGCAGTTCTGAAGGGGAGCTACAGAAACCTGGACCCAGTGCCAAGCGTAGAAAAATATTGCCTAAAGTGTCTTCTAGTGGTACTAGGGGCAGCTCTTGTGAGTGGAATTTAGTACCAAACAGTAACACCACCAACAGTAGCAATGATGAAACTGTTACTTTCAACAATTTTAGATTTCATCCTAAAGAAGGGTGCAGTCCTGGAGTCAATGAAAAGTCTGGCCTCAGTGAACAGTCCTCACCCTTTGACTGTTACAAGGTATTGCTTACTGACAATATTGTTGATTTTATTGTCAATTCCATAAATGAATATGCTGCACATAAAATAAGTACAAATACACCAGCGTTAAAGAGGTCTTGTTTCAACAATTGGAAGGAGTTTTCACGGTATGAATTTTTAAAATTTTTGGCAACGACCATTGCCATCGGACTAGATGTCAGGCCCTCTCTGCGTGACTATTTCTCAGCGGAGACTGAATGTTTCAGTACTCCTTTTTATTTTAAAAATTTCAAACGAGATAGATTTTTTTAGCATTTTCCAAACAATGCTGCATGTTGGTGAGCCTGTATCTGAAGGAAAAAAACAAAATAGAGCCTTTTGTTGATCTGCTCACAGCTAATTTCAAAGCTGCGTTTACTCCCTTTCAAAATATTTCCATCGATGAAATGATTATTGGATTCAAAGGAAAGTGGAAGTACAAGCAGTTCAATGCGACAAAGCCAAGCAAATACCATATAAAAAGCTTTGGCCTTGTAGACAGCAGCACAGGATATGTTTTGTCCCTCCTGACCTATTATGGTGCTAACACCTCATATGATCCTGCAAAAGATGTCACCAGTGGAAATGCCATCAAAATTTTTGATACACTCCTGAAAGATATGGGGTCAGGCTTCCATATCTTTGCTGATAGGTACTACACCACAAGAGCACTAATAAATCATTTATTACAGGAGAAACAGTATTACACTGGCACACTGCAAGTCAACCGTGTTGGTTTTCCGCAAGAAGTGAAAACTCTGAAGCTTGCCCACATGGAAAGAAAGTGCTGGAAAACGGATGACTCCACCATTATGTGCTTGGGTTGGAAAGACAAAAAAGCAAAAAAGCCAGTGCTCATTGTCTCTACAAAAGCCAACAATGCACTAACCACCACGCCAAAGCCAAAGCCAGTTGTAATACATGATTACAACCAAAACATGAATGGTTGTGACCGCGCCGACCAAATGATTGGCTACTACGGTGTTCATATATTTCATTGGGTGATGGAGATAGTTTGCACCAATGCTTTTATTTTATATAAATTGGTGAGTGCCAAGAAAATTAATCTCAAGCAGTTCAAGTTATCTCTAATTGATTTCCTGCTTCGGCTGGCTGCTGATATCATGCCTGAACCTGAGAGGGCCATCAGAGTCTCAACAGGCAGACCGAAGATATCTAACCCCATACAGCGGTTAGCGGGGACAAAACATATGATTTCCTACAGCGACAAGGAACGCAGGTGTAAGGTTTGTAGCAAACCTAGTGCCCCAAGACGGACTAATTTTTTGTGTGAAGGATGTGATGGTATGCCGCATCTGCATCCAAAACACTGTTTCAAACTGTGGCACACAAAGGCCACATTTGATTCAGACTTGTAAATAAATTAATTAAAATGTTGCGGCTATGTAAATATTGTACATAAACTTTAAATTTAATCTATTTACCCGTGTAATATATTTAGTTGACTGCCACACCTCCCTTCTTAAGTACATAAAAATTTCACATAAAAATGACATACCATGAAGAATTGTGTGTATAGTGCAAACTAGTTTCCGTAGGATAGTGAAACTTTCCTAATTTGTTCAGAAGTGGATATATTTACTTGGAAACACATTTCCAGCACTGTTGGATTAACCATCACACCCATTTTGGGTAGGTGAGTACCACTTTTTATATTAAAAAAAGTTTTTTTCAACAAATTTTAAATATTAATTGCTTAAATTCTTATCCTTCAATTTTTTTTTCAAAAATATTGTTTCTGATTATGAATCTGTGTCCTTTGCCCTTCAATTTGATGCCTAATTTATATGTCTATGACTTGTTATGGTGAAAATATGAAAGATTTAGTGAAAGAAGTATTTTTCAGGAAAAATAACTGTGGAGTAAAAATTTCACATAAAAATTACATGCCATGAAGAATTGTGTGTATAATGCAAACTAGTTTCCGTAGGATAGTGAAACTTTCCTAATTTGTTCAGAAGTGGATATATTTACTTGGAAACACATTTCCAGCACCGTTAGATTAAAAACCACACCCATTTTGGGTAGTTGAGTACCAATTTTTATATTAATTTTTTTTTTTTTTAATTTTAATTATTAATTGCTTAAATTCTTATCCTTCAATTTTTTTTCCAACATATTGTTTCTGATTATGAATCTGTGTCATTTGCCCTTCAATTTGATGCCTAATTTATATGTCTATGACTTTTTATAGTGAAAATATGAAAGATTTAGTGAAAGAAGTATTTTTCAGGAAAAATAACTGTGGCAAAACAGTAGTGACTGGGTAGAAAAACTACGGTCATTAAGAGTTAAACATAGATATTTTAAGCATATCAGAGTGAAGATGAAGAGAATTTGGATACATACAGAATGAAAAATATACATTTATATATTCAGGCAACACAACAGAACATCAAAGAGGAATACTAATAAAAAGAGAGTTACAAAAATATATAAGTACACACTGGACATACAATGATAGATGGATTATGCTATTCAATATGAAAGCAAAATATTTGACATAGCAATAATACAGACATACGCACCTACTCAAGACTATACTGATGAACAAATAGAGGCATAGTATGAAGATCTAAATAAAGTTATAAAGCAAGTGAAATTGTTGAACATTGATTGTAATGGGTGATATAAATGCTAAGGTAGGAAAAGGTTGATATAAGACCAATTTAGGAAATCATGGTTTAGGAAAAGGAGTAGAAAGAGAAGAAAGATTAGTACAATTTTGTGAAGAATATAGGCAGATAATATGTATAACCTACTCTAAGCAAGAGAAAAGGTAACTATACACATGGAAAAGCCCTGGAGATAAGAAGAGGAATCAAATAGATTACATAATGATAAAAGAAAGATTCCGTAACAGTGTCAAGAAAGCCAAAACCTATCCAGGACCAGATATTAATTCAGATTACAATCCTGTAATGATTAAAATGAAAGTCAAACTAAAGAGAAACAAACAAAAGACTAATTCACCAACATTACCACTAGACATAACAGCTTTAAATCAAAAAGATGTTAAAGATACTAATACAATGCAAGTAAAGAACACATCAGAAGCTGCTAAAAGAAGAGATTGAGCAGTACAAAAGAGAAAATCCTAATGAAAAAGTTACAACCAAATAGCAATGCATAAAAAAAAAGCATACAAGAAACTTGTGACATCTTACCTAACTAGGAAAAGAACAAAATACAAAAACGGATAACTGATGCCATCTTGGAAAAAAAAATTAGAAGAAAGAAGACAAGTGAAGAACACTACCCAATACCGCAAAATAAATAATGAAATATGCAAAATGTGCACACAAAAAAGGCTAAAGAAGACTAGCTCAGCCAATGATGTAGAGAAATCAAAAGTATGGAAAATAAATGTGATTTAAGAAGGATGCACACAGAAATAAAGAGAATGACTAGTAAAAATAAATAAGCCACAGAAAGTGGGTAAAAAACAAACAAAAAATGAAAAATGCTAAAAGACAATAAAGATATAATCAATTGATGGAAATATATAACAATTATTTTATGGCGAAAGGGAAAAAAACCAATTATAAATTGTGTGTCAGGCTATCATCATCATCGAGTGCCATCGCCGCAACGAAGGTTGGCTACCATGGAGTGCCATTCTGCTCTGTCTCTTGCTTTGATGGTGCAGGTAGTCATAGGCTGATTTGTCCATCTTTTGATGTTACTCTTGGTCTGCCTCTTTTACCTTGTATTTTCTCTTCCAGGATTACTTTTAGTAGGCTATGGTGTCTTTTAACATGGCCCAAAAATCGCATGTCTTGTTTGAATTGTGTTTAGTAGTTCTCTTTTCATTTTTAGTTGTTTCAAGGCTTTGTCGTTTGTTTTCTTTTCCTTCCATGCAATTCTACCTATTCTTCTATATATCCACATTTCAAAGGCTTCAATTCTCTGTTCTGTTTTCTTGTCTAATGTCCATGTTTTTGCACTATATAGGAATATTGAGAAGATGTAACATTTTGCTATACTTAGTTTTAGCCCTGGTGTTATTTGTTTTGATGTTAGTATGTTCTTCATGGCATTAAAATTACTTTTTGCCATTCCTATTCATTTGTTTATTTTAGTTGTACATTTTCCATCACTGGTTATAGTATGTCCAAGGTAGTTGTAGTCAGGCTATAAAATCCTAAAATCAGAAGTAAAAAAAAAAATTATGCAAACAAAGAAGAAGGGAAAAGCTGCAGAACCTGACAACATACAGATAGATAATAAAGGCACTAGAAGATTTTGGCATTGAAGTGATCACAGACATATGCATCAAAATATACCATACAGGATATATACCAAATGAACTAAAAACATCAACTTTCATTGCATTCTTAATACTATGGTGCATATGAATGCAGTAATTTTAGAACAAAAACCTAAAGAGCAATGTAACAAAAATCTTGCTAAATGTTATACAATGAAGTATTCAGAATAAAATCAATATGGAATTAGAAGAACAACAATTTGGATTTAGGAAAAATAGTGGGACAAAGGAAGCCATATTCTGCATGAGGTCATTCAATGAAAAGTACACAAACCAATATATGTGTGTGCTTCATATACTACACCAAAGCTTTTGATCGAATATACCATAAACAATTTATAGACTGCCTAAAAGATATACATCTAGATGACACAGACATAGGACTAATATGTAATTTATACTGGGAGCAAACAGCAACAATAAAATATAACAAGGAGAACTCTTAATCTATTAATATAAAAAGAGGAGTAAGACATGAATTCCTGTGTGTTACCGGGGCCTCATTATGAGTAAAGAATAGTGACACTGTGTCCTTCCAAGCATGTCATAAGAGGTGACTAAGGAGGTTGATCGATGGCTTGACAAGCTGTCATTGTAAAAAGTATTGTCATGGAAACAGAACCATAGATTTTAGAAGCAGTGATCTCTGCAATATGTGCCATTTTGGCATGCAAGGTTTCTGTTTTTGGGATTGTGGTTCTGCCCTATGTGCCGTCTTCGGCTCGAAAGGACAATAGATAGATAGAAGACAGGGATGCATCCTATCACCATGCTTGTTTAATCTATACACTGAGCAAATCTATAAAAACATCACAGAGATGCCAGGACCAAACATTAATGGAGAGCTAATAGCCTAAGATATGCTGATGAAACTGTATTACTAGCAGAACATCCTAAAGATTACTTACAACAATGATTTAATGAAGCAACCACGACAAGCAAAAAATAAGGATTAAATATAATATATTAAAAAGACTAAAACTATGATCATAAACAAAGATATATCAAAACCTACAAGTGGATATCAAAGTTGAAGGAATGAACCTGGAGACAATTCAGAGCTACAACTACATTGGACATACTATAACCAGTAATGGGAAAATAGAAAACTGAAATAAACAAAATAGGAATGGCAAAAAGTAAATTTAATGTCATGAAAAATATACAAACATCAAAACAAATAACACCAGGACTAAAATTAAGAATAGTAAAAATGTTATATTTTCTCAACATTCCTGTATAGTGCAGAAACATGGACATTAGACCAGAAAACATAACAGAAAATTTAAGCCTTTGAAATATGGATTGATAGGAAAACAGGAAGAATTGGATAGAAAGAAAATAAAACAAATAATGAAATCTAAAACAACTAAAAATGAAAAGAGAACTATTAAACACAATTCAATCTAGACAAATGAGATTTTTGGGGTATGTTAAAAGACACAGCAGGCTACTATAAGTAATCTTGGAAGGAAAATACAAGGTAAAAGAGGCAGACCAAGACTAACATGGATGATTAACATCAAAAGATGGACAAGTCAGCCATGATAGCTTGCACTATTAAAGCAAGAGAAAAAGTAGAATGGCACTCCATGGTAGCAACCTTCGATGCGGAGACGGTACTCAATGATGATAAGGTATGTAACAGACTAGAAACAACATTTCACAGAAAATACGAACAGGAAGTACATATTATATTTTACATATGGCATGTAACAGACTAGAATCAGGTATTTTACATAACTGGTTTTATTACTACCTTTTTAAGATATATCTTTCTTCAGTAGAATATTTTGTCAACAAGATAACTCTGTTGTGTCTGACCTACACTATACATCTTTACATCTACTCTGCCAAGTTCCATTTTTCTGTCCTTCTACTGCCTTCCCTCAGAAGATAACATGGCACAATGTTCTAGACAGAGACCACCACTCAATCCTTCTGTCTCCTAAAATATGTTACAAAATTCTTTTGTTTCATTTAGTATTGGCTTCAGCTTTATTGCAATCCACCAAATCCCCTAGATTTAATTCATGTGACAACAAACTGCTTTCACAAAATTTGTCAATCATCGCAAATATATGTAAATTTTGAGAGTATAAATGCTGAGATCTGTTGAGAGATTTCCAAGACTATTATTGCTCTTTTTAGAAGTTTAGCAACCTATGCAATGCTGATGGTGCCATGCTGTACAGACACAGTTATTTCCTAGGATTCACTAGATGTCTGAATTAGACAGATTTGTTGAATGGGCAAAGTGATTCTTCCAAACATTGTGGCACTCATTGTAAGCAAACTCAAACAAGGAAGAACAAGAATTAGTTTGCAAGAACTACAAAGATCTCACGTTGATGCAAACACAAAATCTACTGCTTCTCAATAACAACAAGAGGAAGCAGCAACATATGTTAACATGAACTAAAATACACAATAATCTATAACATAAAAAAAAAAAAAAGTAAAGTACCTCCCGTCACGCCAAGTGGCGTATAAGGATATGGTGTTAGTGACCATAAATTTTACAGACCTTCGGCACTTGATTTTTTAGGGTAATGTGGTCTTTATTATGCCCGTGCCATTTTACTTTCCCAGAAAAATTCCAGTACCCATTAAAAGCTGGGTGAACCGGAATCCGTCGGTTGGGATCGAACCGTACCCCTTGTCCTTTAATCTATAAAATAATTATCATTAAAACTCCCTTATTTTTTTATATTTACAGAGTGTGATTTTCTATTTGGATTAGCTGTGTTTATCGCTGACATACATCGGTTGATTGAGATGGCATTGAGTAGTAGAGATTCTAATGCTAAAAGTTCATTTGATAATGACTAAAGAAGCTAGTAATTAACTTTTTAAAAATATTTAGAAAAAAAATATAGTCTCATGTTGTATGCTAGTGATAAACAAGATTACAGTGAAGAGGATACACATCGTGATTGTGTATGGCAAAAGATAAGTTATTTTTATCTTTTTATGCTACATCAAAAAAACTTTAAAGGCTGCCAATATGAGAATATATTGCTAATTGTCTTCCCCACCGCCCCACCCAAAAAAAAAAATTCATATTGGATTACTTTGAGCCGATATTTATAATGGTAAATTGGTAATTATGGTCTCAATTTTACCTTTTTCATATTTTTTGTTTTGGTAATTTTTCTCATTTTTCACATGTCATGTAGCATCTTTTTATATTGGTGAAATCTAAAAATCAAATTCCTTGTTCAGCTATCTAAACATTCATATAAATATGTTTGTGACTTAGCTAAGTGCAAAAAGAAACTATTATCCATCACTTGTCATCTTTCTCCTTTTGCCTGGTGCATTTTTCCTGTTGTTTTCCTGAAATATTCCACAAGTGATTTAACTTAATAAATATTCAAGGTGGTTTATATAGCTTTAGTTTTGAGACAACTATAAGCTCTGCTATAGGCAGAGGTAAACACTACTCAGAAATCCTGAAGTAACACAGACTAAAAATGGCCAATGATACATATATTAGACCCAGTAGACAATTTTAACTCCTCACAATGTTTTATAGTATTCATAGACAACAAGTCAGTGGTTAGTGAACTGAACTACAAAGGTCAAGAGGTCAGGTTCAATCCTGATCAATGGCTTCCGGGTTCACGCAGCCTTAAATGGGTACCAGATTGTTTCTGGGAAAGTAATGCGGCACAGGCATAATACCGACCACATTACCCCAAAAATCATGTGTCTATAAAGTTTTTTGTCTCTAACACCATATTCCCTATACGTCACTTGGCATGACGGGACTCTTTACTTTACTTTTTTCTTTTATAGATGGCAAGACAAGTACCAGATTGAGAAATGGATCATAACCAAACCACATGTTATTTGGGTCAAAATTGCTGCACTCAATGACTAGTGGTACCAGTAGTACATACTTGTAAATAAAGAAATTAAATAGCTAAGCTTTTGTAAAAAATACAGAACATAAATCATAACAAACCTCAATGCTATATTCTTTGAAGTGCTCAAGGTTTGGAAGGTAAATATCTGTATCATTTACAATGACATCTGAATTAGTGCTGTTAGTGTCGTTTTTAGATGATGAACTAGCTGAGATACTGTTACTAACACGTCTTTTTATAATACCACCAAAGCCAGCCACATGAATCTCTTCTTCTGAAAGAGCATCATATCTGTGTGGAGGGGATGAAAAGCATGAAAATACATTTTGGCCTGAAATTTCATAATTAAACAAAAAAATTACAGCTTAAATTATTTTTAACTTGTTCATTACCATCTTGCGCCATTTATTTATAATCATGTCATATTATTGTAATATTATATTAATTTATAAATATTAATTCATGTGTAATGTGTAATTTATCCACCACTCTATTATCGCTTCCATCTCTACACTAACCCACAAGATCTCTCGCACCTCAAAGGATTTTTTCTTTCATTGCTTTCAAGAAAACATGATATACCAGCCATCTTAATTTTTTTAATAACATGTCTCCATCATAAGATTCTCCCACATGGGTTCCAATAATATCTATCACCCCAATTCAGTCAACCCCACCACTCAAGCTTCCTACTCTGCCAGCAAGGTGACCTTGAATTCAAGTGTAGATTGAGATGTGTATGTATTGTCGCTGCTAGCCACTACCGCCAGATATCTCAACTTGACACCTGACAACAATACCCCCTGTCCCATCTTCAATTCCTTACCACAAACTTTACTGTGTCTCTCTGTCTAATCCATCATACTATCCACCACTTCAACTGATTATTCTATGACAATTTAAAGTTGTGTGGTAATTTTGATGCACAGAGTATGCACTGGGGCAACCCCAATGACAATTTGGTTATTTGGTTATGGAAGGCCCGGTATTACTGCAAACGAATTAAAATCCATAATTGCTCAACCGTCTGTGCCAGCGTAATCATCCAAATCTCATCTCCTAAACAAAGAAAGGTAACTGTAGTCCTCATCATAGCAGTCTCAGCACATGCCAAAAGACATAAGGCGAAACCGCGCAGAAAGTGAACACAGCCAACTGTTCCCTGCCATACGATATCATCATTCATTGTAAACAATTGGAACATTGAAACATGATCAAAACGGATGAGACACACAGCTCACGGTGTGCACAGAGCACTTAACTCAGTAGCTCCTGCAACAAGCCGGACTTGGAATATGAGGAAACTGCAACAAGGAACACTTTTCATCTATCTATCTATTGTCCTTTCGAGCCGAAGACGGCACATAGGGCAGAACCAGAATCTCAAAAACAGAAACCTTGCGTGCCAAAATGGCACATATTGCAGAGATCACAGCCTCTAAAATCTATGGCTCTGTTTCCATAACAATAGTTTTTACAATGACAGCTTGTCAAGCCATCGATCAACCTCCTTAGTCGCCTCTTACGACATGCTTGGACATTTCATGCATAGCCTTAAATTGTTCCCGCCGCCTATCCACCATATACAGGGAGTTCACGTCCTCTTGAAAATGATGATCGTCGTATTGTTTTAAAAATGTATAGCGCTTGATGATGTTAGGCCATCGTTGTTGACTCCAATTCCTAACATATAGACACATAGTTAGTCATCAGATTATCCTTGTCGCATATCAAACAACAGACCATAAGATTAGCGTACGGCCGGTCTAGGGATATACGATGAGCCATTAGGATGACGCAGTGCACACCAATGTCGTACACAAAATTTCGCTCCCTTTAGATTTCTGATTACTCTAGTGAAAGCAGCATATGACGAACAAAATACGGTGCAAATTTCCTAAAGAGATAAAACTGCGGCTGACGAAGTAGTTTACATTAACGAGTAACTTGGAAATAACTTGCGTCAAGGAATTCCAACAGCGGCCATGAACAGCACCAATGTGACTTAAAGCGCAGATCAAGTCTAGACGTTGGAAGGTCTCAACCACAACACTTGATTTGTCAAAAAGGGACTGTTGCCGGCTTATGACATCGCTTTAGCAGCGCAGATGTAATAAGTAGATCATCATTTTTACTTTAACGCAGAAAAGTGCAATGGAGAACCGAAATTAATCAGATCTCAAATGCACTTTCTGCAGCAATCAAGAGAACGTGACCTAGATCCACCATCTTTACAACGGAAGTCCCAATGACAATGCCCACAGAAAAGCCTTTGATTTTGTCCTTGCAGCTACAGACCTGACTATGGTAAACTGTGAGCTGATGACAACTCGCCAATAGAACAATTGATTCAGATTCAAACATTGACCTTGCCTTGGTTACAACCCACGCTGAACTGGATATCTGCCAGGATCACTTCAACAATAATAGCAGCAATCATCTACCCTGTGCTGCTGACATCCATAAGGGAGCACCAAGGAAACTCAGAAGAATAACACATTTTTTCAGATATAATCGATTAGAATCATTTATATTGGGATGTAAAAGTATTACAACCAGTTTGTTGATTAGACCAGACTTAATATTATTATTATTATTGGACATTATTTGATAGACATAAACATTTCTATGGTTTTAGACATAACTTAAACAAGCAGCAACGGCGACAAAAACAAGGTTGGTTACACAGAACGTGACTCATGCATTCTTGGTGATAGACTCACAAAGTATGCTACAAAAGATTGACAGAAAGTGTCTGCTGCTGGAGTGGATGCAGCTCTTGGATGGCTCTACAGTGAGTATGTTAACCTGGGTGTACTGCCCAGGGCATGCAGTTGTACAATGCAAATTCATATTCGCAAGTTGTAAATCGGCAATGAAATAGCCGATAAGCTCTCTGGCAGTGTGGTCTTACTCTGGACAAAGAGAACATTGCTAAGTTTGTCGTCATTCCTTAAAAGAAGATAATAGGTGGAACAATGATGTATATAATGAGAGACTGAGTAATCTAATTGAAGGTGGAAAAGAATCCTGGTCAATCTGGAGTCTATCTATCTATCTATTGACCTTTCAAGCCGTAGCTGGCCCATAGGGCATAGACCAAGATACTCCTTCTCTTATCTAAATTTTTATTCTAGCAGTTTTCAATTCTTTTAAAGATATTTTATCAAATCTCGCCATTTGTCTCTGTTCTGTGCAAGCAGCTCTATCTTATTGAGGGAGCCAATTCCTGCTGCTCTTGCCTCTCTCATCAATGTTCTTCTCAGTGTCTCTCTGGGTCTTCCTCTTTTCCTCTTACCTGTTGTTTCCCACATGAGGGCTTGCTTTGTTATTCGGTTATTATCTCTTCTCATCCCATATCCAACATATGACCATCGTCTTTTCTTTATTACTGAAGATAGTGGTGGTTGATTGGCGATTTCTTTAATTTCCTCATTTGTTTTGAATTCGTTCCACGCTATATCAAGTATTTTCCTTAGACATTTATTTTCGAATGCGTTCAACTTTGTTTCTATGTCTCTTGTTGTTTTCCCAGCTTTCACACGCATATGTAAGGGCAATCCGGAGTGCTTAGTGGGAAAAGCAGATGTATCTATAATCAACACCTTACAGGAACAATCAGTATTAGAGAAATTCTGGAATGGGTGGTGGAGTGAGTATGGGGATGCCCCGACTGCAATTAAACTGATTCCATGTATAGTATAGAATAAAACACATAGCTCACACGCAGAAGTATCTTCTGAACTTCAGATTGCGCTTGAACTCAAACATATTAAAAACTAGGGTCGTTTAAAATAGAGGATTTAAATGTGTGTGCATGTGTATGTACATATGAAAATGATTTTAAAATATATGAAGACACTAAGAGGCAATGGATATTATTTGTATATTCATATGAAAGTGACAAGGAGGTATTGTATAACAGATATTGAAATTTATGATATTATTGATGTTATAATTACCTTCCACAATAAACTTGATCATGAAGATAGTCCTCAAAATAAGTCTCCATTTCCAGCTTCCTTTTTTCAGCCTCTCTCTCTTCTTTAGATTTAGGACATGGACAGCAATTAGCAGTAACATTATTTTTTGTTATTGTCTCTTCTTTCTTACTCTTTGTTGAGTCACTAGGTACTGAAATTTCTGTTGGTAACAAATAAAAACTAAACCATTGGTCACAAATTAAATGTTAACATAATAATTGTGTGTTATAAATGTGCATAAAGAGACATATGATATATAAATGTAAAAAGAAGTAGCAAAATATAAATGTAAAAAGAAGTAGCAAAATATACATGTAAATAAATAACATGTGTCTTAGTTATACCAGCTTTGCTTTAGTATATAACAATGTACTCATAACAGCATGTCCAATAACAAATATAGATTATATAGTCACGCTAAACAATTTCCTACATCTTTGAACTTTGGATGATGAGAATCAGATAGCGAACTCTAAAAATATTCTCATTTGAGATATCGGATGGAGATTCTATAGCAGGTGTATTCACAAACAGTGAGAAGCCATAATTTATATGATATTCTCATATGTTGTGATTGAACTCCAGGAAAGTAGTTTCTCTAACATCCAGCAAAAGCAACATAATCAGAAAGCTACAGCAGGAAATCCTCGTTAAGGAGATTAAAGTAAATCCATTCAGTGTAGGAAAGTAACACTGGTCATGTTTGCTAGTTAAACTCAATGATTTGTTATCCTCATTTAAACTGAACCAAAGGCTCAAGGTAACAGAAAATGATTGATAGGTGATGGACAGATTATCACAAAGTAAGATTTAAGCCACAGAAGTGATAGGCAGAATGAAAGGTCATAGGTAAATTCTGACAAAAAGACGATTAATTATGATCAAAGACTCAGAATTCTCATTTGGTAGGCAGGAATAGTAGAACCTACAAACCAATATGAGCTCAATTTCAGGAGAGATCAGAGAAGAGATCAGAGAAGAGATCAGAGAGTCAGAAGACAAGCAGTCCAATTTAGGATTGCTGGCCATGTGGAGTGTCCTTTGGTTGTCTGTGAATGGACTCTTGTGTAAAAGCTGTCTTTAGTCCACCAGATAAAATGTTAGGATTAACCCTAGATTACAATTACATTGCAAAAATTACCGTCTCAAAATACAAATTCTTGAAATCTGACTGTTGCTGCAGGCAAACATTTCCCTTATGGAAGAGTCCAGTACATGGGTACAAAGATTGAAAGGGTTAAATTGAATTATATTTTCCCATATCTATAGTCAAGAGAACTAAGTACAGTAGTTATACTATCCTAGTACTCAGTGTGAAGAAAGATTGTAAGTAACATAAAACATCACATTATTTCCATATAGAAATGAGAAAAAACATCACAAATATATAAAGGAAAAGTAATTTGTCACTGAGATTGTACATAATGTAAAAAAGTTTATTCTTTTTTTTTTTGATGAAGGAAATGTCCTCTTTTTTTGTTAGTTAATGAATTTTATTTGTTATAATGTGATATATTCGGAGGAGGTTTGTGGGAATAGTCATTTTTTTTGTTTTTGCTTTCCTAAGTGAGAATAAGTTAGTGGTCAGATCATAGGGATTCATAGATTGGATATGGAAAGAATAAAAAAGTGGTGAATGTTATAAATGTTCTGGGACTGCTATCCTATATATAATTTTTATAGAATGAATGTGTTTTAGAGTGCAGTAATAAAAATGAGTAATTATACAATAATAGTACTGCACTCTAAGCTGGAGACAAATAATAATAAATGAATATTATTATAGAGGGAAACTTCCGAGGCGACAATCAGCAAATCAAAGAGTACAGGTTCGATCCTGCTTTGGTCCATATTTTTTTCTGTTGTTGATTATTTGTCAATTTTTCAGAGTGCTGTAAACATACTGTACTCTAATACAGATGAGATTAAATGAATATATCCTAAGTAGTTGTAGTAGCTGTCAACCATGGAGAAATAGTCTAATAAGAGAAAGGAGAAGGTGAAAATTAGAGAAGATTAAAGGGAGAATAAGAAATGTTAGTCAAGATGGTGAAGATAATAAGAGTTGGAGGTGAGATTAGTTTTTATTATTTTTGTTCCATCAGGTGTACACATTTAATTTGGTTTTTGCTTGTAATTATGGAGGTTGGTGATTTCTTTCTTTGCTTTGAGTTACAATGTTGCATGTTTGTTGTTAAGTGTTTTATGGTATACTGAGTGTGAAATGTGGAAATAAATGAAATGCTAATGCATATGCACATCTCTTAACTGGTGTTATTACTTATAGGCTGACTATTAAGTAGTCATATTAGACTGACCATTTTTTTTCTATTGACTTACTGTACATGACAATGAAGTTTATAGCTAAGATATAGCGAAAGATAGACAGGAGGGCTGAGAATGAAATTCGTATAAGAGAAATCGTGATTCATGTGATTGATGTAGGCAAGTTCGACTTCCAAATATGACAGTTTAGAATTAGACTTGAGATATAAGTGAAGAGGTTAGAAGCTAAGTAACATACCAAGGTGTAGTTAATAATGATAATAGACCTAGGAAGACATACAGGGAATTGAAGAGAGGAGCAACATAAAGTTCTTAATCAGTTAGACACACATTTTTTTTAATACAAAGAAGACAAGGTAGATAGAGAGAGCTAGAATTAGGTGAGGAGATTAAGGTCAAATGAGAAGAGATGAATTACTGTTGGTGTGGATGTGGTAGTGAAATATATTGAAAGTATGTGACATAATACTGAAATTGTACTACTATGTAAACCAAACAATGTTTTGCTTTTTTGTTCATGATGGTACATAGATTAAAGTAACAAAAGAGTAATGTATACATAAGGGGAATTTGTGAATGATTAATACTCATTAATAGGTAGGAATAGAGTTGTTTTTAGTATTATGCGATGTTGAGATGGATATATAACTGAGATGACACATGTTACTTGACAGTGGATTGATAAACAATACTGTAAAGTTATTGTTTTGGGATCGATTTTTGTACCATGTTATGTCAAAGCTGTAATCGATTTGATTGTGTACTTATATATTTAATAGTTTAAGATGGATAATGAAAATTGTTAAATGGGGTGAGAGAGTTAAGTGATATTGAAAATATACATATGGTATACATACATATAGTGTGCTAAACGTCATAAGATGGATAGGGCCATACACCTGTACTAGATCTTGTGTTTTAGAGGGTTAAACAGTGTACTATAGTTCGTTCAGAAATTCATGCCTACAGAGTTAATCATTTATCTTGGAAACTGTTTGATGAATTTCTGTAATTCTTTTTCATGAAATCTTATTTTTTCACCGACCTTCAGATTTTATAACATTTAAGTACAGAGGTAGTCTGAATTTTGCATAAATCATTTTTTGTTATATAATTTTAGAAAAATATCAAACTGCGTGCTCTAAACATTAGATTTTACTGTAAATTATGTTAATTTTCTAACAATGCAAGCCAAAGGCATAGGTTCTGGAAGGCCCGGTATCACTGCAAACAAATTAAAATCCATAATTGCTCAACCGCCCGAGCCAGTGGAATCATCCGAATTACTAATTCATCTCCCAAACAAAGAAAGGTAGCTGTAGTCCCCATCATAGCAGTCTCAGCACACGCCAAAAGATATAAAGCGAAACCGCACAGAAAGTGAACACAGCCAACTGTTCCCTGTCATACAGTATCATCATTCATCGTAAACAATTGGAATATCGAAACATGATAAAAATGGATGAAACATTCAGCTCACGGTGTGCACAGAGCACCTAACTCAGTAGTTCCTGCAACAAGCCGAACATGGAATATGAGGAAACTGCAACAAGAAACACTTTCATACATAGCCTTCAATGGTTCCTGCCGCCTATCCATCATATTGACCGGAAGTCCAAAATGATGACTCCTGAAAATGATGATCAAACAGACAAAGTCTGTTTGGGGACAAAGTCTTTGCTAGTGCCATGAAGTTCATGCATTTAAAGCTGAAGCTATCTTCAATCTTATGCTAGTGTATGACAAGCATGCTTCATACAGATGAATGTATTGGGCAGGATATCTAAGCACTATGGAGCTGTTCGTTGTGTAATGATGATGATGTTCCGACTAAATTAAAATAAACTACACGAAATGGATTTCAGTTCTGCTACCTAAACAATTAATCACAAATATATGGTTTAACCCTAGATAACGATCACACCCCCCCCCCCCCCATATTATTACTTTCGGTGATCCTTAATGTGGACCTTTCGGTGAGATCCTTTGACCCCTGAGTGTTGTACTTGTTTCCTTCTATCTTCCATTAAAATTATTTTTCATTGCACGAGGTACAGTCTTGTGTTTATTTTTTTTAATTCGCCAATTTTCAAGAAATTTTTTTCTCTCCTTTTTTTTTCCCCTTACGACTGGGGAAATTTCCTTGGCCGTCAATTTAACATCAAACAAACCTCTGTAACTTGGGAAAGGCGGGGAACAATGCTAAGATGTAGCCGAACATAGAACTTGTGCAAACGGATGGCATTGGCAAGGATCATTTTGAATCTATGAAGTGGGCTCATTTTGTGTTTAACTCAAAAGCATGCGTGCTTTTTAACCAAAGGTTATATATGCATGCTTTTTTTTTTTTTTTGGGGGGGGGGGGGGGAGAGAAGACTCAAGGAAGATATCCCCAATAGAAGAATAATTTGTACTATTAGTCCCATAAATGATTCGCTTCCAGAGGTATTTGATGTAAACAAAGCAGTTTTGTCATTGCAAGTGAATAATGTCCACACCTATAATTGGTCAGGATTGTGTAGCAGCAGCAGCTTTATAGCGAACACAGAAAACATCATAGGATTGTGCTGTTCTGAAACAGCTATGCCATGTTACCCTAGAATTGCCTTTCATGGGATTACTGTGACCACAAACCACTCTCCATGTGTGTGCCACATATTTACACCCCAGAAAGAAATACTGAATATAACAACATCATATGCCGTCTGTGATATTAATGACCACAAACCAGGAGCCTCCTGTACGATTGATACAACTGTTGCACCAAGCACTTCATCAGTAGAGCCAGATCTATGGAATGTTAATCTGACATTGTTCTTGAATGATGTCCAAGTTAATGAGACATCAGAATCATGTGGCAGCAGCTACAAGAAGGGAGCAGAGAACATCAAGTTCTGCTGCTATAAAGGAGACTTGTCTTGCTATCACAGAATTGCCTTAAATGGGATCACTGTAGTTGGAAACTTCTCCTCTTGTGTAAACTACACATTCACATCCATGAGTGAATCAGTGAAGGTCACAAAATAATATTCTCTCTGTGGTTTTACTAACTACAAGTCAGGTGGCTTCTGTTGGATTGGAAATGATAACTTACCACCACTGTGTGTCTATATGTTTGGAATTGGAGTCATCAACGATGGCCTAACATCATCAAGTGCTACGACGATCATCATTTTCGGGAGGACACGAACTTCTATGGTATATGGTGGATAGGCGGCAGGAACCATTGAAGGCTATGTCTGAAAAGTGTTCCTTCTTGCAATTTCCTCATATTCCAAGTCCGGCTTGTTGCAGGAGCTACTGAGTTAAGTGCTCTGTGCACTCCGTGAGCTGTGTGTCTCATCCGTTTTAATCCTGTTTCGATATCCCGCTTGTTTACGATGAATGATGATATCGTATGACAGGGAACAGTTGGCTGTGTTCACTTTCTGCGCGGTTTCGCCTTATGTCTTTTGGCGTGTGCTGAGACTGCTACGATGGGGACTACAGTTACCTTTCTTTGTTAGGGAGATGTGTTAGTAATTCAGATGATTCCACTGGCACGGGCGGTTGAGCAATTATGGATTTTAATTCGTTTGCAGTGATACCGGAGCCTTCCATAACCAATAACCAATAGCCGAACATAGTGATGGATGCATGGCAGCCATGTCAATAGACAATGTAACACGTTTGATCCATGTCCTAAATCAAATCTTATTCAGGAAATCTGAATCATGTGTCTCCTCTTGAGTAAAAACCCAGATTTGTAGCAAAAGTTCCAAGAAAATACTATTTTTTGATCTATGAATTTTACAATTATATGGGGGTAATTTTTACTATTGTATTATAAACGGGAGAGTTACAGATATGTATTGTAATGATTAGTTCATCATCATCATCAAGTACCGGGCCTGCTGTCATAAGTGATTATTACTTTCGTTCTTGCAAGTTATTTATCATTCTCTTGTTGCAGTCTTACAAATTCCTTGTCTGTTGTCCTATTGTCCATGATTCACATCCATATGTTAAGACTGGCTCCACATAACAATTAAGAACTACTCCTTGTTTCTATGGTCAAAAATAGATTGCATAGTATCTTCCTCATTTTTGGAAAGGTGCTTTTGCCTGAGATATTCTGCATCTTGCCTCTGTTGTACATCTTCCGTCTGAGATTAACAAAGTTCCCAGATATTAAATTCATTTACCTATTTCAATATTGTTCCATTTGTCTTTATTTTGCACCGAGGTGATGTCTTTTTCTTTGTTGTTACCATTACTTTTGTCTTTTTGCTATTAAGGCTGAGTCCTTCATCCGTTTTCACCTCTATGGCTCTTTCTACTAAAGATCTTATGATGTATATGGCATTGCTCATTCCTTTACCTCTAACAAAACCACACAGTCCATAATTTCTGGACTGATTTTGTTTTGCACTTTTCGCATAATGATTCTTAGTCATGTGACTCATAAGGCTTATTGTGCGATGATCATCGCATTCAGTCGCACCAGATTTCTTTGGTAGGGCTATGAATATTGATTTGAGCATGTCGTCTGGTATATACCCGCTGTTGTAGACAGTATTCATATATTTGTCAGACATATTTTTGTTATTATTTCTATTCCAAAATCACCTATGGCTTCAATCTCTTCTTTAGTTATATTATCTGGCCCAGCAGCTTTTCCTGCTTTCATATTGCGCAAGGCGTCTTCCACTTCTTCTTTGAGTACTTCTGGTTCTTCTCCATTATCTTTAATATTTACTTCTGTTCGCTCATCAATGTAAAGATCTTTAATGTATTCTGTCCATCATTTCCTTATGCTTTCTTGTTCAATCAACAGCTCTCCTTCCTTTGATCTTAAACATCCAGTTTTTGATTGCGTTTTTTTCCTGTTAATTCTTCAATTTGTGTGTATATAGCTCTGGCTGTTAGGAAAAGACAATCATCATTTTTTGGCCATGTAAATGAGAAAAGAACAACTTGAATATATTGTAACAACTGGAAAAATTGAGGGATGAAGAGATAGAGGGAAGCAAAGAGAAAAAATAACAGACAGCTTAAGAGAATGGCTTGGCAGAAGGTCAACAACAGAAATGATAAATAGCTGCCGAGATCGAATGTTGTGGAGAGACATGATCACCTACGCCACTAGGCCCGGTACTTGATGATGATGATGATGATGATAGCTCTGGCATCTCCTTTTTGTTGCATTACAATCTCTTTGCAACAATTATTAGTTAATGGATGAATGTTATGAATCCCATTGACAAAGGAAAAAAAGAAAACAATGAAAAGGTACTGATAGAAGCCAACGCACAAATGACACAAAGTATATGAATTAAAATTATGACAAAAGTGACAGGATATGTTGAAAAAATATAGAGAGTTATAAAAGAATAGAGAATGAGCAAAACTAATATTAAAAGCTAGAGAGTACATTGTGGGGGAAAACATATTTTGAAAAATAATATAGAATATGGATAAAAGAAATAGAAATCAGAAAAGGCAAATTATGTTAAAATAATGCAGATGAGAAAAATAATATTAAATACAGAAAAAGAAAAAGAGAACGACAAATATTATCTGCAGATTAGTAGTCAACTGATTAGTAGTAAACAGTGAGAAGATAGACAACAGAGCAGATTAGGGAAAGTAAAATATTTCTAGATCATAAAAAGCCTATAATGAGGAAACCATAAAACATTAAATTACACTTATACACATGGAATCCGAGTACTAAGAATATTTGAATTCAAAGCAATTGAGTTAAAAAAATCAAAATGTTAAGATCATTTTAAGTAAAACATTTGCACTAAAAAAAAAGAGAATAAAATTAGACCAAAACCAAGCATTAGGAATTTGTAAATGTATCTACAAAGATGCCAAATTAAAGATAATTCTTTAAAAAATTGTTATTCAATACCACTTCTATGTTTACTCACGTTCTCGACAATAGTTCCTCAGCTCAAATGCTTCTAAATTAAGATCTAGAATTTGATACTTGACCAAGTAGTGAGTGACAATTCCATTCGGGAATTTTGGTGGATTCCATTTCACATATAGTTCATGTGGATCATCAGACGTCACTTCTATATCTATTGGTTCAGTCGGGACTGATAAAAGAAAGAATCAATTTAAACCAAGGCACAAAAATAATTATCAAATACAGCATTATATATACTGACAATATTAGTTTTTGTGCAAAAATATAATAATTAAGCAACAATCCTAACATTAAACATTACAAACTTATCTAACAACAGGTTCCTCAAAATAATAATAAACTGATGCTGGAAGCCACAGAAATACTTTACTGATTACATAAAAAAAGATACATATGAACAATATCATATATATTATTATAATAAGAATATCTGTGCCAATGGTGAAACACAGCAAGAATAATTAACACAACAGAAAGAAATTGCAACACCGAATGTCCAAAAGAACACTTTCGCTCGACACTTCATAGTGATGACTCGAAGATGCAGTCTTGATTACTTTTAAAAGTTTATTAACTCAGCTCTCTAGTTACATGTCATAAATTTATCTAAATAAATGTCTTGCTTGCATATAAAAGTCTCTCAATACACAGAAATACTTCCAATGTCCATCTAAAAATCTTGCTTGCATATAAAGGTCTCTCAATACACAGAAATACTTCCAATGTCCATCTAAAAATCTTGCTTGCATATAAAGGTCTCTCAATACACAGAAATACTTCCTATGTCCATCTAAAAATCTTGCTTGCATATAAAGGTCTCTCAATACACAGAAATACTTCCAATGTCCATCTAAAAATCTTGCTTGCATAT
Source organism: Megaustenia siamemsis (assembly GCA_032433765.1). Classification (NCBI taxonomy): domain Eukaryota; kingdom Metazoa; phylum Mollusca; class Gastropoda; order Stylommatophora; family Ariophantidae; genus Megaustenia; species Megaustenia siamemsis. The sequence goes on from JAVIAB010000092.1 coordinate 107,482,040, forward strand.
AAAGGTCTCTCAATACACAGAAATACTTCCTATGTCCATCTAAAAATCCTGCTTGCATATAATAATCTCTCAATACACAGAAATACTTCCAATGTCCATCTAAAAATCTTGCTTGCATATAATAATCTCTCAATACACAGAAATACTTCCTATGTCCATCTAAAAATCTTGCTTGCATATAATAATCTCTCATTACACAGAAATACTTCCTATGTCCATCTAAAAATCTATCAATCTATCTATAATTATATGGCAATATTTTGTGTGTCGTCAGGCAACTATTGGTGGTATGGCACTCTCCAAGTTCTGTAAGAAAATCAGCACAACTTCTTTGGCTAACACAAAGTCACATACACAATAATATAACTTCTGTGCATAACTTGTACCAACAACTTTTTCTCCTATGAAATCTGTACATTCCTAGACCTCGTCTCAATAATAAGCACAAATCGCTCTAAAAATAAAAAAATCTCTTCCTTCATCATCATCAGGTCACATGTCATTTGCAGAAAGTTGCATTAACCACAGCCAGTCTATCTTCTGGCTAACAATGTTCTTGCACTCTCATCTTGACAATTCGCAGCCAACGAATGCTCCAGTATAGTATAATTATACAATATAATGTTACTACTTATCTTTCAGTCTCAGACTCATCTCTTGATACCTAGTGACTAACTTCTCTTAAACTTGAGACCTTTTATACTTCAGTAACTCTCTGCCTAAGATATGCTGATGATACTGTTCTACTAGCAGAATATCCTAGAGACCTACAACAATTGCTTAATGTGATAAACATAACAAGCAAAAAATATGGACTAGAAATGAATATCAAAAAGACTAAAACTATGATCATAAACAAAGAAAATTCTCAAGACCTACAATTAAATATCACAATTGAGGGAATACATCTGGAGACAGTCCAGAGTTACAACTACCTGGGACATACTATAACCAATGATGGAAAATGCAAAATTGAAATAAACAAAAGAATAGGTATGGCAAAAAGTAATTTTAATGCCATGAAAAATATACTAACAACAAAACAAATATCAGCAGGGCTGAAACCAAGAATGGCAAAATGTTACATCATCTCAATATTCCTGTATGGTGCAAAAACATGGACATTGGACAAGAAAACAGAACAGAAAATTGAAGCCTTTGAAATGTGGATTTATAGAAGAATAGGTAGAATTGGATGGAAAGAAAAGATAACAAACAATGAAGCTTTAAAACAACTGAAAATAAAAAGAGAACTACTAAATACAATTAAGACAAGACAAATGAAATTTTTGGGGCGACACAACAGCCTACTAAAAGTAATATTGGAAGGAAAAATACAAGGTAAAAGAGGCAGACCAAGACTAACATGGACGAGTAATATCAAAAGATGGACAAGTCAATCTATGACAGCCTGCACCATCAAAGCAAGAAACAGAGTAGAATGGTGATCCATGGTAGCCAACCTTCGTTGCGGAGAAGGCACTCGATGATGATGATTATGATGAACTCTCTACTACAATAATCATGCTCTAATCTCAGAGTGGTTGAGTTTCACTAATATTCAGGGAGTTCATACTTAAGTTATATCCAGCTTCTCATTGACTTCAGCTATCTTCTAATTCTTAGCCTCTCTCCAATCGATCAAGTGGCAGGCTCCAATTGACATAACTTATTAATTCACCACTCACTTCAGAATTTCTTTGTCAGATCCTCTTGTGAACTATTATTATTATTCATCAGATCTTACTTATTTGGTGTATTACTGAATATTCTCCCACCTCTATCAGTTCAACCGACGGCTTCCGGGTTCACCCAGCCTTAAATGGCTACCGGATTTTTTTCTGGGAAAGTAAAGCAGCCCGGGCATAATACCGACCACATTACCCCAAAAATCATGTGCTGAAGGTCTGTAAAATATAGGTTCACTAACACCCTATTTCCCTATACGCCACTTGGCGTGACGGGGGTACTTTATTTTACTTTTTACTATCAGTTCAAGCAAATGTTCTTCTAAAATCACTAGAAATGTACAATTTCAGCATCCATTAAAATAAATTGAATCAGCTCCCTCAATGAGATAGAGTTGCTTGCACAGAAGAGAGATAAATGGCGTGATTTGATAAAAAATATTTACAAGGATTGAGAACTACCAGAATAAAAATTTAGATAAGAGAAAGTGTATCTGGGTCTATGCCGTATGGGCTGGCTATGGCTTGAAAAGTCAATAGATAGATTAAAATAAACATTTTTTTTTAAAAGTCATAAAACTTTTAATTATGTTTTCTATTTTAAGCAAAACTTTCACTTCTACCTATTTTTCTAAATAAAAGCATCACTGCACCTATAAATAAATAAATCATCATCATTCTTTAATCACTGAGAGTTACAGTAACATGACATCTTAAACAAGAACTGTGCAACAGCCTCTGATGAGACTCCTAGAACCCAAACCTTGTCCATTCTTCAATTTTGTCTATCCACTCCTTCCTCTTCTTACAGTTCTTGCAATACTGTTTTCACTGGCCCTGATAAACTGGAGAGGTGGCCACAATACTTCAGCTAAAGCTTTTTTTTTTAAATAAATGAATGAAATTAAGTTATTTATCAAATTTTACCTCATAAAATAAGTGTACAATGAGGTGAGTTTCTTCTAATTTATTTTTTGCTTTAGTCTTAAAGTAAGAGTTCAGTTTTAACCCTTAATTAAAATCAAGATTTTGTAACTTTTCCCATTAATATACCGTAGTAAAAATTACTACTACTTAAATGTAACATTACGTGCTCTAAAAATTGTAATTTCTCTGAACTTTTGACATACTGCTGCGTGATCACACTAGACAAAACACAGGGACTAGGAATTCCTGGCTCAGGTTGATTTATAAGTCCTGAGTTACACCTCATGGACCGGACATGCTATAATGTCTATCAGTACAGTCGCTATAAGTATGTCAGTGTGTTCGGCTAACTCATAACATTATTTATTCACTGTGTTCCTTGAGTCACAAAGGGTTGTTTGAAGTCTGCCAATGCAACAACAGCAAAAAAAAAAAAAAAAAAAAAAAAAAGTGTGTGTGTATGTAAGAAGATAAGAACAACCAAAATCTTGAAAATGTGTGTGAAAATGTTCACAAAAAAACAATGCATCTCGGGGGGGGGGGGGGGGGGGGGGGGGGGGGCACATCAACAGAAACAAATCCAACACTCTGGGGTCACCAGAAGAGAAGTAGTAATTAGGAAATATTTAAGTAATTAAGAGTGTAGTGCTGGGGGGTAGTGCTACAGTGCATCGTATCAGTTCTGTTGTTGACTGTTTTCCATGCCATGACACCAAGCTATCCAGTATTTTCTCTCTTTGTCGTCCGCGATCTCTCTTTCCTTTTATTTTGCCAGTTGTAACCAAGTATTCCAACTTTCCTCTTCTCATGATGTGCCCAAAAAATGTTGATTGCTTCTTTCTGATGTTTTTTAAGAGCTCCCTTTTTGTGTTGGCCTCTTATTGTTTTACTACAATGATAATATAGCACTGGCAATCTCATCTATGAATACAATATCATTGGACACATTATGCACAAATGTGGAAGCGTCAAAGCGCAACATTTAAAAAACACTTCACATTTCTACTGAAAAATTGCTATCGGACTAACCATTTGTTAATTAAAATTACTTGGAAAGATATGGTAGTGTTTTAAAAACAAGAAAATTTCAAGGAGCCTCAGTGACTGAGTGGTTAGTGTGCTATGTTCCTGATCAGAAGGGTCTGGGTTTAATTCCCATAAGTGGTAGATTATTTATTTTTTTTTTTAATTATTTTTTTTTTGGATGACAAAACTCTGGGATTCCACGAAGTGATCACTATCCATGTGTCCTCCTAATTGAGAAAAGCAGAAATAGAAGCCAGAAAAGAAAGCTCCACACATTCAACTACAAGAAAACAGACCTGGACATCATTAGTAAAATCAGACATAGGAAATAGAGCACCCCTCATAGGAGGCAGGAGAGATGGACGCAGCCACCCTGGTGAAACACAGAAGTCGAGGAAGCTTGGCGGAACAAGAGACAAACAGCCAAGATATGGCAGAAAGCCAGAAAGAATGGAAGAACACAATCTGAGCTCTTGAAGCGTCTGAAAGAAGAGGCCAACCAAAAAATGATACACTTTAAACTATGTGCTAAGTAGGCTAAGGATGCCAAGTGGGATGATTTCTATAAAAAAGTGTGCTCAGAAAAATCGCTAGATACATTCTGGCGCCTTCATCAGAGCATGAATGGCACAATACGACACAGAGGCATACCATACTTTCAGAACACAGGCCAGATATGGCACAAATCCCAATGAGAGCAAAGGGAAGGCCCTGCTTGCCCACTACACTGAGCAGACTCAGCAAAGAAATGAGGCTGTAAGAATGAGGATACAGGGGTCACTGTCAGAATTGTATAAGGATGTAGTGCCAGGAGAGGATATCACAATCACAACCGAAACCATTCGTACAACACTTAAAAGGTCACACAACACAGCTCCTGCTCCAGATGGTGTTCAGTATGACAACATAGGCGATTTAGCTGATGACTTGAAAAAAACTGGCCAAAGAGTTTAATGTCAGCATTCGGAGTGGCCAGATTAAGGAGGAGTGGCTACACAGCTACTTACTATCGCTACCGAAGCCAAACAAGGACCATTCTCAGATCAGTGCCTACTGAATCATCAAGATGCAGAACACTGCGGGCAAGCTGCTGGAGAAAATAGTTGCCCATGTCCTCACCTGTCACCTTGAACAGAAATGCACATTTCCGCCCACACTTGGAGGTTATAGATATAACAAAGATACATGGTTCAATGCGGCAGTCTTTACCTACGGCGTCTTCGAAGGCTTCCACAGATGAGAGGAGACACGTGCTGCTACTATAGATCTGGAGGATGCATACAATAGGGTACCATTTGAATATTTCATGCATATGCTCCTCAAACTGGCGGTGCACCCCTTCCTCATTAGATGGATTGCCGCAGCACTGTTTCAGAGGAAGGTGATACTCAGATGTGGAATTGGTCTTCCGAGCCAACATCCATTTGTCCAGGACTGCCACAAAGCTCACCATTGTCACCAGTTCTATTAACGTGTACACAATAACGATCACGGAACAACAGCTGCAAGGGAGGGGAAAAACTATGACTTTTGCTGATGATATTCTGGTATATCGACAGGGAACAGACAGAAGGGGAAATCACCTCCACAATGCAAGATGGACTCCTGGTGTGGGGTTTCAGGTGACTTGGTTAATCCTAATAAAGCATCAGTTTCATGGTTCTCACTTAACAATCATATCGTTAACACGGACACACCTGTTGCACGTATGGGAACTGGTGAGGTGACCAGGGACAAATTGATGACATACCTCGCAGTTAAGTTTGATCGCAGCCAGTGTTTTTAGGACCATGTTGACCATCTTCTTCTTCTTCTTCTTTTCACTGATACCTAAAAGGTGTCGTGGTTTATATCATTTGTCGTTCTTGTGCTGCTCGAATTGTCTGAATTAGTGATTTTCCTTTGTTTTACATGTCTCTGTCACTGCATCTATCCATCTTCTTCTGGGTCTTCCTCTTGGTCTTTTTCCATGCATTCTCGAGAAGAACGCCCTTGATGGTGATTGGTGAGGATTCATTCTGACCAGGTGACCAAACCATTTAAGTTGTTGTTGTTCTATATATTCTTGGCAGGGTTTTGTTCCTACTATTTTTCTTATGGTTTCATTTGGTATTCTATCTCTTCTTGTGTTGTTTGTTACTTTTCTCAAGCAATGCATCTCACATGTATTGATCTTTCTTAAATGTGATTTAGAAAGGGTCCATGTTTGCCTTTCATAGCATAAAGTTGGTATGAAGATGCTATTTATCATTTGTTGTTTAGCTGGCATAGAAATGTTTGGATGTCTTAGCAATGGTGAAAGCTGGTATGTGACAGCATTTGCTTTTTGTATTCTCATGTCAATTTCTCTGTCTAGTTTTCCATCTTCTGTGAACATTGTGCCTAAATACTTGAATTCCTCTACTTGTTTTATTTCTTTATCTTTGATCTTGATGTTTAATGGGTGTCTTAATTTGCTTATTCTTATAGCCTCTGTTTTTGCTGTGTTAATTTTCATACTGTAGTTTGTGCAGCTTTTATCTAGAGATGTTAAATGCTGTTGTAGCAGGTTTTCATCCTCATATATTAGGCATTGGTCATCTACGAAGAGTAGCTCATTGATGTTGGAGTTTTCTACCTCTATGTTATTATTTGATTTGTCCTTATTGTTGGTTGTTTCCTGATTTATTTTGCCCATATATATGATGAAGAGGAGTGGTGAGAGGACACATCCTTGTCTTACTCCTGTTGTAACCTGAAACCATTCTGACAGACCTTCCGATGTTTTGACGGCACTTTGACTGTTTTTATACAATGCCATTATATTATCTAGTAGTTGTCCTGCTACCCCGTAGGTTTCTAATGGACCATGCAGTAACAAAATCCCGCAAAGGATTAGCCGCCTTGAAGGTCATGGCAGCTGCCAACATCGAGCAGAGGCTACTTACTCTTCTGTTCCAGGGATTAGTCCTCGCACCAATCGAGTATGCCCTGGCGATTCTTACTGTCAGTACGACTCAAATTGACAGGCTGGAGAAAATACAAAATAAAGCCATGCGCATTATCTTGGGATGTACAAGGGACACTCCCTGTGTAGCAATGAGGTACCTTCTTGACTTTCCAACCATGGATGACAGAATCAAGATCTGAAGGGCACAGAACATGCCTGAAGATTAGCGCAGATAAAGAGCATCCATTGCACCACGAGCTCAACACAGGGAAAGGTGCCAGGCTAAAAAGAGGCAGATCATGAGTGGGCCAAGCAGAAGATGTCATCAAACAGGTCTGTGGGTTTACCAACATCAAAGTTGGCGAGGAGTGGATACCGGGTTGCCTACGTCATTCAAGGGGACATTCTTATGTATTGTCACAATCGACAGGAAAAGTAGTGAACAGAACTCAGTTGTGGTCAATGCGGAGGTCAACGGTCTCATCTGGAATAACACCGATGAGAAAGATGCAGTGATCTATGCAGACGGATCTGTCATACGACACCAAAGAAGTGCATGGGCATTTACAGCACGCTCGGCAGGCAAGAGTAGTCAAAGAAGACAGTGGTGCATACGTCATGACCACGAGTAGCATGACGATGGAAGTGATGGCAGTGACCAGTGCATTCAACTGGTTAGAGCCACAAGACTACACCCATGCCTGTATACTGAGTGATTCGATGAGCATGATAAAAAAAGTGGAAGTAAGCTCTGTACGCATGAAATGGTTAGAGTCATTGCAGAAGTAAAAAATATGTAAGGTCACCTTTGCCTATGTCCCTGGACATGTGGGAGTACGAGGAAATGAAAGAGCGGACAGGTTGGCTGGCTGCGCTGTCGTTGAGGAAGGTCAACCAATGAATTGGATGGACATCATCAATGTCCTCCGAGATGTGGGAAGAGCACAGGACTTCGACAATCACAAATCCACGTCACTCTTTCGGATGATAGAGATGGGAGTTGGGCACAGCCAGAAATGAGAAACTTAGTGGGTGTATAAGAAGACTTATCAACCAACACAGAACTGGAGTCGTCAGTCGCTGGACACTGCGGGACTTGCTGAGGAGGGGATCTGAGCACCTATGGACATGTTCGGGGTGCAATGATGATGACCCACAAATAACTAAATAACTCAAAGGTGGCCTGGCAAGATACTGGCCACATCAACTAATAATTGTCATAGTCATGGAAAAAAATGTGGTCATTGACACCATAATACCTGTACTCCTAGAAGGCATTTAGGTAAGCTTTACCATTTATTTTTACTTTACTTATATTCAAGCTGGATATTTTGTATATCACAAAACAGTAATTTACAACTGAGCAAAAAGGACAAAAGAGTAAACTTACAATCTGGTCTTGTTTTAAAGGTTTTTACGTTGGTCATTGATACATAAGTAGCTGATGACAGTTTGTATGTCTGGACATAAACTGCATACTCTGTGAATGCTTTCAGATTTTTCAGATCATGTTTCTGGGTGTTATTTGCGTCGTTTATAGGCGTTACCTCATTGGTCATCCATCTGTAAAGATGCAAATTGAATTAAGCTAGCTTATCTCAAAACAAAATCATATTTAATTTAAAGCCAAACGAGTTATCGCAAGCACAAACAAATATAATGCATTAGCATTTGTTGTCTATGTATCAAGTCTGGCTGTCTACCTGCCTGTCTGTCTATGTACATATATAGAACACTACATGAAATAACACAGTGTAATTAAAATACAACAGTTAATTAAATGTAATTAAATTTAATTTTCTGCACAAATGCATAAATTCTTTTTCTTCTTCTGCTGCATACATTTTAAGACAACACTTTAATAGTTATGGTGCTCACAAAGCAATATACTTCAACTTGTCTTAAAGTGGTGACTGTTTACAATAGCCAACGAGATAGCTTCTCTGTTCTCATTTGTCAGGCATGTTGGTAGAAGATATTCAGGAGGCATTGTACAAATTCCACAGTCATAATCATCAAAGATCATAATCTTATGAAGTTGACAAAAATTTACTATTTAATAATGTGCTATGTCCTGTGCACAGTCTGAGCAATGTTAGTTGCTCTAGACTGTTGAGCTGGTGTGTATGAATAAGATATTACATTTTTAGGATCAAGAGAAAAAAAAAAGATTCCCATTTATTGTATAAATGTATGAACAGAAGGGTTATATCACAAATTACATTCAAGGATAAACTGATTTTTCACCTTTCCCACATGCTTTCAAATATTCACAATGATTCTAACAAATTGTAATTCTTTTTATATTTTCATGCAGTTTTTTTGTGAAAAGACTGGGCACTGTCATTCGATGTTTCATTCTCTAATTACATATTAAAGAGAGATCAACCTATATGCATTCATAGTAGACCCATAGGTACCCAGTAATTCTCATAAGATAATGAAAAGGACACTCACTAACAATTTTTGTAGGCTGGTGGTCTAATCATGATCTGTCCTCTCAATCAGCCCCATCTAATGAATGTCCAGCTCTATTATGCTTAAATAATTCATTCTCTAATGTACAGATGTTCAGTTTTATGACATTTGTATCACGTGAATGTATTTGTTTTCACTAATCTAGTATCTTTGATACAAATGGTGTCCCAATCTGTTTCGCCTGAGCATTGTTGAAAGATGGCTTATGACACCTAGACATTCTATAACAAGAATATTTTTCATATGACAGAAGTGTTCTCTCCCCATTGAGGTTTGAAAGTCGCATTTATAACTGTTTCAGCTATTTCACAAATTGCCCCTAAATCCACTTGTTGGAGAGATTCACTTTTTTCAGTATTTATCTACATCTTGTTTTCAAGAAGAAGTATTGTATTAGCCACATATGACTCCAGATGTAGTTAAAATTATACAGGTTGTTCTGTGAGGAATTTGATTGATCATGGCTCTAAAAATCTAAGTATGACACAAAATAATAATTATGATCATTTAGTAACATTTGTAATGAGAAGGGTTACAGGACAAAGAAGGGGATTGCTAGGATTTGGAAAAGTAAGGCATAGCCTTGTGCTACATGACCTTTATGGTAGTCATGACGGTCATCACCCTGGTGAAGTTGAGGCAAAGGTCAACAATCTGTCAGTGAATCACTACAAAAAGAATATTGAGACATACACACAAATTAGATGTTAAAGAATAGATGCAGGAGTGACCAGAAGAGACAAAAAAACTGAAATGAGGTTATAAGAGAAAAGTTAGCACAGAACCAATTTTGAATTACATACAAAGACAACAGATAAAATCATTTACCCACCTAAAGAGAATGTTTAATAATGATATGTCATACCATATACAAGGTAAGCACAAAAAGAGGAGAAGGACACCGAACTTGAGACACAGCCAGAACAGGTTGGAACAACACATCAGAGAAACTCTACAACAGCATAAGTGTCAATGCTGAGACTGTCAGAAAAGCATGAACCAGAACTTTGTATCTCCTTCTAAACCCAAAGCGATTTAAAAAAAAAGATGAAGAGAAAAGAAGCAAAAAGAAGTAAGAGAAGTGTAAAGAAAAACACAAACTCTAACCTACAATTATAAAAAAGCAAGCAAAGCATTTTTAAATCATGGCACATTTAAACTATATATAGGAGGAGAAATCAATAAATAAGTCACAAAGTGATCTGGTTTAGCAGGAAAATTTAGTTGATTATTTCAAAAAGTGCAGATGGTAGTAACATCTAACTTTATGATTTGTTAGGTAGGGGGCATCGCCTGTATTGCAGTGCAGTAACAAAAAGGTCACTGAACCGAAGGAATGTAAAATCCAAGAGCAGCGTTGTTGTTAATTTTTTATTGGGGAAAAGGGGGCGCACACAAAAGGACTTTCTGCAAAAAAACATTCATAAGGAAATGCTTCCCATTTATGCTGACAATTGTTTGTTCTGTAAAGTGGTGCATTGCTGGCTAGACAAACTTTCTCAAGGACACAAAAATTGTTGATGAAGTTTGACCTGGACATCATGATCAGACAGCAGATAAATAAGTCAATCCAAAATGCAAGGAGGAAGTTGACTATTCTAAGAAAGCTGTGTGGAACCATATGGGGTGCGAGTGGGAAAGTACTCAGTAACGTTTACCAACAGAGTATAGGCCCACATTTAGAATATGGATCATCTGCATGGTGCTCAGTATCAAACACCACACTGCAAGAACTGGATAAAGTACAAAACCAGTCACTTAGGGTCATCACAGGAGCAATGAAATCAACACCAATATTGGAGATGGAGAAATTGTGAAGGATACCAGCAGTGAGAGAACGGAGGGACACAAAGGTGCTGATAGAGGCAGAACAATTTTCATGCATGAGACATTCAATGAACGACAGATTAAAAAATCTTGCATTGGGACAACTTAAGAGAAGCAGTTTTATCCACCAAGCCAAGCGTATTTGTAGACAAACACCAGACATGCCAAAAGTTGTTAACCTCCTACTGCCCATACCAGAACAGACTCCCTGGACAGAGGAATCAGGAATATCAATACAAATATGGACAGAAGTGAAAGGAATACTTGACAAAGAGGAGCAGAATAGTTTACAGCATAAAACAATAACTCTCAGTTTCTTGGATGAAGATTACCCACAAGATCTATGGATTCGTGTGTACACAGATGGATCAGCACAGAATGCAGTAAAGAATGGGGGAGCAGGTGCATATATAGAGTACCCAAATAACACTAGGGATATGAATAAAATAGCAACAGAGAAATATTGTCACAATTATAATGCAGAAATCCAAGCAATAAAGTTGGCAAAAGAAAAACTATCTATCTATTGTCCTGTCAAGCCGAAGATGGCACATAGGGCAGAACCACAATCTCAAAAACAGAAACCTTGCGTGCCAAAATGGCACATATTGCAGAGATCACTGCTTCTAAAATCTATGGTTCTGTTTCCATAACAATGCTTTTTACAATGACAGCTCGTCAAGCCATCGATCAATCTCCTTAGTCGCCTCTTACGACATGCCTGGAAGGTCACAGTGTCACTATTCTTTACTTCCCACATAACGAGGCCCCAGTAACGCACGGGAAACAAAAACTGCTGAACAGCAATCTTAGCCCACAGCCTGTAGTGTTTTTGACAGATGCAAGATCAGTACTCCAGGCATTACAATCCAGAAAATTACCACATCTGCAGACCTTATTGACTGAACTCTGCAATCACCACAGGGTTGCTCTGCAGTGGATCCCATCTCACTGTGGAATACCAGGAAATGAGAAAGCAGATCAGTTGGCAAAGGAAAGTTCGACAGGCACACAACTAGATGCACCAGTTATATACCATCAGAAGAAACAGATATTCAAATCAATCAGAGAACCACAAGCCCCAAATCAGGATGCCTTTCATAATATGAAAAGATGTGAACAAGTTCTCAGTATACGCCTCAGAACATGATACAATCAACTCCACAGTCACATGTATACAAAATTCAAGATCGGCACCTCAACTACTTGTACATGTGGACAGGTTTCCCCAGACTGCTGAACACATACTTCAAGATTGCACTGAATATAGTAGACTGAGGAAAATCCATTGGCCCATAGATACAACACTATCATCTTCATCATTGAGTGCCATCTCCAAGGTTGGCTACCATGGAGCGCCATTCCACTCTGTCTCTTGCTTTGATGGTGCAGATTGTCATAGGCTGACTTGTCCATCTTTTGATGTTACTCGTCCATGTTAGTCTTGGTCTGCCTCTGCCTCTTTTACCTTGCATTTTCCCTTCCAATATTACTTTTATTAGGCTGTTGTGTCTTTTAACATCACCCAAAAATTTCATTTGTCTTGCTCTAATTATGTTTAGTAGTTCTCTTTTCATTTTAATTGTTTTAAAACTTCCTCGTTTGTTTTCTTTTCTTTCCATCCAATTCTACCTATTCTTCTATAAATCCACATTTCAAAGGCTTCAATTTTCTGTTCTGTTTTCTTGTCTAATGTCCAAGTTTCTGCACCATACATGAATATTGAGAAGATGTAACATTTTGCTATTCTTAGTTTTAGCCCTGGTGTTATTTGTTTTGATGTTAGTATATTTTTCATGGCATTGAAATTACTTTTTGCCATACCTATTCTTTTGTTTATTTCAGTTGTACATTTTCCATCACTGGTTATAGTATGTCCCAGGTAGTTGTAGTTCTGAACTGTCTGTAGATGTATTCCTTCCACTTTGATATTTAATTGTAGGTCTTGAGAATTTTCTTTGTTATGATCATAGTTTTAGTCTTTTTGATGTTCATATCTAGTCCATATTTTTTGCTTGTCATGTTTATTACATTAAGTAATTGTTGTAGATCTTTAGGATTTTCTGCTAGTAGTACATCTCAGTGATGTTTTTAAAGATTTGCTCAGTGTATAAATTGACCAAGCTTGGTGATAGGATGCATCCTTGTCGTACTCCTCTTTTTTATATCAATGGGTGTAGAGTTCTCCTTGTTATATTTTATTATAGCTGTTTGCTCCCAGTACAAATTACATATCAGTCGTATGTCTGTGTCATCCAGATCTATATCTTTTAGGCAGTCTATAAGTTGATTATGGTGTATTCTATCAAATGCTTTGGTGTAGTCTATGAAGCAGGCATATATTGGTTTGTTTACTTCTATGTACTTTTCAATCAATGTCCTCACGCTGAATACGGCTTCTTTTGTCCCACTGTTTTTCCTGAATCCGAATTGCATACTTATATTTTTCAAGTTTAGTTGTTTTTTTTTCTTTTAACAGCCATTTGTGACACTTACTTATTGATTTCCCCTTATATATCATATACTTACGGGTCTGTAGAGCATACATCACGGCCCTCAAAAATGCTGATGTCTTCATATTTAGATTTACTATGAAGAAAATAAAAATGCATACAAAAAAATTAATTTCCTCACACAGTTTTTAACATATGGTTAATGGTTAGCAGAAACAAACTCATTGCACTTTTGGTAATCTTAAACATGCACATTCAACCAAAGTTATATATACTATGAATCCAATAAAATAGAGCAATCACAAAAATATACTTCTGTTAAACAAAAAATGATTAGAGAATTTAGAACTGAAAGGATACACATTTATGCCATATGCTTTTTTATACGTGAAAATAAATAGGATAAGTGACAAAGGAATACAACTGCACGTAAAGTGATCATATGATCAGAAAATGAACTTAAATACCACATTATCATTTTAGATCTGTGAACATTAACTCTTATACAATGTAATAATAAAAGTATGCAAATGACATAAGGTGATAAGTGGCTCAAATATAACAAATACTGAGGACGGAATTTACTAATGATTTCTTTCTTTCTTTTTCTTCTTTTATACATCTGCTGTTGCTATGAAGCAGCGCAGGAGAAAGGAGGAAAGTATAAAATAATCTAATATCTATAGATGTTGTAATGCTTGTTATTCCAGTTAATTTACTTTAGATATGGTGTCATTCTTGGGCATGTTAGGATGGAATTGTTTAGGTTCTTGCATATGTCTTTTATTCCATTTATGCATCTCTTCCTTGATCTTGTTCTTTGTCATGATATTCAGACACAGAAAACCATAGATTTTTGGTCTGATTTCATTTTTACCAAGTGCCTAAACCATATTATTTGTTGTTTGCTTATATATATCAAGGAACCATCAAGCTATCAGTAACAAACAAACAAACAAAAAATAACAAAAACAGTGAGGCCCCAACTTAGGAGAACACAGGCTCTAATCCTGGTAGGGTCAAAAGGTGTGTGTGCGTGTGTGTGTGTGTGTGAGAGAGAGAGAGAGAGAGAGAGAGAGAGAGAGAGAGAGAGAGAGAGAGAGAGAGAGAGAGAGAGAGAGAGAGAGAGAGAGAAAGAGAAAAATTAAAACCTCTGATCCAAACACCTCACAGCAACTGCATTGAACAAGCAGCTTTTATTCTTTGGTTCTATAAGTCCTCCCAAAAAACCTTGGGGTGTTTGTAACCAAATAAAGGAAATATACTAAAGGAAAAGGATAGCATGATAAAAAAAAATATATTTTAAGAGTAATCAAGAGACTTTAATACAATGACAAACCAGAAATAAATAATGAGGATAGCTATGATGGGCTACCAGTTTGTATATAATTAAAGTTGTTTTAAAACATATTAAAGAAAAGAAAGACTCAGAACCATATAATAATACAAGAAATAGACTCTGAATTTGGAATAGAAGTGACAAGAAAAAGTTCTAAATAATGTCTGCAACAGTAAATGAATATACCATACAGTCTACTACAAATTATTTACAGTTTTGTCAAAGAAGCTAATAGCTGCTGAATGTGAAATCTGAAAACAATTATCATATAAGCTATATTGCCAAAAAATACTGCTATGGCTTGCCATAAAAAAGACTCAGAAGCAAACTTCTGTGTTTGCCCAACAAGTACTCCTTTTTCTTGTTGACCTTTAAAGGTATACAAAATGAGAGTAGATGTAATTTGCTGTAGTTACAATGAGCTGTGATATATTTTGCCACAACAGAACTGACTTCTACAGTGGTTGACTCATATGCTTATTTGCTTGGCCAGATTGGTTATTCTTGACTCCAGACTCACCATGAGGAGGTGGAGTAAGTCCTGATCCTGTTATGGTTCAATGACCCTAATGCAAGCAGTCAGCTATGAATTCCTGGCCATTTTCAGCCCAGAAGTGAAACAAAAATACTAGTTAGGATTAAAGTTTGGATCTGTCAATGGTAAAGGCACTAATAATATAATATATATACAATAAGAACATTAAGAGAGGCCAAAGACCTAGTGAAAAAAAAGATAGCTTTGTTATTTATGGTACATACCAATGCATCCAACAAAGTGAAATAGAAGTCACAAGAATGCTATCAATGCTAATTACTGACAACAAACTTATAGATACAAAATAATCACTCATTCTGGGAACAAAGTGCAGCTAAAACTATACACAATCAAACCATAGGTTTTTATATAAATATAATGAAGGGGCATATTTTATTATCATTCAATATATTTTTTATGAACAGGGAAAACAATGAACCACAGAATAAATATAAAGTTGCTTAGTTCAACATAAAATGAAGTTTAGATGAACAAGAACTTTTGATAGTAAATAGAGAAAGGAAGATGTGGCAGGATATAATACACTATGTCTGTGGCTGGCATCTAATGATGATGTTTAAAATTATATACTTTGAATCGTACAAATATTTTTCATGTAACAAAATGAAAAAAAAATAATTACAAATTAACATAAAAGAATGAATGTTATAAATGTAAAATATACACTGAATACACAATGAGAAACTCACATTTCTTTGTAATTGACAATGTAAGACAGAAGATCATTTGTATCATCCTTTTCCCAATTCAGTACTACTGTGTTGGCAAAGGTGTTTGGTATATTGAGAGTCAGTCTCTTCTCCACACCTACAGGTAATGAAAAATAGTTAGACAATGGAGGACAATCACAAATATAACTAAAATAATTACATAATTATATAACTAGTTATAATTAGAAAAGGTTAAACAGCGTTCATGTACGTTGCCTTCGCAAGATTATGAACATCAAATGGCAGGACAAAGTAACTAATTCTAATGTCTTACTACGAGCCAAACTTCCATCGATCATGGCAACACTTAGGATTCGTAGACTAAGGTGGCTAGGCCATGTAAGAAGAATAGCAAACAATCGTATTCCCAAACAAATATTGTATAATGGACGGAAAGAGACCAAAGGGCAGACCAGTGCTGCGATAATAAGATGTTTGCAGGGCTTCCTTGAGGGAATTTTCTATAAGTGAAAGGAACTGGGAAAATGTGGCTGCAAATCGTAGCACATGGAGAGCAAACATAAAAAATGGCACAGCAACTTTCAAGACAGTGCTGATGTCAAATTCAGAAGACAAAAGGCGCAAGAGAAAGGAGACAAGGCCGGGTACCACAGGTACACCTTACTCATTCTGTGGATGGATCTGTCTGTCCAGGATTGGCAAATTCAGCCATGAGAAAAGATCTTCAGTAAAGCAGTACCCAATATGAGACACTAATGCTTTACCAAACTACTGACTTATCATGACTGGTTGCTACCAATCGTCTATCAAGACGCCAAAGGCCATATATATAGTTATAAAATAGTTATTTAAGTTTCTAGGAAGATGGTAGACATGATTACAGGGCCTTTAGAGAGTGCCATTATTAAAACCATTTTTGGGTGTTTTGACAGCTTTTGATGTGGTTTTCTCAATTCATTCAAGCGAATTAGAATGAGAAGTGACAGTAGGTACTCTCTTTTCTGAGATGTCATCTGAAAATGATGCCCATACAGCTGACTTCAGGTGCAGCTACCTTGCGATTATAATGATACCAGAAGTGGTTTTCAATCAAATTGTCGCCCATGTAGCTGACTAGGCTTGCATTGGAATTTGACCATGTTAATGTCATCATAACTTACAATACAAAATTTCTGAGCATTGCCCTGTTTTTGCAGAGACTAGTGTAGACACTTAAACCATTTCAGTTGCTTTATTTGTTTCAAATGAGCATTTTCAAGAACACTGGAGTGAGGAAGTGACTGTGCACTCTCTTTTCAGTAGAAGTTGCTTGAAATTATTGCCTGTGCTACCATTTAGAGCTGCAGGGAAGTCAATAGAATTTGTCAAACGCACTTTGATGGTATGCTGGTCACACATGGTGGAGCTGATATAGGGAATTTATGACTGCAGTCATAAAAAAATGATTCTAGTAACACATTAGTGATCATTTCCCCTGAGTGTACTGGCAAGAGGAAGGCATATCCAGGAAACAGAAACCAAGTGTACAGTCTTTCAAGTATAGCATCACAGGGCAATGTGAGAAGGAGGAATAAGTGCAGAACCCACAATGGTTGGAAGAAATATTAGGGTTAGCTTCCAAGGTGGAATGATGAGGTGGAGAAGTTCTGGATCGATACATGCACAGCAGTTTAAATATGGCCAAAGGCCAAGAAGAGCAGAATTGCCTATTCTGACCACATCCTGCATTTGAGACAAGACATGGATTTGAAAATTGCTTGTTTCAAATAAAAAGTCAAGGTGGACAGAACAATTTTTGAGAGTGGGTAAGACAAATCTAGGTATTTTGACATTTTACTTTATGAAACTTCTACATCCAGGTTTTACAGTACATCTTTAGAATTTTGTCTGCGTCAAGGCCGTTGAAAGCAACATATGAGTGCATCCATATTTTCTATGGTTACAACAGGATACCATGTGATTATAATGACACCAGATGAGGTTTTGAATTAAGGAAAGGTTAATTCTCCTTTCAATAAATGGTGATTGCTAGAATTCCCATCTTGTTTTTCTTTTTTTCTTTTTGTTTACTGTTTTCTGCTTAGTCAGCCAATTTTCTTCATTTTGCCACCAACTAAAGAATTTTCTCATAAAATGAAATGGATATTTAGATTTAGCATCCATTTTTACATAAGTGTGATAAATTTCAAGGTTATAAAAAGATCCAGATTCTTGTTATCACAATTGACACTCATTGACATAAAATTAACACGTTCTCTCTGAGCCATATTTAGATATATGTATATAAATATATGTATATAAATATATGTATATAAATATATGTATATATGTGTATATATATATATATATATATATATATATATATATATATATATATATATATAATATTTATAGCTGGCATCCATTTTTATACAAGTGTAAATTTCAAGGTAATATTGCAAAGTAGCTTTTTTTTCGGCAATTAAATGACCTTATCATTTTTTATTATATGCCCTTAATTAACTTATGTCACAGCGATCTTGTCCTAAAATGGCACAGGGCGTGACCTGGACAAGATCCTAATAATCCTATTATCATTATGTCAAATAAATATTTACTCCTAACTTGACCTAATCATAACAAAAAGAAACCAAAAATTTCTTTAATGCATTAATTTTTAAAGAATTGATGAATGAGGTGCCTTTGGGTTACTTTCATCAAGGGTTATCTAACTATTATGTTTAAAATGTGGGGAAAATTTTTTTTTATGTCATGGTACCTAAATAAATCACTAATGTTGCTCTAGCTACTGCACAGTAGTATGAATGGTACAGTAAAGAGTAAGAATATCACTAAATTCCAGAGTTTAGATCTCATCTAGCAGAAAATGGATAGAGGCAAGTGGAGAACATTGCTTGCTCCCTTATTATTTACAGCAGTGATCTGAAAGATAATATGGGGGATATAGCCTTGTCAGATATAGCTTTGTCATAAAATATAAACCTGAATTGTGTAGAGCCTAGAAAATGGAATAAGATTATGCAAGAATGGATAAGCGTAAGGCTGCTCTACGGCAATCAAAATACAGTGCGCATACCAGACCCAGGTGGTATTTGGTATTTAATAGTGAGCTTGAAATCTGATGATGAGGATAGGTCATAGGAAATGACATTTTTTCTACATTTATTGTGTTATACTGTGTCTACATTAAATATAAATTCCACAACTATATTAAACATTCTTAATGTGATATTCAGCTAGTAAAGATATAATTGGATGTAGTTAACAAAAATATAAGGAATAAGATGTGCACCTAATTTTATTGGAAATCTGTTTGGATTAATAATTTGGTAACATTTAAATAATTTTTCAACTTTCATTTTCCTCTTTCTTCACTTTTGAAATGCCCCAATATTTTTACGTCATACAAGTGTTATTTCCATGTTATGCACTATTCTGTATTTAATTTGATATATAATATGATATCTTTATTTAAAAACAAACTATTTTCATAATTTTTTAATTGGTGACATTGGGTAGTTCACAAATCTAAGTCAGATAATTCAAAATAATCAGGAAGGGAAAGAGTTAATTTGTGTGTGTGTGCGCATAAGGTAAGGTCTTTTTTGTTGACATGTGGTTTAATTGCAAATTTGTTGTTAAGTGCAATATAAAATATGAGAATATGTTACAAAAATACAAACCCATAGAAAAATTGTTTTTTTTTTTAATTAACGATAATGGAATAGATTTTATTTATATTTTTTTTTTTTTGGCATGTATATTAATGATGAAAACAAGAGTATTGAGTTGTTTTTCTATACCAACCAACAGAAAACCAGAAATAATAGAATATTCTAATTCTACAAAGGGAACCACTGACACAGTAGACCAAATTGCTCCAGTATATTGACCGGTAGAAGACCTATTTTATAATACCCTAAACACCTGACAAAAAAAAAAAGAGGCCAACACAAAAAGGGAGCTCTTAAAAAACATCAGAAAGAAGCAATCAACATTTTTTGGGCACATCATGAGAAGAGGAAAGTTGGAATACTTGGTTACAACTGGCAAAATAAAAGGAAAGAGAGATCGCGGACGACAAAGAGAGAAAATACTGGATAGCTTGGTGTCATGGCATGGAAAACAGTCAACAACAGAACTGATACGATGCACTGTAGATAGAAGAATGTGGAGGGACTTGATCGCCTACGTCAACCGGCAGGGTACATGATGATGATGATGATGAAACACCTGACAATTCTAAATTCACTTGTTACTAAAGTTTGCAATACCTAGGATAAGAAAGAAAAGTTTATTCAGGCAGAATCTCATCATGAAAATGGCAGATCTCATGAATGCACATTTATATTTACTTGAAAAATGTAACACTCTGACTTTACAATGTGATGTTATGACAATGGCTGACTAGACAAGTTGAATGATACAATTTCAACAAGGATTATATTGACACACAGAATTCATAGACCACTCAGTTGATGACTAAATTCATTTCATTCACTGGGTCCTATCTCCATATATGGAGTGCCATTTCACTCTATCTCTTGTCTTAATAGTGCTCGATGTCATTCGTCTATGTTTTATATTCAATGTTTAGTAACCTAGGCAGCAGCCATGGTGGAATGGTTACTCCCAAACTCTTCACAACTTAGTCTACCTTGGGACCAAGCATGTGGTCTCTATCTATACCATTTCACTTTTTTTTCGCACATCCATTGGCTGTAGTTTCAACAAGCAATAATTTTGGTTGGCAAGCTTACCTGCCGCACCTGGTCAATTTAAAAAACCTGCAATCCAAATCTTGATTTGGTCATGTAATTACATAATTGATGAGTCATGAGATATACTGATATCTACCTGTGGTATTATTGACTCTCACTGATCTCTGTCAGTGTATTCCATGTTTTGTAAATGAAAACAGAGGTCATTCAAGGTTTTACACGTAACTAGACTTTCTAAATGCAAAAGCAGACAATTTGACACCTAATGATTTTATCTTTAACTAGTTGTCAAAGGTAATGTATAATAAGATGTTTGGAGTTTCTAGTGATATCCAAACACATAATCGGCAGTGATACAGGTGAAACTAACAACTATTGTATAACACTTCACGGTAATGAATTTGGCTAGATTTAAAGATGTATCCCAGTGAATGCAATCGATTTTGCACTTCTTTTATCTGTTGGCTACCCTTTTACTCTTACAATGTCAGAAAATCTATCCAAAAAATTCTACAAATGAAAAAGAAAGCTGACATAGTTGAACATTTTCTTAAGATTTGTGTCAAGAAGTCAATAACAATATTATTTCTCCAGCTGACACAATTTTAAATCCGTAACTTACAGAGAGGCTTCATAATCTAATCCTTATGTGGGATTTCACATTGAAAATGGCAGAAGACCTTATGAAGATACTTTTGAAAGATTCAACACCTTGTCTTTGCGACACGATATCAGAGAATCTATCAAAGAAATTGTACACATTGAATAGGTTGCTGACACAGCTAAACCTCAAGCTGGTCCCTCATGAACAGTTTTTGTGCCCCTCAAAAGCCAGAAACTTTGTAGAAACAAACTTTTGTGTTTTTTCTAACACGACTATGTCATGGATATAATGTAAACTTTTGTTTTGATCGTACTACTTAACTGTTTTGATTATTTTAAAATTGTTCTTCCAAAAAAAAATTGTTTTTTTTCCAAGTGACAAAGATCTTTATGTAATTAGTATATTTTACAAAGGTGTCATAAAAAGGTGACTTACAGATAGGTATCATAATTTGGGGTTAAAACTGACCTGGCATGTACAATGTGGGGTCTGTGCTGCTTGCAGTTTTTGGAGGCAGGCATTTAGCCTACTGTACGTTCAAAACCTCTGTGCTAAATTAAACTGATTCAATGTTTGCTTGTTGCACACATAGATGTCAGCAAAGTTGTGAAAGAAAAAAAACTGGCGAAGTAAAAGGATAATGGCAGAGAAGCAAAATAAAAAATGTATGAACATATAGAGACTAATAGGCCAAAAATGGCACCTATCTATATATGAATTTCCCACAAAAAAGACAATAAAATATAATAATATAATGATAAAGACAGTTCCACAGACAACTATAAAGCATAAATTATAGGAATGAATAATTCCTTAAGTGCTCAATAAAGAACAGCAGAAAGCATAGTAGGATAAAAATACATTAATATATTCTTAATAAAGATTATTATTGAAATAATTTTAAAATGTATAGGGCTATGCTAACAGCTGATCAGGAACTAGAAAATTTAGGCATTGAAATGTAATTAAATATGCAATGACATATACCATACAGGATACATACGAAATGAACTAAAAGCAACAACATTGCCAAAAATGAATGGTACAGTTGAATGCAATGATTTTAGAACAACAAGCTTAATGAGCCATATAAACAAAATCTTGCTAAAAGATTTACAAAGGAGGATTCAAAATAAAATCAATACTGAATAGGATGAGCAGTAATTTAGATTTAGGAAAAACAGTGGGACAAAAGAAGCCATATTCAGTATGAGGACATTAATCGAAAATTCATAGACTACACTAAAGCTTTTGATAGAATACACTATAATCAACTTATAGACTGCCTAAAAGAGATACATCTAGATGACACAGACACACCACTAATATGTAATTTATATAATTGAATCAAGGTTTGTAGTTAGTTCGCACGAGATTGATGTCTTTTGCTCTGAGGCTGGTCTGATCAACAAGTTACGGATTGAAGGGGCGATAGTTGCAAATATCTGCTCCCATCTACATTGGCGGGAGTCAGAATGTGGCTCTCAAACAGAGCACAAACCAAAACGACACATTTAATGCTTGTTATACAGGAGACGGATGTGGACCAGAGGCCACAGTTAATGGCAAAACAAAGACGAATCTCTATGACAATGACTGCACACACACACAATTGAGAAGTGGAACCAATTCTGTTTACTGGTATCTGAACTTTGCCACGCACCAGAAGACTCACACCATTCGAATCTATCATCGAGCTAGCACTATGATTCGGGTAAAGAATGCCACTCTAAAAGTTTTCTCTGACAGTGGTGGCGTAGTGTTCCAGTATAATGATATATCATACCCAAATATTTCTGTGAATACAATTGTAGTCACCACACAAGCGACAATGGCACACATTAGGATTGAGTTCTCACTGACCATTTCGCAGGCCGACAGTGCACTGACGGTTTGTGAGGTGCAAACATTTACAGACACCTATTGTCTGGACGGGCAT
Organism: Megaustenia siamemsis; assembly: GCA_032433765.1. Lineage (NCBI taxonomy): Eukaryota > Metazoa > Mollusca > Gastropoda > Stylommatophora > Ariophantidae > Megaustenia > Megaustenia siamemsis. Next base: position 107,505,198 of record JAVIAB010000092.1, read on the forward strand.
TCTTGGTCGTTTTGTGTAGTGTGTAGTGGGTGTTGCAAAGGCTGCAACGTCATCATCGGTACTTGTCATGGCAACTGCTCACATGGGATCTATGGACACGACTGCTCCGGGTCTTGTCTCAATGTCTGTCCTTTATGTGAGGAAAAATCCGGAAAATGCCTACAATGTAAACATCCTGGCTAACCTGTAATGACACTTGTCCCGATGGTAATTTTGGGCTACAGTGCAAACAGACGTGTTCTGATGGCTGTGACATCATATGTGACCCGGAAAGTGCAGACTGTACGTGCAAGGAAACGTACTACAGGTCAGACTGCACTCTCAAATATCCGGACAACTGTTTCACCGACATCTGTGTACAGTCAACTGGGAACTGTACATGCAATGAAACGTTCTACAGGTCAGACTGCACTCTCAAATCTCCGGACAGCTGTTTGAACGAAACCTGTGAACAGTTAATCGGGGCCTGCGTCTCTTATGTCGATGATTCCCACGTTAAGAAAAGTCTGCCGACTACAACAAACCCAAGCATATGTGTGATACCTTAATGTGTTTCTGTGCTAAACATGGTTCATTTCTTGGTGTTTTTCCATGAAGCCATGGCTCATATCTTGATGTGTTTCTGTGCTAGCCATGGCTCATATTTTGATTGTCCCTTGTGTGTGTGTGTGCTGGCAATGGCTCATATCATGGTGTGTGTCATGTTAGTCATATCTCATATCTTGGTGTGTCCGTGTTAATCATGTCTCATATCTTTATGTGTGTCTGTGTTTAGTCATATCTCATATCTTAATGTGTATCTGTGTTAGTCATGTGTCATATCTTTGTGCGTGCACGTCTGGGTTAGTGATATCTCATATCTTTGTGTGCATGTTTATGTTAGTCATATCTCATATCTTTGTGTGTGCATGTCTGTGTATGTCACATCTCATATCCTTGTGTGTGTGCATGGCTATGTTAGTCACATCTCATATCTTTGTGTGCATGTCTATGTTAGGCATGTGTCATATCTTTGTGTGTGCATGTCTATGTCAGTCATATCTCATATCTTTACGTGCATGTTTATGTTAGTCATGTGTCATATATCTTGATGTGTGTCAGTGTTAGTCATGCCTCGTATCGCTGTGTGCATGTCTGTGTTTGTCACATCTCATATCTTTGTGTGTGCATGTCTGTGTTAGTCACCTCTAGTGACTTGGGCAGATGGTGCTCGTAAACCTGGGAGGGCCAACCATCTAAGGGCAGAATCCCCCTACAGAAAAGATAATCTGCTGCCCTGAAGGAAGATTGGGGACAATCAAAGGCTAAGGAAAGCAAACCTGAATAAAATGCTGGCTGAAATCGGATGCACTGGGCCACTGGCGCAGAACACAGTGCAACGTTTTAATGGGTGTTCAATCAGAGTGGATCTGACAGACTCTAATTGTGATGTTCTGTCTGTGGGGGCGATAAACACACTTAACCTGACAGCTGACTTCATGTAAGAGTCTGGAATCCTACTCTGATTGAGCCCTGATCGCAGAGATAGAGACCAACCATCTTAAATCTATACACTGAGTAAATCTTTTAAAATATCGCAGAGATGCCACGCCTAAACATTAATGGAAAGATAATCAATAACCTAAGATATGCTGATGATACTATTCTTCTTACTAGCAGAAAATCCTGAGGATCTACAACAGTTACTTAATGAAATAAACATGACAAGCAAAAAATATGGATTAGATATGAATATAAAAAGACTAAAACTATGATCATAAACAAAAATAATACTCAAAACCTGCAAGTGGATATCAAAATTGAAAGAATAGACCTGCAGAAAGTTCAGAGCTACAACTACCTTGGACATTCTAAAACCAGTGATAGAAAATGTAAAACTGAAATAAACAAAAGAATAGGAATGGCAAAAAATAATTTTAATGCCATGAAAAATATACTAACATCAAAACAAATAACACCATCTACTATATACTCCTAATATTTGTGTAAAGTGCAGACATTGGACAAGAAAACAGAACAGAAAATAGAAGCCTTTGAAATGTGGATCTATGGAAGAATTGGATGGAAAGAAAAGAAAACAAATGATGTCTTAAAACAACTAAAAATGAACAGAGAACTACTAAACACAATTCAAGCAAGACAAATGAGATTTTTGGGGCATGTTGTTGTAAGGGAAAATACAAGGTAAAAAAGGCAGAGACAGACCAAGACCAACAAGAATAAGTAACATCAAAAGATGTACAACTCAGCCTATGACAACCTGCATTATCAAAGCAAGAGACAGCGGAATGGCACTTCATGGTAGCTAACCTTCGTTGCGGAGACGGCAGTCAATGATAATGAATGATGATAATAACAGGCTTTATGAGGCTGTATGAGGAACTATGGGAGCCGCAATAGCTCAGTGGTTAGTGAACTGGACTACAAAGGACAAGAGGTAGGGTTCGATCCCAACCTGCAGCTTCCGGTTCACCCAGCCTTTAATGGGTACCAGATTTTTTTTCTGGGAAAGTAAAGCGGCAGGGGCGTACACACCACATTACCCCAAAAATCATGTGCCGAAGGTCTGTAAAATTTATGGTCACTAACACCATATTCCCTATATGCAACTTGGCGTGACAGGGATACTTTACTTTTTTTACTTTTATACTAACAAAAAGCACTCTTCAGGAAATACACAAAAAGATATATATGGCCTTTAGTGTCTTGACAGACAGATGGTAGCAAGCAATCATGATAAGTCAGTAGTTTGGAAAAATATTAGTGTCTTATGCCGAATGCTGTCTTTGCTGAATAACTTTTCTCAAGGCTGAATCTGCCAATATTGGATAGACAGATTCGATCGTAGAATGAATAAAATATATTAGTGGTTGCCAGGCTTCATCTTCCTTCTCCTTTTGTGTTCTGAATTTGATATTAACACTGCCTCGAATGCCATTCTTAAATTTTTCTTCTCCATGTGCTACTATCTGCAGCCAGATCCTCTGTTTCTTTTCCTGACAGAGAATTCACTCAAGGAAGCCCTGCAAACATCCTTATATCTCAACACTGGTCTGCCCTTTGGTCTCTTTCCATCCCTAAGTTCACCATACAATATTTATTTGGGAATACAATTGTTTGCCATTCTTCTTACATGATGCAGCTACCTTAGTCTCCAACTCCCAAGTGCTGCCATGATAGGATGGGAGTTTGGCTCGTTGTTAAGACATTAGAGTTAGTTACTTTGTCCTGCCATTTGATGTTCATTATCTTGCAAAGGCAACGCACATGAAAGCTGTTTAACCATTTCCCCTGCCCTGCTTAGGTAATCTAAGATTCTCATCTGTATAGAAGTGTACTAAGCACACAACTTTGGTAAATTTGAATCTTAATCCTGATGAGTGTTAGTTCAGTGCTTGTCTGTGCTCTATATAAAAGATATCACAAATCAAAATATATAAAAACAAAAGTGGGAAACAGTTGAGAGTCAGCATGTAAAACATATTTTTCTTTACTTTCACCAACTTATTTTAATAAATATTTTATTAATGTTTTACAATAGTTATTATAACAATAAATCAAACTAATGATACATACAAGGTATGAGATCCCCATTTCCATTTATGTCTTCTACAGAGTCTGTCTGATTTAGATTTTTTATAAAATAATCGATTTTGTTCTTGCAAAGCTTGTGATTGTTTTGAAAAGACGTTATGCCATTCATCAGGTTCAGCTTTCTCATCTGATCTTCATGAAAGAGCTCTTCTAATTGGCTGTTGTCGTCGACAACAAGACTGTACCTAGAAAATATATTAATTGCAAACGTCAAAATTATGTTAACACATGAAAAAAAAACAATTATTAAAAATGTATACCCTTATGGCAAAATATAAACTTTGAAAACTCTTCTCAACATTGTAACTTGGGAAAAAATTAGGCAAAAATTTATTTGTGTTCATTTTTAAAAAATTATGTGTGTTATATAAAATTGTGATTTAACCTTAACTCTACATGATAAGTGCAGTATACTCACTTAAGACAATTTTGTTTTTCTGTTGCAAATTTGCATTGACACAAATCTGTCTATATTCCAAAAAAGCAGATGTTTGACAAAAATCTGCCATTTATCTACGCTCATTATTTATTCTAATCTAATCTAACCATGTGCAAACAGTAAAACCAGACTACTTTTCTTTTAAGAGAGAACAGTTTAATGCAGTTATTGTTATAACAATACAGTAATACAATATCCGTAACAACATACTTGTTATAAAAAAGATTTTCTCCCCAAATTTTCTCTAAGCTCCTTAGAAAGTATAGAGTTCTCAGAGCATGGGATTGGCTGATGACGAGGTATCCAGTAATTTCTTTTATACTCCCCAAATTTTGTTCCATTTCATATACAACATTGTCTGTGAAGAAAAGAAAAAGGGCCAAAATATCAAAAACTATTACAAAAATGATTATAGACACATCTTAAAGTAAATTGACCAAAGTGATGTTATGTAAAATATAGTAAATAACTAATTCACTTTTATGTTGTCATCAATATAAAATGGTAATGTTCTAGTTTAAGTCTTTCTGCTAAACGAGTGATCTCCCCTAATTGACTTCACATATTTTAATGTATCAACTGCTTCTACCTTTTGTGTATTTAATTTTAATTTTTCAGGTAGGTTTAGGGTATTGCTAACACCTAACCCTAACCAAGGGGTCTTCTAATGAAATGATATATTAGAGAAGGATCAAATAAAGTGCAAGGAGACATTTACTCTTAAGCAGAAAAAAGCTAAACTAGGACATTACCAATTTAATCACATTAGCTTAGCTCCAATTAAAACAAATATGTGTTATTTGTTGGCCTTTCTCAAGGTTGGTCTTGTCTCATTCTAAATATACATTAAACCAAAATAATAATTGGATTATTAAGAAAGTCACTTTATTAAACAAAAATTCTAAGCTACTTTCTTTGTTAGTACTGTAAGTTGTGAGGTATGGAATTTTTTTTTTAATGTTCAGCGAAATTTTAATGATGTAGGAAAATTAATAATGAAATGTATTTATTAATCATTACAATTTAACATAAACCAGCAGACAACAGATATTTTCATAGAATTATACAACTAGGCATGGCTTGACAAAACAGTTGATGCCGATGTAGTAATTAAATGATCATTTCGTCATCATTATCACTGAGCGCCATCTCCGCAACGAAGGTTGGCTACCATGGAGCACCATTCCACTCTGTCTCTTGCTTTGATGGTACAGATTGTCATAGGTTGACTTATCCATCTTTTGATGTTACTTATCCATGTTAGTCTTGGTCAGTCTCTGCCTCTTTTACCTTGTATTTATTTTCCCTTCCTAAATTACTTTTATTAGGCTGTTGTGTCTTTTAACATCACCCAAAAATTTCATTTGTCTTGTCTTAATTGTGTTTAGTAGTTCTCTTTTCATTTTTAGTTCTTTTAAAACTTCATCATTTGTTTTTTCTTTCCATCAAATTCTACCTATTCTTCTATAAATCCACATTTTAAAGGCTTCAATGTTTCTGTTCTGTTTTCTTCTCTAATGTCCATGTTTCTGCACCATGCAGGAATATTGAGAAGATGTAACATTTTGCTATTCTTAGTTTTAGCGCTAGTGTTATTTGTTTTGATGTTAGTATATTTTTCATGGCATTAAAATTACTTTTTGCCATACCTATTCTTTTGTTTATTTCAGTTATACATTTTCCATCACTGGTTATAGTATGTCCCAGGTAGTTGTAGCTCTGGACTGTCTCCAAATGTATTCCTTCAACTTTGATATTTATTTGTAGGTCTGTCTTGAGAATTTTCTTTGTTTATGATCATAGTTTTAGTCTTTTTGATATTCATATCTAGCCCATATTTTTTGCTTTTGTTCATTTAATGATCATTTAAGCTAACAAAAATATCTACCATCTGGAACTTGGTGTGCCACAGCTACACCTCCACTTCCAGAAATAAAAAGATAAAACAAACTATTTACTGTCAAGAATTACAAAAACATTACAATCTCAATGAGAAATACATAAAGCCAAGGCAGTACTGAACAATCATGAAGGTACTGACTTTCATTAATGGTTGCTTGCGGAGAATAAAAGGATGGAAATGGCAAAACAAAATCACTAACTATAGAACTATGGGAAAGTACCAGTCAAATACCAGTGGATAAAGAGATATGACAAAGATACTGACGCTGGATAGGACACACACTGTGGAAGTCAACAGAAAGTATTACATAACAAGCCTCTTTTTGGAATTTCCAGGAGAAGAGACAAAGAGAAAGACCAAAATATGTGTGGAAAAAAACAGGTGGAAGCAGAAATGAAGAGATTGGGATAACATGGAACAATCTTAAAAGAATGGCAATAAAAAGGACAGCTTGGAAAGTACTAAAGACCTATGCTCAACAGGGAGTTGAAAGGAAGAAGGAAGAGTTGAAAGGAAGAAAGAGGAGGCAATACTTACTGACACCTAAAACTTTTATTATAAGATTTCCAGCAATTTTGCTGCAGTCTCTCAGCCTCCAAGCATCGCCAATAACATCGATTTCAGTGCCATTGCAAACTTTAATGTAAAAAAATAAAAGTTTTAGCATCTATAGTCAAAACACAGGAGCATATCTATAATGATAGCAGATAAATTAATGATTTAGAAAATGACAATGAGAAAAAAGACATTGAGAAGGAATCTACATTTACAATATTTACAGATACTACAATTTAAAGTAAACAAATAAATAATTTCACATACAAATCAGCACCATTATTTTTTTTTATGACACGAAGGATTTAAATAACAAACAGACTGAACATTAAAAACTTACACAAAACAAAGAAATTATAAAATATTAAGAGCATGGATAAAAGAAATAATCAGATGACACAATAGGAAAGAAAACAATACAACAAAATATAAAACAAAACTATGTAGATAAAACCCAAACCAGAAACATAACCACACATGCACATGCAAATTACATAAATGAGCTGATAACAAAAGCAAAGACATTTTATTTTTACAAATTAATACAATACAAAGAGGAGACACAAATATAAAGATATGGACAGGACTAGGAAAAGTTTTCCTAGGATAGAAAGAAATGACAATAATTGTTTTAGTGCTTGCTCTCCATATTAAGAAAAGTTAATGGATGATGATGATGATGTAGAGATAAAATCATCAATATATATAAATACAAGAGTAAATAATATAAGTTAACAACAAACATAGGAAAGTTATATATGTATGTGTGTGTGTGTGTGTTTGTGTGCATATATATATATATATCCCACGACACTGAAAGACAAAAAAAGAGGACGGAGAGAAAAAGATAGATATATATCTATCTATCTATCGATTGTCCTTTTGAGCCAAAGACGGCACATAGGGCAGAACTACAATCTCAAAAACAGAAACCTTGCGTGCCAAAATGGCACATATTGCAGAGATCAATGCTTCTAAAATCTATGGTTCTGTTTCCATAACAATGTTTTTTACAATGACAGCTTGTCAAGCCATCGATCAACCTCCTTAGTCGCCTCTTACGACATGCCTGGAAGGTCACAGTGTCACTATTCTTTACTTCCGACATAATGAGGCCTCGGTAACACACAGGAGAATATATATATATATATATATATATATATATATATATATATATATATATATATATATATATATATATATATATAATCTCGGTCCTTGTTTATTGTCCCCTTCTGTTACTTCATGTTTTTATAGCAACACTTTCATTCTTGTCATTATAATAGTACTAGTTTAGACTTTTTTTTCTTCAGTTCTCCATTTTTCAAAATTATATTACATGTCCCCTGTTTGTCCAACAGTCTGATTTTGTTGTTATTTTCAGAGGAAGTTAGGATGAAAAATCAATAGTTTTGTATTGTTCTCCTATGTAAAGCTGTCACCATACACTGTGTTCAACTTACTCCCAATATATAAAGACACTTGCTCAGATGGTTCTCATTTGATGATCAGATGGCTTCCTGCTGCAAAGCTCTAAATAAAAAGTTCCTCAATCACATGCCCATATTAAACATAATTAGGTAAACAAAAACTAGTAAATAGCACAGCCAGATACATACCCTTGGGACAGGAACCTTGACATTTGATGCATTCTAAATTTGTTAAATGTCCTGTGTCTTGAACTGTATAGTTCGGTGGGCACTGTTCAACACACACACGAAGATCCACTTGAGTACTATTCAATATTTTAGTGTTCATCGCTGTGTATTCTATTTTATTGACCACAGCAAAGCACTCCTCTGCTAGAAGGCAACGCCTGTCAGAATACTGAAAATGGTAAAATATATGTAAATAAGTGCTATGCTTCAAATACTTGAGCACAATAATAACATCAGATGGAAGACGCACCACAGAAATAAAAAGCAGAATAGCTTCGGACAAAATAGCATTTCAGAAAATGAAAAACATCTTATGCAACAAATCTATATCAATAGAATTGAGAAAGAGAGTTCATCGGTGCTATATAGAGCCAATTCTGACCTATGGAAGCGAATCATGATCATCACACAGTCCTGTGTTAGTTGGTAAGTCTTATACACCCACTGAGTTTCTCGTTTCTGGCTGTACCCATCTTAACTCCCATCTCTTTCATCTGAAGGAGTGACGTGGACTCATGGCTGTCAAAGTCCTGTGCCCTTCCCACATCTCAGAGGCATTGATGGCGTCCGGCCGATCCATTTGTTGACTGTTTTTAACCTGGTCTAAAATGGTTCAACATAATCGAACAAATTTGGTTAAAGTGTGATAATTGTATAGATTTTGTTATTACTCAGAAATCGCGCAAGCATGTGAGCCAATGTATTGACAATATTATGGCAAGGATAAGAAGAGAACAAAGAGTGGAGAACATGAATTAAATGTGTCATGCTCACATTTGTCTATATGTAATTAAAACATGCGTCCATTTAAGATAAAAAAAATTTAACAGAAAAAATACAAACATGTGACAGAAAAGATGAAAAGATACAAATATGTGACAGAAAAGATACAAACATGTGACCCAAAAAATACAATAAATGTGACAGATTTATATAAATGCCTACATTATTGTGATTTAGCGATTCCAGTAAAAACTTATGTCAATGAATGTCTATTTAGGGAAACTCTGGCGCCAGACAAATACGAATGATGTAGAAAATAGGTACAGAAATAGCACTTGAAAAAACAACTCTACACCTCCGAAGACAAAAACAGAACTTCCTAATCTAAGTTTCTGGTGTATACTCAGATCAACTCTGGTGTAAAATAATATTTTTTTCACATACAAGAGAAAGATTTTAAAACAATTTCTAAAAACAGTCTTTTTTTTATGTGTCCCTGAATTAGGGAGCATTTCAAAAAATGAAAAACGTTTGAGCAAGTTTATGTCAATACAAGTGAAAAATAGAGTTAATCGGTGCTGTATAGAGCCCATTTTGACCTATGAAAGCGAATCATGGACAGTAAACAAACAAAGGAAAAGACGATTAGAGGCCACAGAGATGGGATTTTTTAAAAGAATGTTGAAAGTTCCCTGACAGCTAAAATGACTAATGAGGAAATTCTCAAAGAGGCCAACACAAAAAGGGAGCTCCTAAAAAATATCAGAAAAAAAAACATTCAACATTTTTCGGGCACATCATGAGCAGAGGAAAGTTGGAATACTTGGCTACAACTGGCAAAATACGGGGAAAGAGAAATTGAGGACAACAGAGAGAGAAAATACTGGATAGCTTGGTGTCATGGCATGGAAAACAATCAACAATAGAACTGATATGATGTACTGCAAATAGAAGTTTGGACATGATCGCCTACACCAACCAGTATGGCACATGATGTGAATGTCTAGCAATGGGGAAAACCATACCAGGCTTACCAGCAATGTAAAGAAATGGAGTTAGATCTTCAAGATGGAATTAGCACAATCTTAAATTTTCTTAAACAAAGCTGCATTTTTAGTTTAAACTATATTTCAATTCTTGTGAACAATGTTCTGAACTCCAGTCTTAAAGTCTATAATTGCAGTTTTGGTATGTGACATGGATGACACACCACATGAAATTGTAAAGGTTCTAATCTTATTATTTTTTATGTTAGCGATATTTTAGTAGAATAGTACTTATACAAAGAAATATATGAAACATAATCTAGTGTGTCACTTTCTAGTGTAAAATGTACTATTTTACTAATGAAAGCAACTGCAAAATATTGTATTCTAAATTCTATGACACTTACAAGAACAATAAAGAAGAAGAAAGAAACTAGTCACACCATAAGTGTGACATAAGGAATATAATGTTAGTGCCCACATTTTTTAATGATCATCAGCACATTATTGGGTTATGTGGTCAGTACTAAGTCAACTTTCTTTCCCAGAAAAAATCTTGGGCACCCATTAAAGCTAGGTGAATCTAGAAACCACTCAATTATAGATTAGAAACATGGCTTGTTCTTAGTTGACCAGCGCTTACCTATACAGTGAAATAAATATTTTACAAATAATCCTCACTTCAGGAAATGTGGATAAGAACAAAAAAAGCTAAGTAGAAAATATATTGGAACACAAACAAAACAAACACATTTCACACACAGAGTGGTTGGTGCCTTGTACTTTGAATTTAATCTATTCCAGGAAGCAGTTTGAACTCTAATTATTTAAAATCTGAATCAATTTTTCCCTATTAGAAATAATGTATTAATTAATTAATTTCTAGATGATGACCAACTTATAGGATTGTATAGGTAGAGTCAAAGAATTTTTTTAACTTTGGCAATGCCATTAACTATGACAGCTCTGTGACAACATTGCAGAAACTTTGCACACAATTGCTGTGTGCTCGTCTGGTCAAACACACAATTCTTCAGCATGACAATGCTTACCTACATATAGGCCAGCAGATAGTGGCTTAATGGAGTGTCTCAAGAACAATACATTTGATACAAACAGCCCCTATCTGACACCCTATAACTTCTTTATTCTGAAGCTGGAGGAACAAGAGATGCCAGTCACTTCTGACAAGGATATATAAACTGATGAATGTACCATGTACCAAGGTGCCCAATTTTCTTCGGACAGGATGCAACAACTTGTCTGATGTTGGTCTTTGTGTGTGAACAAGGAGCATGACTATACTGAAAAATAATGACATCCCCATATAAAGGACAATCCATACTTTTATAAAATATACAACTCATGTGTGCATCTTGCATAATTTATTAAAATTATCACCTCAGAAGTAAAACTTTTCAAACAGCCCTCTTGTGTGTCAATCTATCTTTCGTTCACCTGAAGTATTGTCTATATCTACAATGCTGTTTCCTGTATAAATTTTACTGTCTTTTGTAATTCTTGCAGTGGCCTATATAGTTTTGTCTGTAGTGTTGTATCTATGGTCTAATGGATTTTCTTCAGTCTACTATATTCAATACAGTCTTGAAGTATGTGTTCAGCAGTCTGGGGCACCTATTCACACGTACAATGTAGTTGAGGTGCAGATCTTGAATTTTGTTTACATGTGACTTTGGAGTCTATTGTGTCCTGTTCTGAGGTGTATAATGATAACTTGTTCCCATCTAGTCATATTATGAAAAGCATCCTGTATTCTCTGTGTGTATAAATAACACCAGAGCTAAAACTAAGAATAGCAAAATGTTACATCTTCTCAATATTCCTATATGGTGCTGAAACATGGACATTAGACAAGAAAACAGAACAGAGAATTGAAGTCTTTGAAATGTGGATATATAGAAGAATAGGTAGAATTGGATGGAAGGAAAAGAAAACAAACGATGAAGTCTTAAAACAACTAAAAATGAAAAGAGAACTTCTGAACACAATTAGAACAAGACAAATGCGATTCTTGGGCCATGTTAAAAGACACAACAGCCTACTGAAAGTAATCCTGGAGGGGAAAATACAAGGTAAAAGAGGCAGAGGCAGACCAAGATTAACATGGACGAGTAACATCAAAAGATGGACAAATCAACCGATGACAACCTGCACCATCAAAGCAAGAGATAGAGCAGAATGGCGCTCCATGGTAGCCAACCTTCGTTGCGGAGACGGCACTCAATGATGATGATGATCCTGTATTCATATTATGAAAGGTATCCTGATTTGGGGTTTGTGGTCCTCTGATTGATTTGATTATCTGTTTCTTCTGATGGTATGTAACTGGTGCATCTGGTTGTGTGTTGGTTGCACCTTCCTTTGCCAGCTGATCTGCTCTCTCATTTCCTGGTATTCCACAGTGAGATGGGATCCACTGCAGGGTGACCCTGTGGTGCCTACAGAGTTCAGTCAATAAGGTCTGCAGATGTGGCAATTTTCTGGATTGTAGTGCCTGGAGTGCTGATCTTGCATCTGTCAAAAACACTACAGGCTGTGGGCTAAGATTACTGTTCAGCAGTTTTTCTATTGCTAACTTTATTGCTTGGATTTATGCATCATAATTGTGGCAATATTTCCCTGCTGCTATTATATTCATATAATGTTATTTGGGTACTATGTATGCTTCTGCTCCCCCATTCTTTACTGCATTCTGTGCTGATCCATCTGTGTACACACACACCCATAGATCTTGTGGCTATTCTTCATCCAAGAAACTGAGAGTGATTGTTTTACACAGTAGACTATTCTGTTCCTCATTGTGAAGTATTCCTTTCACTTCTGTCTGTATATGTATTGACAATCCACATTCCTCTGTCCAGGGTGTCTGCTCTGGTATAGGCACTAGGGGGCTGACAACTCTTGGTATATCTTGTGTTTGTCTACAAATTCGCTTGGCTTGTTGGATAAAACTGCTTCTCTTAAGCCATCCCAATGCAAGATTTTGGAATTGGCCCTTCATTGGATGTCCAAGCATACATAAAACATTGTTTTTTCTGTCTCTGTCAGCACCTTTGTGTCCCTCTGTTATCTTGTTATCTTAGTGGTGTCCTCCACAATTTCTCCATCTCCAATATTATAGTTGATTTCATTGCTCCTGTGATGACCCTAAGTGCCTGATTTTGTACCTTTTGTGTGTGTATAAGATATAGTAATACATGCATTTTCATTCTGCTAGGGTACAAATTGTGAACAATTCCTTCTTAGTAGATGCCTACACCTTTGAAGGAATACATTCTCCACATTTCATCTCTCTATGTAAAGCAGTTTAAGCAGCACAATGATGACCACTTAAATCAATCAGCCAGTCGGGGACAAAAGTCTTAATATTTATTATATAAATATATAGTAGATATGTTATATTCATCTTGGCACCATATGATACTCTTGCCTTATCTAAATCTATAAAGATTATGAAATATAGTGACCTGCATAAAGCAATTGTTATGGTTTATTGGTGTGTCCAGAGAGCTGTGATGATGATCCTAATTTAACATAACATAACATAGTGAATGAAAAAAAAACTGCTGGTGTAAAGTAAAGTAAAGTAAAGTAAAGTAAAGTAAAGTAAAGTAAAGTAAAGTAAAGTAAAGTAAAGTAAAGTAAAGTAAAGTAAAGTAAAGTAAAGTAAAGTAAAGTAAAGTAAAGTAAAAGTAAAAGTAAAGTAAAGTAAAGTAAAGTAAAGTAAAGTAAAGTAAAGTAAAGTAAAGTAAAGTAAAGTAAAGTAAAGTTAAAGTAAAAGTAAAAGTAAAAGTAAAAGTAAAAGTAAAAGTAAAAGTAAAGTAAAGTAAAGTAAAGTAAAGTAAAGTAAAGTACAAGTACAAGTCAAGTACAAGTACAAGTAAAAGTAAAAGGTAAAGTAAAGTAAAGTAAAGTAAAGTAAAGTAAAAGTAAAGATTTCCTACATGCTTGCTAAGCTTATGGGGAATATGGTGTTAGTGAACATATTTGTCCATGACTAAAGGCACATTTTTGGGAGATGTGGTCAGCACCACAACAGGTCACCTTTCTATTTATTGCCCTTTCAAGTTGAAGTTGGCACATAGGGCAGAAATTATAGACTTTCCATATATCTGATGATATTTGCTATTAAACATAAGACTTGTGTAGAACCAACGTTGTATCTCACTACTTGTCCCTGTTCTGGGTGAGCTTGATTTTGATTTACTATCCTCCAAAATAATATTACAATTTTTGTAAAACAAACTGTTTTTAGTTTTCTTTTCCCCAACTAAAACTTACGGTCATATATATAAATTAAACAGAAGAATCTAAGAATGATAAAGTAATGTTAGCACAAAACAAATAAACTGGTGAGCACTAATAAACTCATTGATTCTACATCTCTTACAGTTTTCTCAGCACACCACACATACACAGATGAGTTGCCTTCATGTAAACTAACCATCAGCAGCTGGTCTTCATAAGTGTCCTTAGTTTGCTGTTGTTACCATTTTATCATGAAATCTTTCTATATTGTCAACCTCTAAAGATCCCCACCAAAGATCCTTATAAAGCAAGTCAGTAATTTGAACTTGATGAATGTTAATAGTTCTTAGTTCAAAGGATAATTATAAAAAGAAATCTAGAACAGTGGACAAATTATTCAAAAATGTTATGGACATTAGAAGTTAACTTTATAGCTCATGTGCCCCAAAAAAAAGACTATTAAATAATAGCTCCATCTTTACTTCTCCAAAGCACATTACAGGCAAGAGGCTGGAGTGATAATGGATACTATTTGAGTACAATGACAATAGTCCTGTGAACAAGAGGTAGTTCAGACATATATACATTTCTAGTAGGATCATTTTATCAAGAACCTTTACATTTCCAAATGAAGCAAGAACATTCAACAATCTTATACACTTTTTGTAGTTAATTTTGTGGAATATTTGGGAGAATGTAATAGAAATGGACATTATCCAATGCTATGCACCAACCAACGATAAAGATGATTTAGTTAAAGATGATTTCTATAAACAGCTACAATGTCAGATGGATGCAAGACGAACCAAGGATATTATAATCTTGATGGGGGACCTAAATGCTAAAGTAGGATCAGACAACAGAGGCTTCGAAGAGATTATGGGAAAACATGGACTTGGAGATATAAACGAGAATGGAGAGATATTTGTGAATTTCTGCACCCTTAATCAAGTGAGCCTAGGAGGAACAATATTCCAACACAAAAGAATACATAAAGCTACATGGGTGTCACCAGATCATAGAACGGAAAATCAAATTGATCACATATGTATTAATAATAAGTTTAAGTCATCCTTACAGGATGTAAAAGTATATAGAGGGGCAGATATAGCTTCTGATCATCATCTTCTGATAGCTAAACTTAAAATTAAACTAAAAAGGTATACTACAACGAATAAGGGTAGAAAGTATTTCAATGTAGGGTTTCTTAAAGAACAAGGAATTAAAGATAAATTTGCAGTCACAATATCAAACAAATACCAAGTCCTCCAACAACTAGAAAATACAATAAATATAGAAGATCATCGGAAACAGGTAAAAGATATATGGAAAGAGACATGTGAAGAAACACTAGGGAAAAGAGAATGCCAGAATAAGGCATGGATGACAGCAGAGACCCTGGACAAAATTAAAGAAAGAAAGAACAAGAAAGCAGACATAAATAAATGCAAAACGAGAAGTAATAAAACCAAGACACAGGAAGCTTACACAGAGGTGAACAAAGAAGTGAGAAGATGAATTAAATGGGATAAGAGGAAATATATAGATGAACTAGCTAAAGAGGCAGAAGAAGCAGCAAATATAGGGAATATGAAAGAACTGTACAACAGCACAAAGAAATTAAGTGGAAAATACAAACAGATCAATGCCTTTATTAAAGATAAG
Organism: Megaustenia siamemsis; assembly: GCA_032433765.1. Taxonomy (NCBI): domain Eukaryota; kingdom Metazoa; phylum Mollusca; class Gastropoda; order Stylommatophora; family Ariophantidae; genus Megaustenia; species Megaustenia siamemsis. Next base: position 107,520,990 of record JAVIAB010000092.1, read on the forward strand.
GAAGGAAATCTGCTTAGTAATATAAGGGAACAAATGGAGAGATGGAAAGAGCACTTTGAAGAACTTTTGAATAGACATGGCTCAAATAATCCTCCAGATATACTACCAGCAGAAGAAGAGTTACACGTTAACTGTGGAAAACCAAGCAAAGAAGAAATAATGAAAGTCATCAAGCTATTAAAAAATGGTAAAGCCACAGGACCAGATGAAATTTCTTCGGATGCCTTCAAGGCAGATATTAACACCTCTACCAAGATGCTACATAATCTATTAGATAAAATTTGGGAGAGGGAAGAAATACCTAAAGACTGGAAAGAAGGTTATATGATCAAACTACCAAAGAAAGGAAGTTTACAGGAGTGCACAAATTATAGGGGAATTATGGTACTATTAGTGCCAGGAAAAATATTAAGCAGAATCATTCTGGAATGACTAAAAGAGGTCATAGAGAAACATTTGAGAGATGAACAAGCAGGTTTTAGGAAGAACAGATCATGTGCTGATCAAATAACTACTCTACGTATAATAGTTGAACAAAGTTTAGAACTAAAATCCCCACTTTATATTGGATTCATAGATTACGAAAAGGCGTTTGATGCAATGCTTTTGAAGTTGCTGAGTCATTACGGAATCCCCATAACATTTATTAACCTGATAAAGACAATGTATGAAGGAATGAAATGTAGTGTGGTGCATGAAGGACAGCTTACAGAAGCATTTGAAATAAGAACAGGAGTAAGGCAGGGATGCCTTCTGTCTCCATTTCTCTTTCTACTGGCCGTAGATTGGATTATGAAAATAACTCAAAACAACAGAAATGGAATCCAGTGGTCACTGACCAAACAACTTGATGATTTAGACTTTGCTGATGACATAGCTCTCCTATCACACAGCCATCAACAGATGCAGGATAAAATGAGCATACTTGATGAGAGATCACAACAGCTAGGACTGAGGATTAATAGAGATAAGACTAACATTATGAGAATTAATACAGTTGGCAATAACCAAATAAAACTCGGAGAAATACCTCTATTAGATGTACAATCTTACATATATCTGGGCAGTAATATAGATAAAGAGGGAGGAACAGAAAATGATACCAAAAAAAGGATATCAAAAGCAAGAGGAGCTTTCATTGCACTGGGAAACATATGGAAATCCAAAGAAATTAGGTTAAGTACAAAAATAAAAATTTTCAACTCAAATGTTAAGGTGGTCCTATTATATGGCTGTGAAACATGGAGAACAACAAAATTGACAATCACGAAGGTACAGACTTTCATTAATGGATGCTTACACAGAATAAAAGGATGGAAATGGCAGGACAAAATCACTAACATAGAATTATGGAAATGTACCAGTCAAACACCAGTGGATAAAGAGATACAGCGAAGACGATGGCGCTGGATAGGACACACACTACGGAAGCCAACTGAGAGTATTACACAACAGGCCCTTTTTTGGAATCCCTAGGGGAAAAGACAAAGAGGAAGACCAAGGAATTCTTGGAGAAGACAGATAGAAGCAGAGATGAAGAAGATGGGGAAGACATGGAATGATCTTAAAAGAATGGCAAAAAACAGAACGACTTGGAAAGTGTTTGTTGAAGACCTATGCTCCACTGGGAGCTGAAGACTAGAAATGGCATCAAAGGTGGAGATTACAATTATCCCCTAGAATCATGCTGTGTACATACTTCAAGCAGCAAAAGGATTTTTGTGTATCTTGTGTACTAGAGAAGTGGAGCATAGCAACACAAACCAGCTGAATGAAATGGTATTATAAAATATGATATTATGAGCTTCAAAACTTCTTCTCCTCCTTCTGGGTTTACCAGAAGACTACTTTTTCGTCTGTACTTAAAAGGATGGTAAGTGGATATAGATAAGTTATGTTGGGGTTTTTTTCTGCCTTTAGACACAAGACATCTGAGTTCAGCTTACTCTAACACTAATTCATGGAGAAACAGCACAGAATTGACAACTTCTTGCACTTGGTAATGATCTATAATATTTAAACAAGTACCAAATCATCAATGTACAAGGAATATCTATGGCAAATTACTCACACAAAAAACACTGGTCATAACTTGTTGATGCTATCTATTTAGGCAAGTTAAAAAAAACAAACATAATTTTTGACCTTTTCATATAGGCACAAGTAAACATAAAGTCTACTGAAATTACTATTGAATATCTGTGAGCCTAGATTAACTTGCTTAATGCTAATCTCTAAACATGCTTAATACTTTGTATATCTCTCATTAATTTTAGATAATTAACTTTTAATCATCTTCAAAGCCAAATTCATTTTCAAATGTTCACTGTTACAATGTTTGTGGACTCTTATTGATTCATTACCAGAATCAATAAAAACAAATATGTATACGATGAGCTAATAATGCCATTTCTAACATTTGCAATAATCAAAGCAGATGAATTCTCTACTTCTGTTTAACTAGAAACCTGATAAGCTGTTTCAATACATTGCATAATAATTATCTGGCTGTCCTAAATTATCTTATTGCATGTTGTGTAATATTAAATACAAGAATGATAATAATTATAATAAAGAGGAATAAAAAAAAGAATAGTAATAAAAAAAATCCTTCTAAAGAAACTGAAATTACATGCTACTTCATAAATAGTATAGAGTGTAAAGCTGATTTATCTTATCCTAAAAGAATAAGGCATTTGCAACAGGGTTATAGCATGAAGCACTGTAGGTTACAATGAACAGGAGGAAAAAAACTAACACACACAAAAATTCCAACAACTAAAAATAAAGCAACCAATTTAATGGGAGTTTGTCACTGGGAGTAGGGAACTGGTTCAATACATCAATTGAAGCACATCAAGGATGCCTATTGATGCAATGCTTATTTAATATCTAAAGGTAAAGGTAAAGTACGAGACTTGAACCGGCGTCTTAGCACGCGAGTTTCCACCCATATGTGCTCGGCCGCCTATCCAGAAATGTTCTGAGATTTCTGGATAGTGTCACTTCAACCATCAAAACTCAGATGCGAGGCGACATTCCTCACCTTCCCAGGGTAATACCCTGGTACCCATTTCTGCCAATGGCTGGGTCGACCGTGGGGGTATTTTTTTTTCCAACCATGAGTATAATTCGCACTGTTCCCAGCGGGACACAGGTTGTCCAAATGTCGGTAGTCCAGTCGGGTGGTTTTCCCAACTAGGCTACCGAGGCCCCCTAAATTTAATATCTGTCTAGAGCAAATAATGAATGATATACTCTTAAAGATATTTTTACACTGAAAATTCTACCAGGAAGTAGAAACATTTTGCACATGACATAAGCAAACATCAACAGGCAGTGTATAAGAACTTCTCAAATTTGTAAATAAACTAAATCAAGACTCTACATAATACAGCCAGCATAGTGATCATTAGAACAATATAGAAAAGACAAATATAATGTACAACAAAAAAAGGTTATAAAGATAATATTTCAAAGACAATATTTTGAAACTGTACGTCTCTAGAATTTATCATTAATGATGATACTTTTAAATTAACACAAGTAACAGAAAACAACTGCATTAACAGAGCTAAACAAAAAAATGGAATTTACAAAACAAATTAATCGACCTAAAACAGAAGATTAGAATATTACCAAATACTGTGTGCTAATGAAATTGGGATAGAATAAGAGATTGATGAATATGCAGTTGTGTTCTACTGTATCAGATCAGATAGTTACAGATTGAACATTCATTCAACATTGAACATACCAAAAAGGTTCCATCTGGACATTGCTGAACACATTTGCCTTCCCACATAACATTTTTACAGCTAAAGCAGTCTTTAGGCCCAGGGCCACTGCAACCACCCAGGCAGTAGTTATGACAACAGGTGCCATCATCCATACAAGTCTGGTTCACATCACAGTGGTGACAATCTGCAAATATAAAGAGATGTGTGCATGCTAATCTGGTAACTAATGAACAAAGTCCAATAAACAAACTGATTGAGAATGAGCTTACAGTAATAATCTGATATTGGAGATACAGTGAATATATTAATTAAACTGCTTTAAGAAAATTGGCTGACATTAACATCAAATTACACTTTTAACACTATAATTATTTACAAAACTGTGGTGATGATAACAATATTATTTCCCTGAAATGTTATCCATATTTAACTGATTTTGTTTAACTTTAGGCTTAATATTAAAGTAGGCTGTGTATACAGACACACTAAGAATATAAAGAATATAAGTTATTCATTTAAATTTATAAAGAAAATAAATCAATAAAAACAAATGTTAAAAACCCATATGCAAGCATGGAGCCGCGATAGCACAGTGGTTAGTGAACTGGACTACAAAGGACAAGGGGTAGGGTTCGATTCCAACCGACGGCTTCCGGGTTCACCCAGCCTTAAATGGGTACCGGATTTTTTTCTGGGAAAGTAAAGCAGCACGGGGGCAATACAGACCACACTACCCCAAAAATCATGTGCTGAAGGTCTGTAAAATATAGGGTCACTAACACCATATTTCCCTATACGCCACTTGGCGTGACGGGGGGTACTTTACTTTACTTACTTTACTCTTTGGATTTCCATGTTTCCCAGAGCAATGAAAGCTCCTCTTGCTTTTGATATCCTTTTTCTGGTATCATTTTCTGTTCCTCCCTCTTTATCTATATTACTGCCCAGATATATGTAAGATTGTACATCTAATAGAGGTATTTCTCCGAGTTTTATTTGGTTATTGCCAACTGTATTAATTCTTATAATGTTAGTCTTATCTCTATTAATCCTCAGTCCTAGCTGTTGTGATCTCTCATCAAGTTTGCTCATTTTATCCTGCATCTGTTGATGGCTGTGTGATAGGAGAGCTATGTCATCAGCAAAGTCTAAATCATCAAGTTGTTTGGTCAGTGACCATTGGATTCCATTTCTGTTGTTTTGAGTTATTTTCATAATCCAATCTATGGCCAGTAGAAAGAGAAATGGAGACAGAAGGCATCCCTGCCTTACTCCTGTTCTTATTTCAAATGCTTCTGTAAGCTGTCCTTCATGCACCACACTACATTTCGTTCCTTCATACATTGTTTTTATCAGGTTAATAAACGTTATGGGGATTCTGTAATGACTCAGCAACTTCCAATGCATTCTTCTGTCTAAACTATCAAATGCCTTTTCGTAATCTATGAATCCAATATAAAGTGGGGATTTTTGTTCTAAACTTTGTTCAACTATTATACGTAGAGTAGTTATTTGATCAGCACATGATATGTTCTTCTTAAAACCTGCTTGTTCATCTCTCAAATGTTTCTCTATGGCTTCTTTTAGTCTCTCCAGAATGATTCTGCTTAATATTTTTCCTGGCACTGATAGTAGCATAATTCCCCTATAATTTGTGCACTCCTGTAAACTTCCTTTCTTTGGTAGTTTGATCATATAACCTTCTTTCCAGTCTTTAGGTATTTCTTCCCTCTCCCAAATTTTGTCTAATAGATTATGTAGCATCTTGGTAGAGGTGCTAATATCTGCTTTGAAGGCATCCAAAGAAATTTCATCTGGTCCTGTGGTTTTACCATTTTTTAATAGTTTGATGGCTTTCATTATTTCTTCTTTGCTTGGTTTTCCACAGTTAACGTGTAACTCTTCTTCTGCTGGTAGTATATCTGGAGGATTATTTGAGCCATGTCTATTCAAAAGTTCTTCAAAGTGCTCTTTCCATCTCTCCATTTGTTCCCTTATATTACTAAGCAGATTTCCTTCCTTATCTTTAATAAAGGCATTGATCTGTTTGTATTTTCCACTTAATTTCTTTGTGCTGTTGTACAGTTCTTTCATATTCCCTTTATTTGCTGCTTCTTCTGCCTCTTTAGCTAGTTCATCTATATATTTCCTCTTATCCCATTTATTGCATCTTCTCACTTCTTTGTTCACCTCTGTGTAAGCTTCCTGTGTCTTGGCTTTATTACTTTTCGTTTTGCATTTATTTATGTCTGCTTTCTTGTTCTTTCTTTCTTTAATTTTGTCCAGGGTCTCTGCTGTCATCCATGCCTTATTCTGGCGTTCTCTTTTCCCTAGTGTTTCTTCGCATGTCTCTTTCCATATATCTTTTACCTGTTTCCAATGATCTTCTATATTTATTGTATTTTCTAGTTGTTGGAGGACTTGGTATTTGTTTGATATTGTGACTGCAAATTTATCTTTAATTCCTTGTTCTTTAAGGAACCCTACATTGAAATACTTTCTACCCTTATTCGTTGTAGTATACCTTTTTAGTTTAATTTTAAGTTTAGCTATCAGAAGATGATGATCAGAAGCTATATCTGCCCCTCTATATACTTTTACATCCTGTAAGGATGACTTAAACTTATTATTAATACATATGTGATCAATTTGATTTTCCGTTCTATGATCATAGAACGGAAAATATAGGGTCACTAACACCATATTTCCCTATACGCCACTTGGCGTGACGGAGGTACTTTACTTCACTTTTTACATGCAAGCATACATGCACACGCACACAATTAATCTTGTTCTATTCAGCCATTTTTTTTTCATTATTTTTATGACTTATATAATGTAAAGAATGTAATCACTTATTTGTAAATTATGGGTATCAATAACCATGTGATGTACAGAGAATATGGTGTTACTGCCTATATTTGTCCAAAACCATTGAGACATTATGCATATCTATAATAAATTCTTCTACCAGTTCCTCTCTAACCGCCATAAACCTAAACTACTGGTCTTGCGTCATACTCCCCACTCCTCCTATCCCTTCATGTTCGCCTAACCCCCAACTTAGTAGTCTGTATACCTCCTGACCTTCCATTATCTGAGGATGAACGATCTGTCCTCAGTAAATGCTTGAAGTTTGTTCAACTTTGACATACTAGATTTTTTCTTGTTTTTTTTTTTTTTTCTTTTGCCAGCTTTTGACCTCTGATGAAGTCCCTGGAGACTAGGAACTGAATTTTGCATGTTAATCCATTTTTCCCTGGCAGCCTTTGGGCACAGGGGTCCCACACCGCACAGACAGATAACTCCGCCTTTGGAGGTACTCATATTTTTTTCCGCCTATGAGTAATTGACGTTTCAAGCCGGGCCTCACTAGTGAGACCAAGGGTAGTCACCGCTGAGAGAAATCATGAATAAAGATCCCAACCGGTGCAGCCACGATTTGAACCCAAAACCTCTCTGTCCCGAGGCTGGCGTCTTGCCACCAAATTTGAACTTTCATACACTATTTTTTACTTCTATATCTTAGCATTTTCTCATTCATGCATTATTTCTTACCTCTACATTGAGTGTTTTGACGTTCATGCACTTTTTCATACCTTTATATCTGAGCATTTTCTCATCATTAAATGTGCATTCACTACCTAACTTAGCTTAACCCTGAAAACACTCTCAATTTATTTTCAGTTTCATGGCTGTATTCCAGGTGAAAGAAAGCTGAAGCTGAGAGATGCAATTGTGGACAAGGCTTGAGTAACTTTGTGAAGGATGGCCATGAACAGAACAAAATTTCTTTTGCTGCCATGCAATACAGACTAAAGGTAAGAGTCACTGACTACTCCACCAAAATGTGGCTAAAGACAATGCTAAAGGTGGATGAATTGCCATGAATGTAAGCAAATGAGTATCATCAATCATAAATATAGTTATGATGCACCTAATATTTAAGCTGTGCTCATTCATATAATCAATTCTGCTATGTGAAGACAATGAGAAAACTTTGCTATCAGACACAAAAATCACTTTGAAATAAATCATGGATTCATAATAATACATCATAAAAAAAATTAAGAAATGGCAGGGGTGGTACAGGAATAAAGACAAGGAAAGGCAAAAATGAAATAAGATATTTTCTCAAATGTCTTCCTCAAATGACAGTGAGTGATGTGTGACAAACAAGTGTTACACATTTACATAGAAAAAGTTACTGACAGAACCAACTAAGCAATATATCAAATATAAAAAATAATAAAAGGGAGAAAATGTGTGCACAACAAAATACACCTCATTAAATAGTCAAAAAAGGAATATTTAAAAGAGAGAGAAAAATACAATATTTGTCATGAGATTGTCTTTACCTTATAGCTAGCTAACCATGACAAATTAATGTACAAGGTAAAGATAGTCAGTCATCTTCTTTCTTGTTCGTTCTCATACAGCCACATCAATCTCAATCATAAAATTGGCAATTTGTCTTAGGTTTTTCTCATCACTATAAAGTTTGTCACTCAGAATGACTGGGGAAGGTTACATCATCATTTTAGTTCCCTCCTGAAGCTGACAGTCCAGTATGATTTATTCATCTGTTTGTTTGTTGTCTTTACATGGATACATGTTTGCTTGTAAAATTTTTAGCTTTGTATATGTGATCATTAAATCTGCAGTGGCCAACTCACAATTTGAAGATCTTCACTAGATTTCCCAACAGTAGAGCGGAGTAGAACGTCTCTACTCAATTAGAAACTAGTTTGTTTTTTTTATGTTATTTCCCTTTCACATAAATTTATTCATTATAACTTTCCTCTCATTGCATGTGGCTTTCACTTCATTTTGGGGTCCCCCCTCCAAAAGCCACCATGGTGAGCTTATCTGCTTTTTTTGTCTCCAGCTTTATTGTATTAGTCAAGATTCATTGCAATTTTACTCTCTGGAATTTAAAGTCAGTCTCCAATAGTTCCTCAATCAAGTCATCAAATTCATTGTTATTATTGTTGTTCTCATAGACAGCCAAAGGTGGTCTTATAGCATACTACGCTACAAGGGTATGAAATGCTCTCTTCTAACATAACTCAGCTAAGGCACATGCTAATACTGAAGCCAGTGTAATTTATTATCACCTTGAACCACTAAGCATAGTTAAGTAGCCATTTTTACATCCAGGGTTCTTCCTCTGTCTTTAGTATAAGAAGCTAGTACATAATCACTGTTATTATCATTCTAAAATGAATGTAAATAGTTTATTAATTAATTTACTTGCTTATTTCCATTTTTGCACCATTTCTAAGACATAGAGTTAAAATACTGATGCTTATACCAAATCTATGAAATGTTTATATAAACACATATAAGCATATCACAAATGGTAACCTTATATTACTGCTGGTTACTTTGTACTATGTAAGAATAAATTCTAGATCACTGGTTCCAGCATGTCAGTGTAACTTTCAGATCTCTGATCCTTAAAGGGTTTATATGAACAGTATTTATGGGATGAATTCTGGGCATTTGACTGCACATATTCACATCAAAAGAGGATCAGATTAATCAAGAAATGTGAAAAGTTTACCCATATATAAAAACTGTATAGATATTTTGAGCAGTTTAGAATTAAAAATATAACACAGCCAGAGGGAAAGACAAACTTAATCAGACACAAAGTCATAACTTAAGAAAAGACCAAGTAGTATGTCAAGAACATATGCATAAACAATTAGGATGCTGATATTTTGGCTCCACAGAAATGTTATGAACATCATTAGCAGTATACAACATCACACTAATGTTGATCATGTGATCATGATCATCAACAGGAACCTGTGACATAACTCTAAAGAGCAGACTGCTGTTACCAGAGATACTTTAAAATCAAATCATTGCTACCCACTCTTTTCTAATTAAATCTTTATCATATGCATCTTTTATGAAGCATAAAGATACCTGGAAGAGCAAGAAGACTGCATAAATCATAAAAAAAACAAACATGTATAATATAATAATATAACAATATAACTAATAACAAATAACTGCAAACAAATTAAGTGATATTTTCCAAATTCATTGTATTCCACACAATATACATAAAGTACAATATCTGCTCAAGAAAATACAAGAAAACCACAGCTGACAAACTATGAGATAACATTTGTTTCTTCATTGCTCATTCACTGATGTCTAGCAAGGATTAACACATGGTCTGTGTGTTGCAATGTAGTATTACAGCAAGGCCAAGTTCCAGCAGGGGCAAACTAGATGACTATTACATTGCTTCTTTAGTATATAATCATAGACATCATTTCATATAAACATATTCTAAATGAGTGATAGCACGGAGTTGTAAAGGAACATCACACATTAGTATTGTTATTATTAATTATGTAATGTGATATCAAGATTACGGTCTGGTAAAATAATAAATAAATCCAACAAATAGCAATCAGATATTAACATCGGAAGCTGCTTCGAAAGCTCAATTCTAGTACCAATAATAGGTAGCGAAAGTGTTACGCTATCTGCAGTCCAGACGTGAAGGCACAAATTCTAGTAGCTTCACAAAAACCGCATCATGGAAACGATAACAGAGTATTTACTGCATCAGTTGAAATCCATGAAATAGTGAACGGTTATTTCCCCTATCCCACAACTTCAAACATAATTTTCTCTCGGGGGAATCATACGCGTGTACTGAATCCGCCTAACGACCGCGCCTTTACTTTGCCCGTAGCTGTCAAAGACTAGCCGAAATCATGTTTCTTTCATGGAAGCTTTCGACTTAAAATCTGCGGCTTTCACTTCTTTGTTATTGCCATTATGTCTCTCAGTCATACCAAATGTTCTCGCCTGCGTACGTGTCTGCGTATCTTGTATTTGAGGCAAAATACACCATTTGTTTCTGCTATTCCATCATCGTCCACAGCTATTTCAAGCAAGTGGACAAGATGACTCATCTTAAATGAGATTCATCTTGAGATCAAACTTTTGGTTATTGTCTCTTTACATGCCGTTCAGCATCCCAGCCCTGCTGTAAATAACTGACGTTATGTTGTTGTTATTATGGATCCAGAAACCTGTGAGCTGACGCTCTTCGGCCCAATGCCATGTAATGATATATGCAGGTATTTGTGAATTCTCTTGTATTTCCGTACAAGGTCTTCCATTTATCAGGTCTTTGAGGAAGTAGTGTTGCTCTGATGTCAGTCAGTTTGGACAGTCAAAAAGATGATGATCTACTGTCCACACGGGTGTTCACAAAGAGTGGACATGCTGTAGTTTGGTTTCGTTGTATTCTATTGATGTAGTTGTTCAGTGGTACCTGACCGGTTCTCAGTCTGAAGATGTTGGTTTGGTCTCTTCTTATTAGGCTGTTAATGTTGTCATAGGGTTTGCCCTTGCCAAGTATTTAAAAAGCTCTCTCACTGTTTTTCCCATGGCCCATCCATTCAGCCAATCTTCTCTACTGTCGGCAGTTGCTACTGACTGTGTCAGCATTTTTATCTTTTCTTATATATATATTTCTATACAGATATCTGGGTTTATGTAATTTACATTTGGTGACAGTTCTTTTATGACTCCTTAGATGTTTGTTTACGTTTCTCAGGTTAATGGTATTTTTCTTGTTTATTCCTGAATTGCTGCAAAGTCGAGATCTGCTGGATGCGTTGTTTAGGAATCCACGCATCCACTAACTTTTTGTTAGGAAGTCCTTTCTCCATTCCTTTTTGGCTTTCATTTAGCACGATAGTATCCTTATCTTTCCTCACCTCTAAAGATTCGATACTGCAGAGAATTTTGTCGCAATCGGTGTGGACCTCATTGCGCCACTGATGGATGAGCGTAGCGCACTGTTATGTGTCCTGTTAAGTGACATGTTTTGCTGCAAGCTCATAGGAAAGAGCTACCATGTTCCAAAATTATTCTTCTTCTACCTTTCAGCTCCCTGTGGACCATAGGTCTTCAACAAACACTTTCCTAGTAGTTTTGTTTCTTGCCATTCTTTTAAGATCATTCCATGTCTGCCCCATCATCTTCATCTCTGCCTCTGTCTGTCTTCTCCAAGAATTTCTTGGTCTTCCTCTTTGTCTTTTCCCCCCGGGGATTCCAAAAAAGGGCCTGTTGTGTAATACTCTCAGTTGGCTCTCGCAGTGTGTGTGTCCTATCCAGCGCCATCGACTGCGTTGTATCTCTTTATCCACTGGTATTTGACTGGTACATTCCATAATTCTATGTTAGTGATTTTGTCATGCCATTTCCATCCAAATTCTAAAATAGAGTGAACATAATCCAGAAATAAATTTCTAAGAGATTGTTTATCCTCTCCCCATGAAGTACTAAAACGACTTTAAATAAGTTGCAGTATGCCTGTTGCCTTCCTAGTCAGATTTTCCTGACTGACATTATGATCACTACATATCGTTTTGTTTTGTTTACTAACAAAGCTTAACTCTATCTTGGAATTATTCGTTTCGTATTTATTAATACACACAGAGAAAGTCTTTAGCATTAACACAGAGAAGGGGCGTGAAGGCGCTTGTCAGCACCAGAAGTAAAATCGGTCAGCAACTCATAGATGATTGTTTACTTCGGGATCGGGGAGACATAAATGTTCAGATTCTACTCTAAAAGGTGATCTTAGCAACAGTCTAACCATACGTCTTGGCCAAGTGAGTAGGGAAGATAATCAGGTACCCAAAAAATGGCATGTTGAAGACGGATGTACTGGGTCCAATGGTGCAAATACCGCAGCTTGCTCAAAATCACAACACATGACATCTAGGTCCGCCGTCTTTTAGGGGCGAACGATGAAGAGGAATTGTCGCTGCGTGAACGTAGAAGAAAGACTAAGACATAGAGGAATTAGGCTTCGTTCGTCACGTCTAAAAACAATCAAAAGCAGCTGGAAGCAATTATCTGAAATCATGATTGTAACTCAATCGTTCGTTTTGCATCACAGGATGTTAAGATTAAACATAACTGATGAAGCTGATCAGTTAAAGATTTCCCTCCTACACTACCCCAGAACCCCACCCACCCGCCCGAGCGTGGGATACACAAAGAATGTTTAAATACAATTACAACAGTAATATCATCCTTTGTGTTTGATAAACAACGATTTCAACTGTGCATATCATATTTTGTTAATTATTTCCATGTTTCTTGTATATAGAACCATCATTTTTGTACTCAGGCAGTGTCCATAAATACCCCAAACTATTGCTTGATTTTCCAGAAAGATCTCAGCTCAGTACAGAGGAACTCCATACACCAACAAAATTTATCTGAATTATTTTTTTATTCTTCTAGCATCTAATTTTTGGTTTGTCAAATTTAGTTTTATACCAGCTGTATTCTTTATGACAGGAGGCTTTCTAGGAATAGTAAAAAAGAAAAGTAAAGTACCCCCGTCACGCCAAGTGGCGGCGTATAGGGAATATGGTGTTAGTGACCATAAATTTTACAGACCTTCGACACATGATTTTTGGGGTAATGTGGTCGGTATTACGCCCGTGCCGCTTTACTTTCCCAGAAAAAAATCCGGTACCCATTTAAGGCTGGGTGAACCCGGAAGCCGTCGGTTGGGATTGAACCCTACCCCTTGTGCTTTCTAGGAATGGCAAAAAGTAATTTCAATGTCATGAAAAATATACTAACATCAAAATAAATAACATCAGGACTAAAACTAAGAATATCAAATTGTTATATTTTCTCTACATTCCTGTATGATGCAGAAGCATGGACATTAGACAAGAAAACAGAACAGAAAATTGAAGCCTTTGAAATGTGGATTTATAGAAGATTAGGTAGAATTGGATGGAAAGAAAAGAAAACAAACGATGAAGTCTTAAAACAACTATAAATGAAACGAGAACTACTAATCACAATTCAAACAAGAAAACTGAGATTTTTGGGGTATGACACAGCAGCCTTCTTAAAGTAATTTTGGAAGGGAAATTACAAGGTAAAAGAGGCAGAGGCAAATCAAGACTAACATGGACGAGTAACATCAAAAGATGGACAAGTCAGCCTAAAACAACCTGCACGATCAAAGCAAGAGGAATGGCTCTCCATGGTAACCAACCTTCGATGCGCAGACGGCTCTCAATGGCGACGATGATTATTTATGATAGATTTCAAGAGCCATTAACAAGCTTTTTACACATTTGTAGAATGAATTTCAACGTTTAATTGTTTCTTGTACATTCTCCAAACAGAAAAGTAATGTGTTAAAATACCTATCAGGTGGTTGAGCTGTGACACTAAACGTGTAGCCATGTTAACAATGTCAGTTTAGATGAATGGCTGAAGTTGTACACAGCAGGGCACAAATAACGTTGCAAGTGGTTGGAATCACGCGTAATAATCACTCGGCTCCCTGATTTAGGTTACATATATCAATGAAGGTTGATTAGGCTCCCACTCTGTGAAAGAAGGATGTCTCAAATAAAGAGAACTCAAGACATTGGACAGCTATAACAAAAGCGGTATGCAAGTTATTGATGACTCTTTGCTAAAGAATAGATTAACCAAAACTGATGAAGGTTTTACTCCACAATACAGGTGTAGTCCTGGCAACTGACTATGGTAAGTGATCTCAAAGGGACAGCAAAACCGGATACCCAAAACATCGTAGTGAAGTCGGGTATACTGGTCCGAGTGGAAGAAAAAACTCACTTTACTGTAGACAATGACACAAACCAAAGTTATGCTCAAGAACGACCTTTTAAACATTAAAAACAGACAACGAAGTAAAGTTATCATTCGGGGAACGCAACAGAAACAGAAGAATTTGTTTTTCCTTGCATTTCGATCAGTGGCAAACTTAGAGCACAAGTTTCAATTAGCGCATTTCACTAAAACGTCTTCCTTGAGACAAAAAACACAATTCCGCGAATCCATAATTATTGTCTGTGCAATTTAAATCTTGTGTGTGCTTTTATCACAGCCAACGATATCTAGATATAGCTGGCTTGTATGTGGCATTTTTCTTTGCGCGATGATTTCATCATCATTCAAAAATCATTCTTTAATTTTACTTGCACGTGTGTCGTTTATTGATAACGTCGGTTACAGAATTTGTGAGGATTTCTTTGCGGTTTAAAAGCATTCCAAAAATAGTTGAGAACGTGTCGAGAGAAAATGTCAGCTCTACAAAATAAATAATTTTTAAAATGCTGACACAATGGACAAGAAATAAATCTGCGTCAGTTTAGACGTGTGGGTTAGAAATGAACAGAAGAGACCGCAAGCTAAACTAACCTCAACTTATACCCCTCGCACGCGAGCTCACATTAGGGATCAATATAACAGGAAAACAGCTTGAAGTTTACACAACTGGGAAGCATGCGGGGGTCGGGGGTGGTGTCAACACAACAGGAAAACAACTTGCCGACAACACAATTGCAAAACATCGGGTCAATATAAAACGTGGTTTCAGTATTATAGGCAATCTTCATGAGATCAATACCAAATGAAAACACTAGATTAATTACAAGACGACAGCGTAGAAATAAAAATAAAAAGGTATTAAATCAATAAACAATGAAACCCTCGGATCGATAGAACATGAATACATGATATCAATTCAATGAATATAACACGGGATCAATAATATAACGGGAAATGAGTCCGAAATCATGGGATAAATAAGAAAGGAAAATATGAATTCAATATTTCATAAACCCACAATCTATATATAATATGCTAACATGGAATCAATATACAAAGAAAACAACAATTGGAGTTTACATCAATATAACGAAAAACGTATGTTCTGGAAAACGCTGGACTAGTTAGTATACAGCTGGAAAAATGGAGGCTATCCAACTATTAAAAATGGAATCAATATAACAGGATAATATGGGATCAAGATAATAGGGAAACACTGAATCAATATGGGAGCCGCGATAGCTCAGTGGTTAGTGAACTGGACTACAAAGGAAAAGGGGTAGGGTTCGATCCAACCGACGGCTTCTGGGTTCACCCAGCCTTTAATGGGTACCGGATTTTTTTCTGGGAAAGTGAAGCGGCACGGGCGTAATACCGACCACATTACCCCAAAAATCATGTGCCGAAGGTCTGTAAAATGTATGGTCACTAACACCATATTCCCTATAAGCCACTTGGCGTGACGGGGGTACTTTACTTTTACTACTGGATCAATATAACGGAAAATATTGATTTAATACAATAGGAAACAATTAATACATAACCGTACAACTAGGGATCAATATAAAGAGTAAAACTATTCTTTTTTTTCCAAAACATGGAACTTCTTAACACCATGAGCACTAAAAACAAAATATTTAAATAAAATAAAAACGTAGGGTAACGCTACTTCGATCTCTCTCTCTCTCTCTCTCTCTCTCTCTCTCTCTCTCTCTCTCTCTCTCTCTCTCTCTCTCGCTCTCTCTCTGTGATCAAGACTCAATCAGAGTAGGATTCCAGGCTCTCTTATGAAGTTAGCTGTCTTTTTTTAAGTGATTCGATTGCCCCATATAGTTTCTCTTCCAGGGAGGTGGGTGTGGACCACAATGCTCTTCTCAGGTCTGTGTACTGGGGGCAATCCTGTAGAACATTACTCTGTGTCTAAGGTATAGGTTCGATCATGGTTTAGCCTGTCTTCGATTTTATTTATGTTTTACCTTCTAGTGTATGCTCACAATTTTCCCAAATAAATACATGTATACCTGTATATCTACCTGGCCTTTAAGTTCCCGTAATTATTATTTGTTTATTTATTTATCATTTGCAGCTTATTTTGTTACAACAATACTTCCTAGTTAGGTCACAGATAAGCTTTATCTTCTTATGATGAACATGTCTTATTTGTAAATAAAACGTACTTGATCAATACAAATGTACACATTCCACCTTTTGTTTGTTTTTCAGTAAACACAGTGTTTTATTCATGAAAAAAAAAACAGAATATATATATATATATATATATATATATATATATATATATATATATATATAGTAATAGATAAGAAAGATGGGAGGTGTAATGTTGTCAATGGGTTGGACAGTTGCACAAATTGAGGATATCGAGAATATCAAACTTCTGAGTCTTTCCTTTAAGCACTGGCCATTTATTTGTTCTTTGTACCTGACATTTCAGCTTGCTTGCTATGCCTGGGCCAATAATATGGAGATAATGCTTTGTCCAAAACGCACTTCCCCCCACCCCTCCTTTTCGTCTCCTCTTTGAAGCGTTCCGAAGGAGGGACTATGTCTTTAAGTTCGGAAACAAAGTTGAGTTGCAGGGGATGCTAGAAGATGGATAATACACAACCGACTGTCTTAGGGTCTCTCTCTCCGGATTTTCTGTTTGGGTTTACCCCTGTAGCCTACGAACTCTCCCGCATCTTCTGACGAGGCAGTGAGCGAGTTGGACGAGAAAGCCGTTGTCGGATATAGGCGTTCGCCGATGCGACGGTGAAAACAATGACCTAAAGGTAAAGGTAAAGTACGAGACTTGAACCGGCGTCTTAGCACGCGAGTTTACACCCATATGTGCTCGGCCGCCTATCCAGAAATGTTCGGATATTTCTGTATAGTGTAGCCTCAAGCATCGAAACTCAGATGCGAAGCGACATTCCTCACCTTCCCAGGATAATATACCCTGGTACCCATTTCTGCCAACGGCTGGGTCGACCGTGGGGGTATTTTTTTTTTTTTATTCCAACCACGAGTACAATTCACACTGCTCCCAGCGGGAATTGAACACGGTTGTCCGAACGTCGGTAGTCTAGTCGGGTGGTTTTCCCAACTAGGCTACCGAGGCCCCCAAACAGAGACCTATCATCGATATGTCTATCCTGATCGAAAAAAAAAAATAAAACATCCACTTAACAACGAGAATTTCCACCATTCACAAGCCTGTCAGAGGTTAAACCACAACAGGCAATAGCAGAACACTAAATACAAGCAGCAACTCGCGTATAACTGGTGTATTTCGAAACAACACAGGCTATAACGGAAAACACTGTCCATTACGGACGTCATCTTGACCCGCTCTTTGTACCTAACGGTTAGGTAAAATAAGTGAAAATAGCATGTCGTGGGGAAAAATACTTGAAATAACACTAAACTCTACATGGAGTCATTATTATGACAGACCATTTTGGAACATCGAAAAGAAGATGGCAACGCCAAAGCGACAGCAGCATAACAACGAATTTCCGGGGAAGGGAGCATACACACAAATATGTTGGACTTAGACCATACCGTGGGGCAGATCTCAGTGATTGCTATGTGAGTATATGCAAACTAAAGGCGAAAAGATATAGCACATATTTAAACGAATAAGGTCTTCAAGAGACCTCAGTCATAACTGTGTATATTGCTTTATATGCATTACAACAATAACACAGCAATGAGTGACTTCTTCTGCTGGGGAAATTCAAGTTTAGTTTAATGAATATTCCTTTATTTTTGTATAATCTACAAAGCCGAAAGATCCTACTTTCAGTTCTTGTTATAGTATCTATACCCGTTTTGCCGCGGCTCCATGTGGTTATCACGTCTATTCTCATTCTTCTTATTTGCTCAAGCATAACTGTATATTGTGTAGCTAATTGCAAGAGTGTTGCGACATTTGCACACATCGGTCTGTAGAATTCAATTCTAACAGTCAGTTCTATTGCCTATGCTACGACATCGCAACTCTATATAGCATTCTTTCACGGCATGCTGAGGACCAACACACGCAATCGACAGATTGGGCACCGGGCACTATGTTTATTACATACACATAAGCTACTTTTTTAAAATAACCAAAACAGACCTGTTGGTGAGAAGAACCAAACAAACACTAGTACTCTAAGGTACCTATCAACAACAAAAACGCGTATGCATACACTGCCGCTACTTAATGTTTGTTCCTCGGTATCTTTATTTTTAAAATTATGCTCTTGTTTAGTTTTTCATTTTTACTTATTCTTAATTTAACTGATTTACTCTTACTTTAACACCTGCTTCCCTCTACTTAGTTCCAACACTAACCATCCTTTCCGCATGCTCACACATCCCCTTTTATTGTGTGCATGTATGCAGTAGCACATACGTCTCGATACCATTACTTTTTATTCTGTAATGCTCGCTTTTCTTTAGGTTATTCAGATGTGTTTGATTACCGGGGCCCTGCCTACAGTCAGGAGAGAAAAGAATAGAGCAACTGTCATCTGTCCCGCGTGTCGCATGAGGCAACTGAGGAGGTCGAGGTCAATGTTTTCGCAGGTGCTACGGAGTTCTTGGTTGTGAAGTGTCTTGGCAGACGTGCTTCATACAGGGTAGCGTGCTGAGAAGTGTATCTGAGCACTATGGGGCTGTCCGTTCTGCAATGAACATGATCTGTGGACTAAACTATTCAGATTTCTAATCTCCTTTGTTTGCCCGTTAAAAGCCATGAGTCGAAACATTTCTTCTACATTAATGTATCTTTATCTCTTGTCTCGAAGTTTCCATCAATATTAAATATTTGTTTATTTGCTATCACTGTCTTATTATCCACAAAGCAGACCCACTGTAGTTATAGTTATTTTCTAGTGTCTATCTTCTATAATCGCCGGCTTCAAGAGAGCAGAAGAGCATGATTGTTACGTCTCCAACGCACACTGCGGACAACTGTGTGAAAAAAGCAACAGAAATTAATTTTATGGGGGAAATTGGTGTTGTTGCATATAAGTAATCTGCAAAAAAAGAAGTGGTGGATAGGGAAGATGTCCAAACAATGAGAATATAATCTATGCCTTTCATGGCGCACATATTCACCGGTAGTTATTACATGAATCATTAATTTATGCGCTCAAAAGTCAAACTTTTAAGCAAACATTTTATGAGAAGCCAACTTTGAGACATTTAATCATTACATTACTATTTAATTTCACCTTAATTTGTAATTTCGTAATCATACCATCATGTTTATACACCAACAAATGCAGAAATAAAACTATGTTCCGAAAACGTTATATAAAATGTAAATATTAGAGAATTGATCTATTAGAAGCTATCTTAAACTAATAGTTAAGCGGCAATCCCACCTACGTCTTGCACTGTAATTTAAGTCGCGCAGATGTTTATCATGATACATTACTGTGGGTGTACAAGATTGGGGTCAACAATGCAGCGTTAGATTGATAGATGGTATGCACAATAGTTGACAGACAGACTGTGAGGCAGACTGAACAGGCAAACAACAACGGACGGGCTTGTTAAAACCCCAGATAGACAAAAGAAGGTACAAGAAGATATTAAATCGTATGATTCACTTCATTTCTCTACATATATTTCGACACATTTGAGAAAAAGCTAAAAAAAACGCATTACATTTTTCATGTGAAGTAAGTGCCTATTGTCCATTCTAGCTACTTTATAATAATTAATTATTATTATTATTATTAAAGATCCAAGTGGCTAAAGAAATTAATTAAAAATTGTAAATCTACTTTTATTAACTTACGATATATCAAGAGTGTTTTAACCAACTTTATATTCAGTTCAAGATATATGCCCACGACAAAACAACGGTAAGAACAACTCCAGTAAATGATTATACTGAAGGTCAAAAATATTCTGGATCAGAAGGAATTAAACCCCCACCAATCTACATTGAAACATTATGTTGGAAGGCAAAGGGACAACCAATTAAAAGATGACGTGAATCAAAATTTAGACATCTTTCTTCTTCTACCTTTCAACTCCCTGTTGCATCTGGTTTTTAACTAACACTATCCAAGCCATTCAGTTTAAAGTAATGTTCTTATGATTGTTCAATTTCTTCCCCATCCTCTTCATATCTGTATCCACCTGTATTTTCCGACAGCGTAGGGTATTTAAGACAACTTTCGCTCGACAACTGCTTCTCTTCATGGCCCGTCATTAAATGGGCGTAGATATCTTGTGTTATGATTGACGACAAGATACGATGTTTGCGCCTTTGGTCCAAAGCATCTGACCTCAATAAAAAGCATTTCTGACTACCGCGTCGCTTACTCTCTTCGATTCCTTCTTGCTTGGCCATATTGATTAGTCTATTTCCAGACCAAACACGATGAGTTATGTGTAGGATCTTGATAAATTATGGTTCACTAATCCAAAGGCAAGCATTCAGCTTTAAGTCGCTGATCGCTTTTAGGATGTGGACTGAACTTTGACTTTGCTAGTTGTCAGCCATTTCGTTGACTTTCATTTCTGAATGACTAGGAATTGCTGAGTAGCAACTCCTTAGCCAGATTGTTCAGTAAATCGGTACGCAGTGCTGCGGGCTTGTAAGCCATGTAGTCCGTGAAAGTAGATTGTATTCTGGCTTTTGTGAGTCTCTATTTGTCACGACCACGCAATCTTACTTGCGGGAAGCATCGTGGAGATAAACTGCTTCCCTGATGGTTTCATACTCGGCTTTAACACTAGAGAAATACCTGTGCTTGTAGCCCTATTTTCATTTGAACATTCGGTTTAAAGCAACCTCCCAGTGCTAAACAGCTTATTTCCCACGCTTTCGCCCATAAAAACAAAAATACAATGTTGACCATTTCAGTCGACATTTACTGTAAGTTGTTGGAATCAATGAGTGGGGTTTATGTGACATGTTATCGTTCTTCACTTTGGGAGTGGCTATGAAGACCTTATGTGCAATGTGTAAAATAATATCAAACGAAACCGATTTACCTTTTTCAAGACACTCGCTTCTGTGACTATCCTTTACAGTATACATAGCCAATCGTCGTTCATGAAAGTCTAGCTAAATAATAACTTTTTTTTAATAATTTTTTTCTTTATACATTGTGTCGAGTTCGTGGCAATGAAATGACTGACAGGTTGGCACAGTCTATCACTGCGTCAGAGACCTTAAACATTGACATACTGACAATGTTGGGGCTTTTAGTGACCACCTCTCACATGAAGAAGACGACGACGAAACGGAGGATAATCCACATGTCACCGGAATGCTGGAACGCGGCGCCACGAATGGGTGAAAGCAGGAAGAGCATTTTTAGCTGAAAAGATTGCAACACATGAATCAATGCAGGTCTGGAACAATCAGTAGAGGAATACTTTGATGGTTGCTGGAACAGGCGGCAGACCGGATACGGGAATGTCCCGACTGTTATGATACTAGTCCGAACTAAAGAATAATTGTGTGTGTCATGTGTGTTAATCCTGGTACGAACGCCACTAACACTATCTTGAAATCCACCAAACGTGTTTTATTCGGTAAAATGCAACTATTAATGCTTACACATTTACTTTGTTATCTATTCTAGGATTGACTATGGCATGAGATGCTTTTGCATACACTTTCAGATGTTAATCTTAACAAGTATTTATTTTTAAAAGGTGGGGGGGGGGCCGGGGGATTAGTCCGCTGAATGGTGGGGTAATATCGTTATAGGTGAACATAGGAGTGTCAAGGTTCATGAGTTTTCTATGTAGATCGTCAGTTGGACACATCTATAGCAGGTGTGTTTCATGGTCAAGTTTGCTTGTGTCACAATAACATTCACTAGATATTCTTTGTATTCGGGCGATAACAACATGCTACTGTAATTTGATATGTCCTGCTCGGATTCTATTTTTTTAATTATGCTGAGCTGACAGTAGTCATAACTTTTCTTATAATACACGTGCTTCAAAACCTATCTCTTGATGCAGTTGTTCCAGACAAACCTCTAGAATTCTGTACAAGGTATATTTCTCTCCAGCTGCGATCATTTTTGGCCAACTTGTCAGACTTATTTTTAGCAATACTACAGTGAGGCGGAATCCACAAAGTAATGAATTATTTATTTCCATCCTCCCCAGCGCTGGGCCAGCTTACAGACTGTTGCTATTAGATCATTCAAATCTGCATTTGTGACGCTTCTCAGTGCTGTAACTCGTGACAAGGAGTTTCTCTATCTTCTAAGGTTAAGTCAGATAAGCTTAACTACACACAAATATGTTCAATGACAATAACACAGGATTTTTTTTTTTGTGTTACGTTCCCAACAACTGTGAGGTTTCCCTCTCTAGTTCTTACTTTCATTTTTTCCAGAGCAGACCAACACTAATTCTATCGCCACATGAGTGGTCCCCCCCCCCCCCCAAAAAAAATTATTATTATTATTATTATACTAATAATAATAACTTAGTGTAGTCAGGTGAGAAGAAATAAAAGTAGGGATGCAAGCCCGGTCCAAAACTGTAAAAATTAAAAATTAAAAAAGTAAAGGCTCCCTCACGTCTAGCAAGGCATACGGGAAATATTGAGTTTGTAGCCAATTTTTCCATGACAAACGGCACATTTTTTGTAATGTGGTTGGAATCACATCAGGCCACCTCTACTTTTTAGAAATACATATGGTACGCATTTTAGAGGCTAGCTAAACCCCGGAGACCTGTTGGTTCGGAGAAATCCGCCACTTCTTGAAATTGAGCTTTGATCCTTCTGATCAGGAAGCAAGAGTACTAACCACTCAGCCATCGAGGTTCCTTCCAATAAATGTATCGTGACAAAAGGGAAAGGTCTGGATCATCATCATCATCATGTACCATGCCGGTTGGCGTAGGCGATCATGTCCCTCCACAATCTTCTATTTACAGTGCATCGTATCAATTCTGTTGTTGACTGTTTTCCATGTCATGACACCAAGCTATCCAGTATTTTCTCTCTTTGTCGTCCGCGATCTCTCTTTCCTTTTATTTTGCCAGTTGTAACCAAGTATTCCAACTTTCCTCTTCTTATGATGTGTCTGAAAAATGTTGATTGCTTCTTTCTGATGTTTTTTAAGAGCTCCCTTTTTGTGTTGGCCTCTTTGAGAACGTCCTCGTTGGTCTTTTTTCAAAGGACGGGATAGAACGCATAAATATCACTGCTTCGTTTATTTACAGCGGCAAGACGTAGCAAACGCCCTTTTTAGGACTTACGGACACAAATAGATTATTATTGTTCCTGCACTAGAATACACTTATTAAGACAGTGCACATAAATAGAGATAAGGGCGTTATTCAGAACAATTACTAAGCAATAGAAACAAAGGATTAAGTTTACGATAAAAGAAAGGAAACGAACATGTAACCCTACAGAAATGATCTGCGAATCATAACAAAAATGTATGTATTAGCAACAAACAGCAACCACAAGAACCGGAAGCCATACAGGATCGTTCCAATATTTAAAACAAGGTGTCAGACAAGGTTGTGTTCTGTCACCGGATTTGTTCTCACTTTACCGCGAAAGTATTATTACATCAATAGTAGACAAACAAACAAAAAAGAATTAAAGTCAATGGTCACAACATAAACAATTTGCGATATGCGGATGACACGACTTATAGCAGAGTCGGAAAATGAACTACAAGAAATGATAGACATTACACTGAAAGAAAGCAACATGAAAGGTCTCAACCTAGAAAGTAAGAAAATGAAAGTAACGGCCAAATCCAAGAAACCACCTACATCATCATCTTGCCAAATAAAAACAAATGTGACAAAAAATGTGAAAGAAGTGCAAAGCTCTTATATTATTTGGCATAACAATAACATCAGATGGAAGATGCACCACAGAAATCAGAGTCAGAACAATAGTCCAAAGTAGCATTTCGGAAAATGAAAAACATCTCTTGTAACAAGTCTATGTCAAAGGAAGTGAGAAAGAGATTTCGTCGGTGCTATATAGAACCAATCCTGGCCTAAAGAAGCGAACCATGGACAGGAGACAAACACATGAAAAGACGATTAGAGGCCACAGCGATGGGATTTCTCAGTAGAATGCTGAGAGTCTCCCAGACAGCTAAAAAGTACAATGAAGAAATTCTCAAAGAGACAAAGATAAAAAGAGAGCCCATAAAAAAAAAATCAGAAAGAAACAATCGACATTTTGCGAGCACGTCATGAAAAGATGAAGGTTAGAATACCTGGTTACATCTAAAAATATGCAGGCAAATGGAGATCACTGACGACAAAGGAGAGAAGATAGCAGATTGTTTGTTGTCGTGGCACAGTAAACAGTCAACAGAATGTGCACGTTGCACTGTGGACAAACAATTATGGAAGGGCATAATTGCATATGCCAAAGGGTATGGCACATAATGATAATAAAACTACAATAAGGTGTAAGCATAGTGATATCGACCACATCACCAAAACACGTGCAGTGGTTAAAGAAAAAATATGGCCGCTAACATCATATTCCCCATATGCCTAGCAAGGCATGGAGGGAACCTTAACTAACTTAAAGTGTGCATGCGTGTGCCTTCAGAGGCGTGTGATCCGCACGGTTGGTCGTTAAGAAAAGTGTCAAACCGGTGAATTGAGAAGTAAATGAAGATTCAACAACAAAAAATGGTGACCGAGGGTCAAATTGAACTTCGTTCTGTTGTTAACTAATAGGGGAAAATACCGAAATGATCAATGTTACTGTACAAACTTCTGCAGAAAACAAAACACCAACAAAGTCACAATATCAATTTATTCCCGATAATGTAACAACACTGAGGAGTCTAAAAGATGTATTTATAAATATGTTTTTACCGAAGATATCAGCAAAAGACTATGGTCAGAAGGGCAATAACCTTCTATAAAATGTTTCGATCAATCGCTAGTCTACAGCTTCAGGCAGACAAGAACCGATAATGGCAGTCAGTTTTTTTCTTCCTAAGTGCACTACAATATCCTTAGGTAGCAGCCACTAGGTTTGTGTTAATACAGAAAAGTACTTTATATTAAGATGACGAATCAACATGGACATGAGAAGTACTGGCTGCAAAAGAAAACAGGTGAATGAGGTGTGCATGAGCATATTAGCTATGGTGGCCAAATGGCGGTCCGCGGGCCAGATCCGATCTGCCGGTCTATTTTTCTGGCCCGTGATGCGTCCAAAGAAGCTACTATATTATATATCTATAAATAAAAATCAAAGTTCCAGTCGGTTAAACAACTTATTGATGTCGACAATAATCAAAGGCTTTGCTTACAGTTGGCGCTACAAAGTTATGGTTCTGTCAATGTCAGGTGATAGCGTGCAAGCATACGGTTACTAAAGATGTTAACGATAATCTAATTTTGACCCTCTGGTTCAGGCCTTGGCTACAATTCGGCCCTCGGTCAACATTAAGTTGGTAATCACTGGTGTAGACTACAGACTACAACACAACGAGGTATTTGCTATTGGTGATTGTTTATTTTTAGTCAGCTTGGAAAAAGCACACACACACACACACACACACACAAATAACAGGAAAGAAACTAATAGGTAACCCAAAGTTAGAATCCAGTCTCAAACTCCACCCTCCCCCACCCTTTTTACCCAATTTTCGCGATTCGCTAAAAGTTGCCTGAGATAATACAGCAACAGAATACTTCCATAATATATTATCACTGATCTATTCTATGTATGCCACATTTAGTTGTCATTTATGATATAAGATCCATCAGATATGTCAAGAAACAAGCACATACAATTACTACTCGATATTCCCTACTATCCCCACCACACACACAAACAGACACACTCGGACAGAGAGTGGGTGGGGGAGGGGGAAGAGAGAGAGAGAGAGAGAAACGTTGTGCATTTTAAAAAAATATTTATTTCATTACAACTTGTGTGTGTGATAGTACTTGTACAAATCATACAATGCATGGCGTCTGTCAATCGCCACTAACCAACATTCTTGTTATAATTCATGTGCTACTGTGGTTAGAAGATAGTTTTGAACTGAAAATGGCAGAATTAATGTTTTGGTTACTTCCCTTTAATGATTTCCAGAACATAAAATAATGCTGCCACCATGTATCCACGGACATGCCACTACCCAAAAGTCACACCGAGATTTACTTGTTTAACCAGTAGCTGCTGAAGTAAACGTACAATTATAGTTTGTTATGGTGATTGAAGAAATTCTCGTTTTCTCGGCAATCGTGTAATTCAAAATCCCTGCATTCGGTGCCAACTTCTCTACGGTGATCATCTATTTGTTAACGTGCACGATGTAGGCGGAAACGTACATGTGTTGCTGCGTCACTACAGTTAGGATGTGAGGATGACAAGAGAGCTGTTGCTTCTACTTTACTTGCTTCTATATTTGTTGCCTTTCAGTGTTTAAGGAAAATGGGGTGTTCAGATTAATACGTTGCTGTATACATAGTCATCATGTCTACTTCTTCACTAATCTATTGTCTTCTATGTCTACATTTTCCCACATTCCTGTTGCTTTCATGAGTGCTAAAGTTATCTGAATGATGCTGTCCTGTTGTGATCGTGTTACAAGCTCGAACCATTAGTTGTTTCTTAACAAGATCCACCATTAACGCTATTCACGTTTGTTCTTATACCCTAATGTCTTATATGGGCGCCCTACCTCTTCTGTGGAATTTTATTTGCCGGTAACCGCGTTACATGTCCAAATCATCTTATTTGCTGTTTCAGGATGAAGCTAAGAACCGGTGTTACTCCAATTCTTTTCCTTATGTCTTCATACTCTTAAGTACTCTTCAAAGACATCCATTTCAGTACTGTGATCTTTCTATTCTCCTCTGATGTTAATGTCCAACTTATCCAACTACTATTCGGAGGAAAACATTGCAGTGTAGTTAGTGTGGTAACAACTAGTCAGTTTATGAGACCACGGTAAACCAAAGGCGGAGAGGGAGAGGGTTGGACTACCCTTGGGAAATAAAAGCATTTAACATGTGACAGACATAGCACGTCGGCACATGATACAAATATTTGCAAAGAGAAAGTAAGAAAATGGGGGTAACTGATCCTCTTGGAA
The DNA here is from genome assembly GCA_032433765.1 of Megaustenia siamemsis. Classification (NCBI taxonomy): domain Eukaryota; kingdom Metazoa; phylum Mollusca; class Gastropoda; order Stylommatophora; family Ariophantidae; genus Megaustenia; species Megaustenia siamemsis. The sequence goes on from JAVIAB010000092.1 coordinate 107,548,474, forward strand.
AGAGTACTCTAAAGAAATGGAAATAACCATAAAGAAATGGAAATAACCATAAAGAAATGGAAATAACCGCAAACAACGACATATAGGAAGCAGAGTGTTGTGATCAATATTGTGTAACATAATGCTTGTTGTATTAGATCTACATGTATATGCGGGAATTGTTACTCAATGAGTAAAATGATACTTCTTTACACATCCTTACACTAATTCTGAGCAACAACTACTCCGAGTAGAATGGTGCGCTCAAAAACACAAATGTTATATAGTAACAAGAACAAAAAACGCAACAAACAAAAAACACAATAATTATGAAGAAATCTAAGAAACAAACTCGTGTTTGTTATATCAGAGTAGTGTTACTAGCAATAGGATCAACAAGGTTTTTTTTCCTCGGAAGGGGTGGGGGAGCGGGGTGTAATTAAAAACTCTGAGCCGAACACCTCGTGGCGACTGCACTATGTTCTTTATACTTCTCTCCTCGACTCCTCCCATACATTACCTGATAAACGGGATACACAAAAAGTTGAAGACATGACAGATAGTCGCATGTATTTTTTTTAATAACGTTGAAGATGTAAAGATTGTTAGAGGGTCACTCATGACGGTGGAGTGGCGAGTATTTTTAAATATCACAGTGTCACTAAATATAGGAGAGGAGACATAATTTAACGGACTATTTTTGTTTGTTTAACCATGTAACGAGGCCAAGACGTGGAACAGCAGACGAGCTGGAATCGGTGGGCGGCTGATAGCTAACTGCTGGAATTATGCTAAGTGAACCTTAACTAATCAAGATCTTACTCCTCCTAACCGCTTTGAGGGTAGAACCGGCTAAATAGTCTGGTCAAGCCTGAGTAGTTCGAATGGAAAAGGCAAACCCGGTACTAAAAATACTGTGCTGAAGTTGGACGTGTTGTACCAAAGGCATCGATATCGCAGCTAGTTGTAGACTATAAGCAACAACATAACACTACTACTTTCATTGCCTTTTATAGACAGATGACAAAGTGTTACAATTAACGGCTTAACACATTAGATAAAGAACTGTGAAGTTCACGTATTAACAAAAGCAGTGTTAGGTCTACCACTGCTTGACTCACAGTTTCGTAACACAGCGAATCTTCCTTACTTAAATTGATACAAGGATTGACTATTCTACGTGTCTCTATTGATTTTGGACAACGACTTAAACGTGGATTGATTGAGAGACATGTCACCGCATGCTTTCTGTGATCTAATGTCGGGTATTTCCTTCAGCTATTTTCCAATCTAACATAAAGACAGTATGTGCTTGACTAATTATTCATCCGCCCTTGCCCTTTCTCCTTCCAAACGGGTGAATGTTAGCATTAGCCAGAAACTAGACTGTTGTGTCGAAGAACTTGACGGACTATTTTTAGAACAGTATTAATGGCACTCAGAAGATCCTCTAGATTATTTTTTCTTCAATGTTCTAGGAATGAGCACGTTCTTCTGTGGGATTCAAAACTGTATGAACAACAGAACCGGCAAGCATAGAACTGTCATGGCACACAGGCGTAAACAACGTCATTTCCTCTTTCCTCTACCTTTTCCGTGCCCAAGACGTCATATGGCACCTTGCAGAAAGTGAATCGAGACTAATATCTGACTTTCTTCCGTCAGCATCAGTGAACTACACGCGATGAAGATCCTGCATCACCTTCCCCTGGTTAGTTACTAACCAGCTTGGTTAAACAAGTAATAATCAGAAGGAAGGCATCCCGGTTCCCCAAAAATGTGCTAAAGTCAGTTGTGTTGAGCCAAAAAGGTACGGATATCGCAGCCTGGAGCTGTAAACAAGAACACACAACTCCGCCCATTAAATACCCTTTTAAAGACGAACCACGAAGTGAAGTGGTCGTCGGGTGAACTCACATGGTGTCTTTCTCAATCAGTTTTGTTTGTTCTCACGCTGTCTTCGAATTGCATCTTTTTTATGTACCTTTCACCACTCCATAAAGACTAAGTTCATATAGTTAATGTACAAGCAATAAACACAAACATATTAAACTTATAAAATGTAAGAGAACAACATACACAGTCCACACATACATGCAGCACACAAAAATACAATTGGTGAGTAACAACTCCAAATCTATTCTTCAGAACAACCGAGAAAGATTCATCATTATCATCATTGAGTGCCTTCTCCGCAACGAAGGTTGGCTACCATGGATCGCCATTCTACTCTGTTTCTTACTTTGATGGTGCAGGCTGTCATAGATTGACTTGTCCATCTTTTGATGTTTACTCGTCCATGTTAGTCTTGGTCTGCCTCTGCCTCTTTTACCTTGTATTTTCCCTTCCAATATTACTTTTAGTAGGCTGTTGTGTCTTTGTGTGAGAAAGATTACAAGAAGAAAATCCTACAACTCATGTTAAACAGGCCGCTCGTTTGCATCAAAGTGCAATAATAGTGGATTCATTTCCTGGTGGACACACTTCAATTGACTTATTTATTTATTTACTTTTTTGGTATGCGTGCAGTAATGTTAAAGCACTTAGTGGCAACCTCACCTTATTGACACGATTCTGGCATTTCTTCTTTCGTTGTTCCTCTGCGGTTTGGTCAAATGAATGGCATCGAAAGTTCTACAAGAGCCCAGTGAATACTGTTATTGATTTAGCGTGAGTGCTGTGAAGAACTAACTACGAGGCAGAACATTCTATGTGCCGGACCGAAATTAGGAAATATCGCAGCTGTGCTGTAACCAACAACGTTGAAAAGGTTTACGAGTTAAAAGAGAGAAGAATTGACTTAGGTAAGCAAGATGTTACCAACATGAATATTCAGACGGCTTGGATTTCTGCTGACATTAATTACTAGTTTTACATGCGCTGGTTTTCGCAGTGGTGTATCTTATCAAAGCTTGTAGAGCATACTTGCGTATTCATGAAACTTGTTTACAACTTTTTTTTTTACGCAATAGGCTTGGGTGTTCGCACAATTATTTAAGGATATGGGAAGTGGGATTTCAGACCAAAAATGCCGAGTTCGCTCTCGACTAGGAATAACGTAAACTGACCCACAGAAAATTATTCCACTGCTCCGTAAGTCACACAACATATTTTGTCTTTAGAACTTTCAACAATAACTTGTTTCTATTTATTTATTTTTTAATAATAAAATGGATCACGTATCACTTCACTAAAGTTATCATACGTGTCCGTTACTATAGAGTCCAACATTGATAAATAAACCTAACTTATACGTTTGTTAAGTAAACTGCAAATAATCTACTAAAATAGAACGGAACGTCCGCGCATGTGACCTGTGTGCTGGAGGTCGGTTTTGAAAGCAAACCTGATGTTTGTTTCAAGCATTTTGTGTGTGTGCGTGCGTGTGTGTGCGTGCGTGCGTGCGTGCGTGCGTGCGTGTGTGTGTGTGTGTGTGTGTGTGTGTAAGGGTGACCTCCCATTTCAAATATGGAATAATGACGTTAATACCACACATCAATCTCGCCATCGTAATGTAGATCTTAAACATGTTTATTTCGTACGCATCTCTGTTGGTTCCATTGTACAAAGATCGATGTCACAAAGTACGCTAAAGCTGTCTCGGTAAAGTGTATCTATATGCAACTGCTCATATAAGCAAACGTTTGTTGCAGCACACAAAGATTTATTAAGAATATTTGTTATGTTTACACTTTACAACATATTAAAATGATTTTAACAAGTATGTGATCTTGCATAAACATATTCATTATGTTTTATCCTTAACGTGACAACTGATAGGAAAGGTTAGTTCAAGAAAGACATATAGACATGTGTAAAATATAGGTCAAAGCTAGCTAGGTGTCTTTGCCGCAAGATGTAAAAGGTGAGTTGGGGTATTGCAAAAAGTCCAGCTTCTAAGTATCAACAACACACTGCAAGAGCTTATTGAAAGCATTACCTGATAGGTTCTCGCCTGGAACCAACAGGGAAAGAGGAAGCAGAGAAGACCAGGAACACGTGAAGACGAAGCTCTGAGACCGGGATCACAAAGAAAAATTACACATGGACACTATTAGAAGGCAGCAAAAGGTGAAAGAACTGGAGACCTCTTGCTGATGGCCTATGTTCCAATGGAGGGTAAAAAAGGCAAAAATAGAATACATGTTTTTAAATTATTCAAAGGTCTTCGCATGTGTTACGGAGTTCGTGCATCTGTGTTAAAATTATCTTCCACGATTTCGCTAGCGTTTGGTGACAGTGCTGCAAGAGGGGGGAGGGGGGTGTTGGGGAGGAAATCTGAGCATTATGGGGTGATTCGATGCCCAATGAAGATATGTGCACTATAAACTAAACTATCCCTATCAATAAGATGGGCATAAAAGAAAGCATAAGAGATAGCTTGTAAGAGAGAATGTGAGTGTGTAAAAAAAAATTAATATATTAATTTGTGACAGTGGGTGAGTGAGTGGAGTGAGTGAGTTCGTTTTTTTCAGTCTGTCAGTACGTGTGTGAGACAGAGAGAGAAATGCTAAACAAACAGTGATAGAAAAAGAAAGCAGACTTTAAAAACGGACATATTGGAAAAAAACCGTGTATGTCCAACAAGGCGTAATTGATAGTCTTCTGAAAGTCAATGTGTTGTGTGCTGCATTATTTCAACCCTCTAATACTGTGCCGATTTAGATCCACTATCTCAAATACTTTCAGAGCATCTTGGAGAATTGTAATAAAACTAACTATATGAATGGCATATAACATTACTATAGCAAATGAATCGTCTGGAAGTCTAGGACACATGATCGGTAGATCTCGACATAACAAAACGACTACTTATTTATGCAGTTGTCATCTGGCACAAGCTGTCAATTTTTGAGGTATGTTAGAGCCGTGTGCATTTTTACATTTGCGCTCTTAATAAAAGTACCAACACAAAAAGCCCACATTAAAGGAAACACATACGCACAAACTAAAAAGGTTGCGCGTGTGAGTGAGTGAGTGAGTGAGTGAGTGAGTGAGTGAGTGAGTGAGTGAGTGAGTGAGTGAGTGAGTGAGTGAGTGAGTGAGTGAGCATGCGTGCGTACGTGTGTGTGTGTATATGAGGGAGTAGAGAGAGAGAGTATGGGGAAATAGAATCGTCAAAATAATAGTGGATATAAAATGTTAATTATTATAATTGTATCAATATAGTAAGCATAATTCATTGAGTATGCACTTTTGCGTTCGCGAGCTTTCACCTCTGACAAAGTCTAAAGAGACTAGGAACTGAATTTTGCGTGTTAATCAGTTTTTCCGTGGCAGCCGTGTGCACAGGGGGCCCTCGTCGCACAGGCAGATAACTCCGTTTTCGGAGGTACTCATATATTTTTTTTTACGTCGATGAGTAATTACCTTTCAAGCCGAGCATCACTATGGAGACCAGGGGTGGTTGCCGCTGAGAGAAATCACAAATAAAAATCCCAACTGATACATCCGAGATTTGAACTCCCAATTTCACAGTCCCGAGACCGGCAACTAGCCTCGAGACCAACCAGTCCCACGTATCCATTTATGAAAGGCAGTCTTGTAAAAGGTTAGTTACAATAGGAGAAATGATAAGGATAAGAGAGGATGCGTAAGAAATATATGAAAGGATTGAGAACAAGAAGGTAGATTGTTGATAAAGCAAACGTCATACGCAAATAAAATTCTAAAATAGATAGATAATAATTCAACATTAACATCAACTTTCATTGCATTGCCTAAAAAGAATGGTGCAGTTCAATGCAGTGATTTCAGAACAATAAGCCTAGTCAGCCAGGTAACAAAAATTTTACTAAAAGTTATACAGGGAAGGATTCAGAATAAAATCAATACTGAATTAGATGAGCAACAATTTGGATTCAGGAAAAACAGTGGCACAAAAGAAGCCATATTTAGCATGAGAACATTGATTGAAAAGTACATAGAAGTAAGCAAACCAATATATGCCTCCTTTATAGACTACAACAAAGCTTTCGATAGAATACACCCTAACCAACTAATACACTGCTTAAAGTATAAAAATATAGACGACACAGACATACGACTTATATATAATTTGTACTGGGAGCAAACAGCAATAATAAAATATAACAAGGAGAACTCTACATCCATGGACATAAAAAGAGGAGTGAGACAAGGATGCATCCTATCACCAACCTTGTTCAATCTATACACTGAGTAAATCTTTAAAAACATCATAGAGATAGATACCAGGCCTTAACATTAATGGGAAGATAATCAATAACCTAAGATATGCTGATGATACTTTTCTACTAGCAGAAAATCCTAAAGACCTACAACAATTGCTTAATGTGATAAACATAACAAGCGAAAATATGGACTAGATATGAATATCAAAAAGACTAAAACTATGATCGTAAACAAAGAAAATTCTGAAGACCTACAATTAAATATCACAGTTGAGGGAATACATCTGGAGACAGTCCAGAGCTACAACTACCTGGGACATTCTATAACCAATGATGGAAAATGGAAAATTGAAATAAACAAAAGAATAGGTATGGCAAAAAGTAATTTTAATGCCATGAAAAATATACTAACAACAAAACAAATATCAACAGGGCTGAAACTAAGAAGGGCAAAATGTCACATCTTCTCAATATTCCTGTATGGTGCAGAAACATGGACATTAGAAAAGAAAACAGAACAGAAAATTGAAGCCTTTGAAATGTGGATTTATAGAAGAATAGGTAGAATTGGATAGAAACAAAAGATAACAAACGATGAAGTTTTAAAACAACTGAAAATAAAAAGAGAACTAATAAATACAATTAAGACAAGACAAATGAAATTTTTTGGGCACGTTAAAAGACACAACAGCATACTAAAAGTAATTTTGGAATGAAAAATACAAGGTAAAAGAGGCAGAGGCAGACCAAGACTAACATGGACGAGTAACATCAAAAGATGGACAAGTCAATCTATGACAGCCTGCACCATCAAAGCAAGAAACAGAGTAGAGTGGCGATCCATGGTAGCCAACCTTCGTTGCGGAGAAGGCACTCGATGATGATGACGAATAGTTCAATGTCTTTATCGTAAATACAATTAGGATGTCACACACGATAACAATAATGATAACATTGCTATATTTTCATATCGTTGGCTTATTTTTATAACTCACACTGTCAGGTCACAATCGTCTGTTAAAAATCACAATTATAATAACAGCGAATTTGCCGAATCTTTACTGTTGACGGTGTCCCTACAGCAGCAGCGGAGTTGAAAGTTGTCAGCGACTTACAGCTGATACATTCCGCCAGAGCCCGTGAAACAGAACTATCCAGATCCTACTTCACCTCTTTGCCTTGCCCCTAGTAACTGACTAGCTAGTCTAGCCTGGCCAAGTGAGTCGGGATCGTGAGGGAAGGGGACCCGCTACTCAAAAATGCCGTGCTGAAGTCGGATGTGTTGGGCCAAAAGGCGCAGATACCACAGTTTTACTGCAAACCACGACGCAAACACGCCCACGTAACGTCATCTTTTTGTCATCGGATGAACGCAAACGAACGAACTTACTGTTGACTGTCAGTGTATATCGTATTCGTACACACGCACATGTGTTTTGATTTCCGAGCGCATCAAACAAATAGTATAAATAAACACTAAGTAGGTTGCACTTTACCGCTAAGGCGGTTCAGTAATCAAATGAAAAAATAATACAAGGAAGCACAGACACAGTGTTAGTCAATGAGGCATGAAAATAAATTGTAGGGTTTACTGCCTCCAACTGAGGACCACATTAACTCTGGTAAAAGTAATTTGATGGTTCGTGTATTGTCTCATCATCATGAGATCATCATCATGTGCCACACCAGTTGGCGTAGGCGATTATGCCCTTCTACAATCTTCAATCCACCGTGCATCGCATTAATTCTGTTGTTGACTATTCTCCTTACCATGACACCAAGGTATCTATATATAGTATTTTCGCTCTTTGCCGTCCGCGAACTCTCTTTCCTTGTATTTTGCCAGTTGTAACCAAGTATTCCAACTTTACTCTTCTCATGATGTTCCCGAAAAATGTTGATTGTTTCTTTCTGATATTTCGTATATGCTCCCATTTTTGTGTTGGCCAGTTTGAGAATTTCCTCGTTGATCTTTTTAGCTGCCCAGGAAACTTTCAACATTCTGAGAAATCCCATCTCTGTGGCCTCTAAACGTCTTTTCATTTGTTTGTTTACTGTCATGATTCGCTTCCACGGGTCAGAACTGGCTCTATATAGCACCGATGAACTCTCTTTCTCACTTCTATTGACATAAATTTGTTGCATAAGATATTTTTCATTTTCTGAAATGCTATTTTGGCCTGAGCTATTCTGCTTTTTATTTCTGCTGTGCATCTTCCATCTGATGTTATTATTGTGCCCAAGTATTTGTAACGTTGCACTTGTTCCAGAGTAGTCCTGTTTGTTTTGCATGATGGTGATGATTGTTCTGATTCAGAATAGTTAAATAATAAGTGACAATATACGAACCATCAAATTACTTTTACCAGAGTTAAGGTAGTTTTTTCTATTTTGAGAATATGTAAAATATTAATTCCGGTCCCGTATAGTATTTTATATATTAAATTTGTGCTTAGTTCTTGAGAATATGATTTTAAGATGTATCAAATATGCATCTCCTTCCCAAATGGTGTAAGCAAAAGTAAGTATCGTGTGCTTTGCAGAACATTGCCATTACCGTAGCATTTTTTTTTTGGCTGTGCAGTTTTCTAGCCACAATGGTATACAAGGATGTAAAAAAGAAAAAAAAAGCAGGAACAAAATAAAACCGGCTGTGACGGCTTTTATTGCGTACAAGGTTAAAATGTACTTTGACCGCTAAAAAATAGTTTGTGCAACAAACTAAAACGCAATTAATAAAAATGTTTAAACACTTTGGCTTAAGAGTGACGCTATTTAACAGCTGACTATGTTAAGGGAATGAAAAGGCAAAGTAAGAACTTCAGGCATATTCAAACAATATAAGACAACAAGGGCTACACATTTGTTAGCAGTCATGTTTAAGAGCTAATACAAATATAAGCTAGAGGTTTGAGTTAGAATGACGTCAAATACTCAAATTTTTATTTTATTTTATTTCAGTCAGCCTCAAAATGTAACATTATTAACAGCTAACAAAATGAAGACATCAAGATCTGATGCTCTGGGGGTTTTCAGTCTTTGGAAACAGCGACCGCCAGCAATGTGTGTGGTTGGTTGCGTTCGCCCGATAACTAAAGTATTCTAGAGTATCGTGGTAGACTAGAATATTCCTCTTCATCGTCCGCTCTTACAAGAACGTAGTGGACGTGTCTGCGTTGAGTTGTGGTTTGCAGTATAACTGTTATATTTGCGCCTTTCGACCCATCACATCCGACTTCAACACGAGCAATGTGTGTAAAAATGAAAACAAAAAAATAGAGGTGTGGGGGGGGGGGTGTATATGGGTGATAAGTTGACTAAATGCTTTGAAAATTTAGGAAATTCGCAATTTTAAAAAAAAATCTATGTTTAATATGGTGTATCTGAGGAAAGAGAATGTCTTAATCGCTAAGAGTGAAAACGAGTTATACGATATGTTAGACATTATAGTGAAAGAAAGCAAAAATAAATGACTCAGCCTTAATAGCAAAGAGACAGAAGTAATGGTAAAAACGAAGAAAAAATACCTCACCGCAATGCACAATAAAGACAAGGGAAACAATATTAAAACAAGTAAATGAATTTAGATATCTGCGAGTAGTGTTAAACTCACATGGTAGATGTATAACAAAGGTGAGATGCAGAATGGCTCAGGTAAAAAGCAACGTTCCAAAAAAAAAATGAGGAAGATACTGAGCAATCTATTTTTGGCAATAGAAACAATAAAAAAGAGTTCGTAAGTGTTATGTCGAGCCAGTATAAAGATATGGAAGTGAAACATGGACAATGGGACAACTGACAAGAAAATCAAAGAAGGCTATAGAAATGTGGTTTTACAGAAGAATGTTGAGAATACCATGGACAGCTAAGAAAACAATGAAAACGTTCTGAAAGAAGCCAAAGCAAAAAGAGAGCTAATTTCCAACATAAGGAAGTATTAGGATCATTCTTTGACCATATAATGAGAAGGGAACAGCTGGAATATATTGTCACAACTGGGAGAAATGAAAGAAGCAAAGATAATAGATACCAGACGGCTTAAGAGCATGACCTGGCAGAAGGTCAACAACAGAAATGATAAATAACTGTCGAGATGGACAGTTCTGGAGAGACATGATCAGCTACGCCAGCAGGCATGTTATCAGATGATGATGATGATGATGATGATGTGAGGAAAAATTCAGGGAAGGGTTGTTTTTTCATTAGCGGTGAACTGCTAGAGAAGAAATACATTCCAGAGCCAGTGAATGCAAACAAAATCTCTATCTTATATTAGTATAAGTGATGGTGGTGCATTTGGTTCTGTCGGTCACACGCAGAATTCGACGGCTCAAAAGACAAATGTATGCTGGACATGTGAGTGTTAGTAAACATTCGTTGTCATGGATCTCATGAAATAAAATGTAAGCTCATCATTGTAGCTTAAGAGGTAAATTTTGAGGCACGATTCACTTTATTATTTATTTATCATTTAATAAACAGACGAGTATATGTAAAAAAAAAAAAAAAAAATGTCAAAATGCAATGTTATATAAACACAACTCAATAATGTTATGTCACAAGTGTGCTAAATTACTCATGGCTGGGGACTCTCTAAACATTATGAACCAAATAAGGTCTGAGAAATGTCGTCACCCGGAAGACTGCTACCAATGTTGTTGACGGTTTACCGTGCCACTACACCAAACTATCTAGTATCTCTCACTTTGTCACCGGCGATATTTCTTTCCTTATATTTTGCCAGCTTTAACCAGGTATAGCAACTTTCCTCTTCTCATATTGTGCCCGAATAATGTCGATTATTTCTTTCTGGTGTTTTTTATGCGCTCTTTATTTATGTTGGCCTATGAGTGAGAAACAAAGTTGAACGCATTTGAAAATAAATGTCTAAGGAAAATACTTGGTATAGCATGGAACGAATTCAAAACAAACGAGGAAATTAGAGAAATCGCCAATCAACCACTAATACCTTCAGTAATAAAGAAAAGACGATGGTCATACGTTGGACATGTGATGAGAAGAGGTAATAACCGAATAGCAAAGCAAGCCCTCATATGGGAAACAACAGGTAAAAGAAAAAGATGAAGACCGAGGGAGACACTGAGAAGAACATTGATGAGAGAGGCAAGAGCAGCAGGAATCGGCTCCCTCAATGAGATAGAACTGCTTGCACAGAACAGAGACAGATGGAGAGATTTGATAAAATATCTTTAAAAGAAAACTGCTGGAACAAAAAAATGCATATAGGAGAAGGTGTATCTTGGTCTACGCCCTATGGGCCGGTAACGGCTCGAAAGGTCAATAGATAGATAGATGAGTGAGAATGTCCTGGGTGTTCTTTTTAACTGTCCAAGATAATTCCCTTCAATGAGTAAGAATTGGCTCTATATAACACCAATTAACTCTCTTTCTCACTTCTATTGACAAAGACTTGATACACGATGTTTTTAATGTTCTTAAATACTACTTTGACTTGTGCTATTCTGATTTTTATCTCAGTAGTGAATCTTCCGTTCGATGTTATTATTGTGCTCTTGTATTTGGCGCTCTGCACTTCATTCACATTTATTCCCATAATTTTAACATTTTTAAAACGAGACACCCTTGGGCAAAGTGGAGTACCTGTTTAGGCCCCCTACAGCAGGTGGTGGATGGTATTGTGGATGTAGTCGATATGTAGAACACGTTATGGTCTCTACTTTGTGACGGCAGGCAGAGGCAATCGCAACTGTAGATACAATGGCTGTGATCTCCGACTAGTACCGTCCATGCCGAGAAGGGATTGAAAGGTAAGCTACCTTCTTTTAATATCGAGAATAATTATGTCACCAAAACAAAACAATGTCTACAGCTAACTGTGTTAATTAATTGATTGATGTTAATTACCAAAAACAGAAATAATATTACGTCTAATTTTAAAATACATTCAAAACAATAAAATAGTCATGAGTGATGTGATGTGCAAAATCTTTGATATATGTCTAAAAGAGCTGAAGTGAATGTTATTGTACAAATGGCAAGAACGACTAGCTGCGAAAATTCTGACAAGTAAACAGTATATATATGGAGAAGATACACGGAAGTGAATTTACTTGTACGTAATTATGTAATAGCTTTAATGAGGTATATTAATTTCCTTACAGAGCGTGAAGAATGTCAGTATATCGGCAGTTTCCTAAACTATATATATATATATATACTATAATTATCTACGTACGATATAAGTATTTAATACGCCCAACCAGACTTTGTTCATTTATTAATGTGCAGTGATAGACCTATAGTTGTTATAATGTTAATTAGTCATGTTTGTGAAGAGTTAATAAACTTTTAGAGCGTAATTAAAACTTTGTTTTCGAGCTTACGTGGAGTGTCGAGAACACATGTGTTTGGTTTTTAGCTTTTTTTTTTATTTCTTTAATTGTATTAGTCATTGGTACATGTGAGCCTTTAAACACACCGCAATTGATGGCCACGACAAGTATAAATATTTGTTATGTTCCTCAAGCATAAATATTTGTTATGTTCCTCAAGTATAAATATTTGTTATGTTCCTCAAGTATAAATATTTGTTATGTTCCTCAAGTATAAATATTTGTTATGGTCCTCAAGTATAAATATTTGTTATGTTCCTCAAGTATAAATATTTGTTATGTTCCTCAAGTATAAATATTTGTTATGTTCCTCAAGTATAAATATTTGTTATGTTACTCAAGTATAAATAGTTGTTATGTTCCTAACAAAAGTCACAATTTGTGTCGACCATTGACTGTTTCGTCGATTCAATAACAAGGACATGATGATAATGGTGGCAATAAAGCAGGAGGAGAAAATAAGGAGTAATAATGGCAGCAGCAGTGGTGGTGATGGTGGCGTTAGGAGTAGCAGTTGTGTTAGTGTTGGTAGTAGCAGCAGCTGTGGTGGCGGCGATATTAGTAGTAGTTGTTGTTGTAATAGTACAGCAGCAGTAGTAATGATGGCGGTTATAATAGCTGTTGTTGTAATAGTATAGCAGCAGTAGTAAAGTGGCGGTATTAGTAGTAGTTGTTGTCGTTGTTGTGAAGCAGTAGTGGTGGTGGTGGTAGTGGTAGTTGTTGTTGTTTAGCTGCAGTAGTAGTGGTGGTAGTAGTAGTAGGTGTTGTAGTAGTACAGCTGCAGTAGTAGTAGTGGTGATGGTAGTGGCAGTTGTAATAGTACAGCAGCAGTAGTAGATGTTGTAGTAGTGACAGTTGTTGTAATAGTACAGCAGTAGTAGTAGTGGCAGTTGTTGTAATAGTACAGCAGTAGTAGTAGATGTTGTATTAGTGGCAGTTGTAATAGTACAGCAGCAGTAGTGGTGGTGGTAGTAGTGGCAGTTGTTGTAATAGTACAGCAGTAGTAGTAGTGGTAGTAGTAGTGGTGGTAGTAGTGGCAGTTGTTGTAATAGTACAGCAGCAGTAGTAGTGGTGATGGCAGTGGCAGTTGTTGTAATAGTACAGCAGCAGTAGTAGTGGTTGTAGTATCAGTTGTTGTAATAGTACAGCAGTAGTAGTAGTGGTGATGGTAGTGGCAGTTGTTGTAATAGTACAGCAGTAGTAGTAGTGGTGGTAGTAGTGGCAGTTGTTGTAATAGTACAGCAGCAGTAGTAGTGGTGGTAGTAGTTGCAGTTGTTGTAATAGTACAGCAGCAGTAGTAGTGGTGGTAGTAGTGGCAGTTGTTGTAATAGTACAGCAGTAGTAGTAGTGGTGATGGTAGTGGCAGTTGTTGTAATAGTACAGCAGTAGTAGTAGTGGTGATGGTAGTGGCAGTTGTAATAGTACAGCAGTAATAGTAGTGGTGATGGTAGTGGCAGTTGTAATAGTACAGCAGTAGTAGTAGTGGTGATGGTAGTGGCAGTTGTGATTGTATAGCAGCAGTAGTAGATGTTGTAGTAGTACAGCTGCAGTAGTAGATGTTGTAGTAGTACAGCTGCAGTAATAGATGTTGTAGTAGTACAGCTGCAGTAGTAGATGTTGTAGTAGTACAGCTGCAGTAATAGATGTTGTAGTAGTACAGCTGCAGTAATAGATGTTGTAGTAGTACAGCTGCAGTAATAGATGTTGTAGTAGTACAGCTGCAGTAATAGATGTTGTAGTAGTACAGCTGCAGTAGTAGTAGTGGTGATGGTAGTGGCAGTTGTAATAGTACAGTAGCAGTAGTAATGGTGGTATAGCTCGTTTCAAAACATTTGCCCAACTTCAAAACGCTATTACTCTCTAACCGTTTGTTAAATACTTTTGAAATTTTCCAAATGTTATTAGAATGCAAAAGACCCTTTAAATGTATATTTAACAAATATCTTGCAGCTGCAGTTTTCTTAAAGCGGCGATATTTCTTTGATGTTTGTCAAAATTGTAAATTGTGAAGCCCTAAAGAATAGAAATTACCGTAGTTGCTGGTCTACGATTAATTTTCACTAGGTAAAGGCGTGGCCGTAATGGGGAAATAACTGGATAAAACAAAACACCAGGAGAATTATTGTCTGCTCAGTTCGAGGACGGACGATAATAATATCAAGGTATACCTGTATGTCCAATTTTCATAGTTGTGTGGTCCTGAAAAGGACCGTTTGTTGAAATAATTTAAGGTAATATAGGGGCCAACATTGTGGGGGCTATATACTTTCATTCTGAATCAGACGAGTCTAAAAGATTAATAACTGTTTGGGGTTGAACATTCCACAAACCATCATTTTTCCAATATTCCTCTTCCTGTTTTAAGACGTGGTCTTCACATTTAGCCCAATAATCTTTGTCTATATTTAATAAAGCGAGATTAGCAAGAGTCTTTACATCGCATATTTTGAATGTTGTATTTTCATCTGCCACTTGTCCTTTTAATTTTGCCCAGATTAGTTCTATTGGATTTAAATGAGCATGGTAAGGTGGCAGCCTCAAACTTATATGACCGTGCTCTTGGATAATCTTATCTATTTGAAAAATCTTTGTCCTCTGTTTTTGCTTTACTAGAGATAGTAATTCAGGTTTTAAGTACATGTTATTAAATTGTATGTGCTCCTTTGTGAGCCATATCTTAATAGCATCTTTTGTACTGGATGACGTCGGCACTTTATCTTCAAGTGCAACAATGTTGTGGTACGCTGCATTGTCCATTATTAGGCAAGATGGTCGATCTAGTGCTGGGAGAACAGAATTTTCAATCCAATGTCTAAATATGTGACCATTCATCTCAGAGTGATAATCCCGATTGTCTATGGATTTTGAAAGAAAAAGGAGCTCTGCATTCTGTATTAGTCCATGTTGTCGACTACCTGCATGAGCAATTATCAAGCGCTGTCCTTTGCTGCTAGGTATTAATCTCTTAATCTTTCCATCTGATGACTGCCATTCCCTTAGGTTAGTGTGGTGAACATTGATCCATGTTTCATCCAAGTACACAATATCATAACGTTGCTTACGCACCTCTTTTACTTCACGTAAGTACTTGCTTCTCATGACTACTATATGTGGCTTCTCACAGATGATGTTTCGTCCATTGGAATACTTTCTGAATGTAAAGCCTGCAGCTCTCACATTTCTCCATAATGTAGACTTTGATATTTCAATACTGTTGTTCTTTTTCAGCGATACTTTTAATTTTCTTATTGTAACAGTTTCATTCATACCCAACATTTTGCGAATTTCACTTCTAATAAGTTCACTGTCGAAATTATCCAACATTTTTGCTCTTCCTTGTGATTTTGTATATTTTGAACATTGACGGTCACGTGCTTGAATTCAGCGATTAAATGACCGTTTAGATAAATGACCGTTTATATAATAAATAATTGATATGACGTCATGGGACGCACCAAAATGGCAGCTTATTTATATTCGAGCTATGGACTAAGCAATGTTTACATTGAACAACACGATAAATGTTATTGCTGCGAGTTGGCAGATTTTTGAAAATGTTTTCAAGGGTTTGAACATAAATGTTTGTTCACAGTTCGTTAACCTTCGCTGTAGATAAAGTCGTTAATTGGATGGCTTCGTTTCAGACATTTTTGACGTTGGTAGCTAAGGACCTAACTAGTGCAAACCGATGGCATTGGCAAGAATCATTTTGAATCTACGAAGTGGGCTCATTGTGTGTTTAACTCAAACGCATATGTGCTTTTTAACCAAAGACCTTTTTTTGGGGACTCAATGCAGATATCCCCGATGGAAGAATAAATTGTACTATTAGTCCCATAAATGATTCGCTTCCAGAGGTTTATGATGTAAACAAAGCAGTTTTGTCATTGCAAGTGAATAATGTCCACACCTATAATTGGTTAGGATTGTGTAGCAGCAGCAGCTTTATAGCGAACACAGAAAACATCACAGGATTGTGCTGTTCTGAAACAGCTATGCCATGT
Source organism: Megaustenia siamemsis (assembly GCA_032433765.1). Classification (NCBI taxonomy): domain Eukaryota; kingdom Metazoa; phylum Mollusca; class Gastropoda; order Stylommatophora; family Ariophantidae; genus Megaustenia; species Megaustenia siamemsis. Next base: position 107,564,983 of record JAVIAB010000092.1, read on the forward strand.
TACCCTAGAATTGACTTTAATGGGATTACTGTGACCACAAACCACTCTCCATGTGTGTGCCACATATTTACACCCCAGAAAGAAATACTGAATATAACAACACCATGTGCCGTCTGTGATATTAATGACCACAGACCAGGAGCCTCCAGTATGATTGATACAACTGTTGCACCAAGCACTTCATCAGTAGAGCCAGATCTATGGAATGTTAATCTGACATTGTTCTTGAATGATGTCCAAGTTAATGAGACATCAGAATCGTGTGGCATGAGCTACAAGAAGGGAGCGGAGAACATCAAGTTCTGCTGCTATAAAGGAGACTTGCCTTGCTATCCCAGAATTGCCTTAAATGGAATCACTGTAGTTGAAAACTTCTCCTCTTGTGTAAACTACACATTCACATCTAAGAGTGAATCAGTGAAGGTCACAAAATCATATTCTCTCTGTGGTTTTACTAACTACAGGTAATGTGGCTTCTGTTGGATTGGAAATGACAAATTACCACCACTGTGTGTCTATATGTTTGGAATTGGAGTCATCAATGACGGCCTAATATCATCAAGTGCTATGACGATCATCAATTTCGGGAGGACGTGAACTCCCATGGTATATGGTGGATAGGCGGCAGGAACCATTGAAGGCTATGTCTGAAAAGTGTTCCTTCTTGCAGTTTCCTCATATTCCAAGTCCGGCTTGTTGCAGGAGCTACTGAGTTAAGTGCTCTGTGCACACCGTGAGCTGTGTGTCTCATCCGTTTTGATCCTGCTTCGATATCCCGCTTGTTTACGATGAATGATGATATCGTATGACAGGGAACAGTTGGCTGTGTTCACTTTCTGCGCGGTTTCGCCTTATGTCTTTTGGCGTGTGCTGAGACTGCTACGATGGGGACTACAGTTACCTTTCTTTGTTTGGGAGATGAGTTGGTAATTCGGATGATTCCACTGGCACGGGCGGTTGAGCAATTATGGATTTTAATTCGTTTGCTGTGATGCCGAGTTCTTCAATAACCAATAACCAATCAATAATTAGATAAATCCAAAATGTGTCTTGTCCTATTCTCAGGGTTTTCTAAAGAATGAAATAATCTTCCTCGTTTAGCCTCTTTGCAAAAATAGTCATACATTTTTATTGCGATGTTTTGTAAACTGCAGAATTTCATTTTAAGACTCATGATAAATGTTATTGTTCCACGTTACGCCGCTGAATTAACGGAAATGGAACACACAATGCCTCGTGTTTACTACAAGTGTCTAATTGTGTCAGACAACTCACGCGGAAAGCGTGAAAAATCGTAAATTTGAGCGTGTATAGATTTGTAATCGCTATTTTTAACTTAAATACTGTAAACACTAAGTTTTGACTACATCAATGGGTCGTTATAAATTTATATAAATCAAATAAGCAATAATAATAACCAAATGTTTGTTTTTAATGAAATTAATTCCCTGTTGGGTTCTAATCATTATAACTATACATGCAAATTTTGAAAAAAATACAAAAAGCGGTTTAAAAGATATTGATTTTTAAAGTTGGGCACGACTTATGAAACAAGCTATAGTATTAGTAGTTGTTGTTATTGTAATAGTACAGCATCAGCAGTAATGGTTGTGGTATTAGTAGTTCTTTTTAGAGCCCTCAACAAATAGAAGGAAAACTCTATTACACGTAGGAGCGCTATAAAATACGACAGTGTCCACCGACTTCAATAATGCCATATATATATAATGCGAGTGTAACTAGATACATCCAACTAGTTCTTAAAATCAAGAGGATGGGAAAAAAAGCCACTCCCAACTACCAACCACCCGACCAATTCTCAATCTTTAGGGTGGAAAAGAACAAAATGTAGACTCACATAATGGTGCTTGAACTCAAAGGATGATATTGTCAAAGAGCAAAACGATAAAACTAGCATAAGATATTTATTATATGTGAATGTGGAGAACAACGAACGGTATCACAAAGTACGTTCAAGAAAATGTGGCTATCTACACACATTAAATCAACGACATACAGAATTGTTAAAAGCGTGATGTTTTTTTTTTAATGCAAGAAAATATAAAACTGTTAAATAATTCTTCATGCTCCGCATTAATAAATGTCGCTACAGAAAACATCCAGGAACCAAAAAAAAAACTAGAACAACGAATGTAATATAGAGAGGACTATTTCATGCGCATATGAACTACGAATTTTACGATACCCATAATAATAACGCACATAAAACTGCATACCTTAATAAAGCAGTGTTTCGCAGAAACGAATGGTAGCATTCCTTGAATTATTGACAACAACAGCAACCAGATTAAACTTACAAGAGCAGAATTAACTACTAAATAGAGGGGAAGGTAGGAGTTGGGGGGCATATTAAAGAACCACCCTATATCATGAACATTTAACCGATACAAATAAATGCAACATAAAGTGTCTTGGATATGCACGAATCCACACAAAGTGACATGCTAGATTCTGACAACTAGAATTGAGGCCGTTGTTAACGGACATGGGAGAAATGCCGAGATCACGACAAGATCATTATTTGAACTAGGACAATAAAAATGATGAAACTGTAATCAGGAGTCAGCACTAAATTTGGAGTCAAGTGTGGTACAAGTAGGGGGAAACAACTGAAAGGACAGATGATTTAGTTCTCAATGTAGGTGTAAGCTACAATGACTATCAGCATGAATTTACTTCGCCAAGTCTGTTTTAGGGAGAATCATATTATCATTTTTGGAAGAGCCAGAAATGCGAACAGGAGGTTCATTATCTAAATAACTAACTATGTAATACTATATATTAATCTTAAATATTAATACTAAATATCTACGTAATACCGATCACATCATTCCATAAATCATGTGTTGATGGTCTATAAAAAGTATGGTCACTAAAACAATATTCCCTATGCGCCACTCGACGTGACAGGACTCTACTTTTTTACTTACTACTGTAAATGTGCAACAACTGTGAATTATTGTAACCTCACCTTCTAAGGTAAGAGAGTCAATATAAACTTCTGATCTAGCCAGACTTCTATTTTAATATCCGGGTCGACAGTTGGTGTTTGTCTAGAAACAAGCTCGTGATTCCTAAATCTCGAAACCCGCGAGCACTACAGCCACGACGAATTGACAAAACATGTAACAATACACAAGCACAGTCTTGATCAGGAATTCCCTATACATGGGGGAATTGATCCATTAATTAGAAACGACCTATGGTCATGGGGCAGTAATCTATCTTTACGACACTTTTACTATTGTTGGTGTATGCTGGGGGGAGGAGGCCTCACGATACAACCAGAGGGATAAAGGCCGCTTGGTCAAAGCAGTTGCCACTGCGTGTGATACTCAGGATTTTTATTTCACCCCCCCCCCCCTCCCCCCGAAAAAAAAATTATTTCTGTCTACCGCAGTTTTCGAACAACGTGCGCCGGTTTTTCAGCGAGTGGAACAGTAGTTTAAGCCGCACGGCACCTCTGATAGAGCTGTGGTTAGTGAATTTGTGAGGACAAGCCGTTGCATTTCCAATCGAACTCCACTCTACAAGAGCAGCAATGGTATGAATTCCCTCAACCGTTACCTTTTTTTTTAAATCCGAACAAAATGTCACATATTCACTCTAGATACATACTGTCCCATACATCAGAACGCAATTATTTCAGCAACATTAACTTTTTCAATCAAACCGAACACTTTTGATCTATTATTCTATCAGCTCATTTCACGAGAACATAAACAAAATGTCCTATTAATTCACATTGGTATACAGAAGTGAGCACCCAGAGAAATTAAATATAAATAAAATAACTGTTTAGAGTAACTGATATAACAGAATTCTCAGTAACAAATAATGAAGTAAGGAAGAGAAGTATTAGCCTTCATCTCACTAGGTCACACTAATTGGAGGTAAGGAAATGCTGCTGCCCTTCATAGCTGTAAATACCTTCCCCAAGCTCAGCGAACCAGCTACACATCTTTCTTCACCTCCGCAGCGGGATCTACTGGAGATACCAGACTGGGATTGACCTCAGATCCTTTTACCACCAAGCCAGAACTCTAGCCAATGCGCTTCAGACGCTAATACACATGGAAGAATATATGTAAAAAGGATTTAATAAGAACTACTACAGCAACATATTATTAATACACTTCCAGTAGAGAAATTAGTATATGGAATATTAACGTGCACAACATTTTGTTAAATGTTAACACCACAGAATACAAATTGGCTTTTGGCCAGAAAAAGAAATAGATAAAAGAAGTACGCATCTAGCTAGCTATAAGGAGTGAGTCTGCACTGTTGAGCTTCGATAATCGAAGATGAAATGGGTCGACTGTCATTGGCTTCAGTTATGACGCCAGTTAGGGAAATGTCACCACAGGGACTAGTATTGCTAGTACAAGATCAAGGGAGACATGGCTGCTGTTGTTTTTAAGGCGTCTGTGACTTGACGTAAGCCGAATATAGCATCACACACAATTTTGACGCCAACTGGGGCTACTTAAGGCTGTGAACTACAATTATAGAAGTGAATCGCCGCAATCAGGAAATGATGACTCGACATTTTCGTTTGATTTGAATGCAGTTTTAAATGACCGAAGACAATTCTACTAAAAGTCAGTGTGTACGCACTTGTCCAACTATTGACGACGAGTGAGCACCTACCTGTAGTTGTGTCTGGAGTGATCCCATGTCCCTAACAACAATGAATACACAAAAAAGAATGTCTCGTCATTCTTAAAGTCTAAGACAAGAGCTAGCTTTCTGTGTGGGGGATGGGGCGTAAATGAAATGCTTCGGTAAAGCTGGTACGATAAGAATATAAAATACAGAAAAGTGTATGGTCACAGATTTACGGCGATAAATATCTATACAAAATGTTCCGACGATGCACCTAAAAACCTGCAGTTTGTTGGGGCACGAAAAGTGCACACAAACGGCAACTATTAAAAAAAAAAAAACATCCACACACACACATTTATTTATTTGCGCTTAGTAGATTTCAAATAAATTACAATTTCTGATAAACAATTAATGTGACTTATCTCAATTTGTCGGTAGGACTGTAACTACAGGTGGAATCGGTATTCACTTTAAATGTGTTGATAGTAAGACTTCGGCTTTTCGTTTTCCCATTGTCACTATATTGCGGTTGTTTCCGACTATAAAATGCGAACGTCGTTCTGTTTTACATTCTTAGAACTTGTTCAAGATATTTTCTGCTTAATTTCTGGGACTGTTCTGACTGACAAGATGTTGGCACCTGCGTAGAGTTGAGGATCACCTAAGTATAATGTTGAATCAGCATCCGTGTCTAAAACTTAACAGGAAAAAATAGACGGCGAATAAGAAGCTCGCCCTAATGTAATGAATATTATACCAAACATATTTTATGAAGGTGTTACAATAAATAATAATAGCGGGATGTGTCGGGTGGAGTGGGAAAGCAGGGGCGTGGGAATGAAGAAAGGCGATGTTTAAAATAAAAAAGAATTTAAACCGCACAAAACTATAGGAACCGGCCCGTCATAGTTGCGATGGTGAGCACTAAATATCAATATAGTTTTATAACGTATATATAACTGTCATGTTTATTCAATAATCTTGAAATTAATATATTTTGCTGTTATTTTTCGAAGTCAGAATAAATTACACATTTGCTGACAGCAATATAGAAAAATAACTTAGAAAAAAACGAAAATTCTCAACATTCAGAAAGATATAAGCACTTGGCTTTAAATTATCAAATTAAAAAAAAACGAATGGTTTCGTTACAGATATAAAATAACTATCTGAAACTAAACACAAATTAAAAAAAAAAAACAAATGTCTCTAGGCTAAAATAATAATAAACAATCCTAAAGGTCAATTACGTGTAAAAAAAATGAAGACATTCAGGAGTTAAATTGGAACCTGTTATGTTAAGTTCGCTGCAGGCAATTCCTTGCAGCTACCTCCAAGATGAAAAAAAAATGCAGTGTTTAAACACGTGCGCTGAAGAAGTAGCATATTCAAGTACTAATCTACAACCAAAAAAAAATAAAAAATAAAAAAAAAAAACAATAAATCAGAAGACTATTAGTTGTACCATCCATCTGGATATAAATAGAGGCTGGGTAGATGGACAAAACAAATGTAACCAACGTGGTCGGCAATCAATGAAAGTTTCTGCCAACGAGCTCTACTGGTGCTCATTCACATGTTAACTGTCTATATATATTGTACCTTATTTGCTTACATATGTCAATATTATGTGTTGTTATTATCGTGATATGTATATACAGCGATTGTTACATAGAGTAATAATCTTTCTAAACGTAACACTAACATTTGCTATATATATATACACACACACATATATAATACACACACATACATGTATCGCTCGCTGACACGTACAAATATATAAGATATACACATTGATGCAAAACAAATTCGTTGAAAAATGTCACTTATTAAAAGTATAAAGAGAAAAGCAATTACAAAATGCATCATCAAGTTTTAAAGTCTCTTTCACAAACGTATTATTTTTAATAATTCACCCAGTCAACAATCATCTCTCCTATGTTATTCCAACCAATTATCACCTCAATGTATATTATTAGTATATTTAACTTGTTAAGTCGATTAGCAAATGACACCGTTCAGTCTTCTGAACAAATGCACACATTACTAAATAGTGCTCAATTAAATGGGTGTCTGTTTTGCTAGAATAATTTGGAGAGAGAGAGATAAATCGGTACAAAATATGCTAATATAAAGAAATGTATTCGATGTGATGATGCGTTATTGCGCAGCTGTTATAAAATGTGTATATTGGTCGAGATAGACAGAGAAAGAGAGGTTACTGTGGTGAAAAATGATTATTAAGTGTAAACAGAACAATCAAAAAGAACACGTCCATTTGACTAAGTTTAGATTTCACATTCAGAATCATTATCTCACACGTCAATTTTAAAAAAAAAAGGGGGGGGGGGATAAACAAAGACGTATTCGATCGACCGACCCGTCACCTAAACGATGCGCTTGAAGATAAAAGTGGAGCCAAGCTCGTGAAAAGATAAACTATGTAATCTATTTTTTGTTTTTGTTTTAGCTTAGTGGTGATAAGCGTAAATATGTTAGAAAATGGTCAGCTGTAATCGGAACTTGAGGTATAAAAACAAAAGAATACTGACATTGATACAATCTTTATTCACACATCGCAGGGTTAAAAAAAAAAAAATTACGCACAAAAGATAAGCTGATAGCAAACTCGACAAGCCAAATAGAAAAAAAAAATTAAATCAAATAAATATTTACAACCGAGTCATAGCTGCTGATTGAAACACTAAAGTGTCACAAATGCGCGCATGTGTTGTGAGTGCATTTGTGTGCTACATTCGGTATGCTGAATATAAACTATTCAACGAAAGATATTGTTTGTGAATAGGATAGAAAAGATAGAAGTGTTTTGAGTGGATATTTTACAACAACTCTGTTAACAAAATTGTTAGTATTCGAACAAACCCTTGGTGATGTGACCCTCAAGACTGATGACACGTGATCATGCGGACCATTTCCTATAGCTCGCTGGCTAAACGCACTGCCGACTTGTCGTCTATAAAGTCATCTTGTACAGCATTAACTCCCAGAGTATATACTTTCTAACAAGATGTAAAGGTAGCCCAATAGTATACATGGAAGTATCGACAGGCGTTGTTTCAGGCTTCTGCGGTATTTTAGCATTTTATTCTGGAGGATATGAGGTAAATGGCCCGCCACTACGCTGTAAAGTGACTTTTCAAAATTTTTTTGAATAGCGAACCTAACCAAAACATTCCCAACATGACTCCCGGGTTTCTACAGAAAACACACCACCACTTCTGACTACTACACTTTTTTTTTAACTAACCAACTCAAATTTCGCTCTGACTCCAAAATTCTAAACTTCTCTATATTGATACTGCCAGATCATATATATATATATATATATATATATATATATATATATATATATATATATATATATATATATACAGTCGAACCTGGTCTTAGGACCACCTGTTTAAAGCGTTTCCCTGGTTATAGGACCGGGTCTACAATTTCCCCGAGTTTTTTACTATATGCTAACACTGATTACGGCGCTCACCGTATGACGCGACCAGAGACCAGGCTAATTAACCGCCGCCAATGTTATTTATCCCGTTTACGACGACCAGCCAGTCCTTCGTCTCGCTGGGAGCTATAAACGATCGACACAGGTGTCTACAGGTGTTGATGTTTTCCCGTATTTAGTGAGTCCCAGATTACAGTGGGACGTGTTACGTTTATCAGTCAATACTGGTGCAGACACAGATCTATGATTCGTGAAGTGACATCACTTCGCGGTTCCGTCTAGACCAGAGTAGACCATTGCGTGGCCCGTATAAATTACAGGAATTAACTAAAGAATTAGTCATTGCCCGCTTTGAGTGTATTCATGTACATGTACAGTATCTCAGTGAATTATTTTTGTGGATTTTAAAAGTGTTACACACAATATAGGAAATGGCCAGTGTCAAAAGTGTAAACCAAAAGCATTAACGCTGGAAGAACGAATATCAGTGATTCGACAAAATCAGCAAGGTAAAAGTTCGCGATTATTGGCAGAACAGTTTGGAGTGGGAAAGACACAGATTTTACGTACGTTAAAGAGAAAAGCCGAGTATATGAATGACTTTGAAAATAATGCACCAAGTATGAAAAGAAGGAATAGCAGGAAAACGGGAAATGAAGACATAAATACACTTTGTTGGAAATGGTGTCAATCAGCACTTGCACGAAAATTCCGTTATCTGGGCCGATGATCAAAGAACGAGCTTTACAGTTTGCAAAAGAATTGGAAAACTCAGTCTTTAAAGCATCGAACGGCTGGTTAGAGGCCTTCATTAAAAGACACAATCTTGTGTTTGGTAAGCAATGTGGCGAAGTCGGTGATTCAGATATGAGTGCTGCGGCTGACTGGACTTCTAAATTATCCGAGATATGCTATGGTTACGCTGCTCAAGACATTTTTAATTAGATGAAACCGGGTTATTTTTCAAAGCGACTACGGACAAAACATTTTTGTCAAAGGAGAAAAATGCGCTGGGGGTAAAAAAAGCAAAGAGCGAATAACAGTGATGCTATGCACTAACATGTTGGGGGAACGAGAACCGGCTTTAGTGATTGGGAAAGCAGCTAACCCTAGGATTTTTAAAAACATCAACATAAACACACTGCCAGTGATTTACAGAAACAACAAAAAGGCATGGATGACTGCAGCTATATTTGAAGATTGGCTGAAAAGTTTGACCGTAAGATGCAGAAAAAAAGCGCCACATTATTTTTTTTGTTGACAACGCTACCTGTCATCCCAAGATCGAACTACAGAATGTTAAGCTGCAGTTTCTGCCACCCAACACAACTGCATTAGTTCAACCCCTAGACCAGGGTGTCATTCAGACATTTAAATTAAAGTTTAGACAAAAACAGCTTCTACATCTTATCACAGTCATGGAATCAAACAAGGATGCTTCCGGAACCGAACTCATGAAACAGGTCAATTTACTGGATGTAGTCTACTGGATTGCTGCAGCATGGAAAGAAGTGGACAACTCAACCATCCTTAAGTGTTTCTGTAAAGCAGGTTTTCATTGTCCTGCTGAAACACACGCATATTCTCTTACGCACATGGAATCTGCATCAAAGACCGACGTGCAAATTGTTTCTACTGCAATTTCTACTGCTTTGGATAACCTTTCAAAAGAATTGTTTGGATACCAATTGACAGACATATCCATGATTGATTCAGGGCTCCAAACTTGCAACACAATAGAAACAAACTGGGATCTTCCTGCCACTGCAATTTTAGCTGCTGAGGATGTGAATAGTGAATCAGACAACGAACAAGATTCTACTGACATTGAGAAAACATACACTATCGCAGATGCACATAATGCTTTGGAGCTTCTGCGCACCTATTCAATAACAAACAGGAGATCTGACATACTAGACGTTATCATGGACTTGAGAGAAAAATTGAACTTATCGTTTATTTCATCTGTCAAACAACAGACTACCATATTGGATTTTTTTTTCAAGTCAAAAGTGATACATGTACAGTATAAGTGGAATCTGTGTATGTGTGTTTTATTTTTGTGTGTTTAACTATCGTGTTTTATGAAAAGTGTCCAACCAGTGGCTATTGTAGACCGACATGTGCACTATGTTCTACTCATGGATTACGCTGATTTGCAGGTTAGTTTTCATAGTGCTTAGGATCAAATTTTTTTTATCGCTCTATTTATTATGTGAAACCTGTGAGGCAGGACCACCTGTCCTATGGGACCAGTTTTTGAAAGTCCCGTGAATGGTCGCCTTAGACAGGTTCGACTGTATATATATATATATATATATATATATATATATATATATATATATATATATATATATATACACAGTGACTCCATTTCTGCGTTTCTATTGTTGACCGATTCTAAATTCACAACTCCAACTCATATTTTTTTTTATATACTGTCCGCAAACAGCTTCAATCCTACTGTATGAGTCATAGATGTCTGGACATCTTATAAACCAATGAACAAACAGCCAATTATCTTCAATATGATTAGCTATCGCGATTTAGGTCACGTGACTCTACCACTGGACACTAACGTAACATTACAAGCATCGTGTAATTTATTTAATACCTGGCATGGAATGGTGGGTACAATTTACAAAGTTCTTTCTTCTTTCTTTTATCATGTTTTGCTTTTTTGCCAGTAAGCGTCGCAGGCTTAAAGTCAATGATGTGTTTTCTATCGAGGGCACTTTTTGTGGCTTGGTAGTTGTACAATAGTGTATTGTTTTATCATGTCTTAAATTCCCTCAATCTATCTTCTTCTTCTTGGTCTACCTCTCAATCTTGGTTGTTCCATTTTGTTGTTATAAGCTCTTGACGCTGGTGCTGAGGGGTTCATGCACATTGTATGTTCAAAGCAATTTAATCTTTGTCTCTCTATGTATTCGATTACTGGTAGAATTACAATGGTGTTTCTGATTTCATTGTTCTTTACATGATCTCTTCGTGTTTTGTTCACAGCTTTTCTCAGGCACCTCATCTCACATGTTGTTAGTTTTCGTTCTTGATCTTTAAGGATCCATGTTTGACATTCACAGAAAAGAGTTGGAATAAAGATAGGAGTTTATCATGCTCAAAGAATCTCATGTGATAGGGCCAGCACAACCGGTGCGTTTTTAGGCTCTGACATCAGTTTCTAAATATATAGCCAGTGTTTATAGTACAGTAATTAATTCTCAGCTAGTGATTGTGTATTGGTGAATGTGTTAATAGAATTGTGTGAAATTATTGCGATTTATCGAGGGAAACTAAAGTGGTGGTAATTACAATATTTCAATGCCAGACAATATAAATTTACAAACAAATCGTGAAAAATATGCTCAGCCAGATTAATAAATTCACACAATAAAGTTAAAAAGATAACTATTGAGAGGTGCAAAGTTTACATATCACATAAAGAGGACATAATTTCTTTCATCATTTCCCGACTGGACTACCGACGTTCCGACAACCCGTGTTCAATTCCCGCTGGGGGCAGTGTGAAATGTACACGCGGTTGGAAAAAAAAATACCCCCACGGTCGACCCAGCCGTTGGCAGAAATTGGTACCAGGGTATTACCCTGGGAAGGTGAAGAAATACGCCTCGCATCATGAGTTTCGACTCGCATCATGAGTTTCGACTCGCATCATGAGTTTCGATGCTTGAAGCGACACTATCCAGAAATCTCCGAACATTTCTGGATAGGCGGCCGAGCACATATGGGTGGAAACTCGCGTGCTAAGACGCCGGTTTAAGTCTCGTACTTTACCATTTCTTTCGCGAGAACGTCAGATTAAAACTAAAGGTAAATGATGAAAGCGGGATAGGGACAAGTTTCAGCGGCAAACTCGTCAATCTTCAGCTACATCCACAAAGAGCGCAATAAATTGCTGAAACGCTTAAAACTAAAACTGCCACCATCCAACGCATTTCACAAAAAGCATTAACTAGATTCAACAACAAAAGTTTGGGGGCGTGTGGGCACACACTCACGCTGCAATGCGCATGAGGATAGAGAAGAGAATAGAGCAGATGTAAGCAAGAACACGAGTACAAAACGATATATTAAAACTCACAGATGAAACCAAATCAGGTTACCTAACTATTTAACATGATTCTTCTTCTTCTGCGATCATGGCTCATTAGACTAGGAATCCGGACTCTCTTATGAAGGCTGCTGTCTGTTTCATTGATTCAGTTGTCCCGTAGTGTTTCTCTTCCAGAGAGGTGGGCATGGGCTACATTGACCTCTTCAAGCCTGTGTATTGGGGGCAATCCTGAAGAACGTGTTTTGTTGTCACGTCATCCAGGGTACCGTGACACTGGCTGGTAGTTCCTATTTGGAATTTGTTGAACATGTGGTTTCTCAGTTTAACATGAAGATAACGGTGTTTCAGTGGACATCCGTTATAAAGACAGCTCATCGATGTAAAACTCATACTATTCATACTATGGATACATCCGTTATATAGATGGCTCAAACGTAATGGCCGTGTAGGAAGACTTATCAACCAACATAGAACTGGAGTCGTCAGTCGCTGGACACTGTGGACTTGCTGAGGAGGGGATCTGAGCACCTATGGACATGTTTGTAATGCAATGATGATGACCCGCAAATAACTAAATAACAGATGGCTCATCGATGTAAACGCATGCTATTTATACTATGAGAAATTAATTTAATCGTGGTAATTTAATCATACATATATATATATATATATATATATATATATATATATATATATATATATATATGTCCCACCCACGTTTGCTATATATCATTAAGTCGATATATTACTGTTGAAATATGCGTGGGGATACCTTAGTGATTGTTGCTCTCTGGTAGTTAAACGAACATTTGGCTGAATTGAATAATGAAAAGAAATAGCATCCGGATCCAGGCCAGCACTTTTCTCGCCCTCAGATTTTGAGATTTAGTACCGAAATGATGAACACCTTGAACTCTTACAGGCACAAATGTATGTAGCATTTCACTGTTCCTACCGAAACTGATGTAATGTACTGAACGAAATTATTTGTGTGTGCGTTTGTGATAAAGCTACTTTAATGCTTCCACGTATTAATTACTAACACTTTGTATTTATTTTACTTGATTCATTCGTAATCTCAAGGCCGATTTCATCAAACGATGGATGAGCTCACGGCCAATTTGAGGTATTTACTTCCGCCCTCATGTTGGATTTTCTGACTGGCCTGCCACCAGATTTAAAACGTCACGGCACAACAGACGGTTCCGCGGTGAAGTGTTGTGAGCGTGCAGTAGTTCCAGCGGAGTCTGACTTGGGAACTGGCAGACTATGAAGTGTGGTGCTGACTGCAATAATGGTCAAAACGATGTCAGAGATCAAAGAATGGGTGACACAACTTTGTTGTTTTCTTCTGGCGCTAACAGTAAAATGCGATTGCATACCATCAAATATGACCGTTTTCAAGATAAATTTGAGATTAAAAACAAATAAAAAATGTAATCTATTTAATTATAAACCACTCTACCATCACTGTTGGTGCCATAATATTGGGATAACAGCACGAGAAGGCTAAAAATAGAAAGTCAAAATAATAATCGAAAGAGAGGCAGAATAAAGTAAACGTGAAAAAGGACAGCGGAGACAGCAATGAATAGTGTGGGCCAGACATGGGATACACTGTTAAGGACGGCACCAGGCAGCACAATGTTGAAGAGCTTTGCTGTTGTCGTGGTGTATGACACCACAAGGGATACCAGCATCTGACTGCTTTGTTGATCCGTGGCCAAGAACAAAATGCAGAACCCTTATATATAACCTTAACGTTACAGAAGTAGGAGGAATATGGTACTAGTGCCCTTAATTTTCAATGACCAATGACGCGCATTTTATGGGTGATGTTTCTGTTATTACGACTACATTCTCAGAATTTTAACAAAAAAAAAAAAAGGAGTTAACCATTTAACTTAACCATTTTCAGAAAACCTTGAAGTGGTGCCGATCTGAATTAAAAAAAAAAAAAAAAAAACCAATTACGTGAAAAATAATTCCGAAACCATTCAATGAATAATGAACAACATATATAATCTGTTATAAAAGACAGAACTAGTCCTGCAGTGGATAGTAGAAATATGTGGCACCACTAGAAACAAGAAAGCGGACGAACTCCTAAAAGCATTTGTGAACCAACCCTGGTGCCTCAAATAAGTACACACAAACGTGAAACAAGCTAGGAAAACAGAATGGGAAGCGTTATATGGAAAATATGCGCCATTACAGCTCAAACAAACTCAGCAGACTCATGCCTGCAAACCAAGATATTCTGACTCAAAACAGGTCACCGTGACCTCAGAGCACACCTACACAAGACAGGACTCAGTGACTTTGCAACATGCTACTGCAGAGCATCCAGACAAACTCCACGGCATTTCCTACACTACCATACAGGACTGTAGCCATCTCAACACTATAAAATAAGAACACAAAAATAGCCCACAGAAACAACCCTGCAGTTACGGTGAACCGTTGAAGACTCTTAAGTGATGTAAATGCTCGTGACCATTGCTGGTCTAAACGTCATAAATTCATAGCGATAGCTGATCGCTAAAGTAGAAGACTACGAAACATTCTCGTATGTAATCAGCGCACTAACCACTCAGACAAACGTGGTAGATCAGTTGAATTAAACGTGAACTAGTAGCGTGCAATAGTGCTTCTTCTTCTGCTGCGATCATGGCTCATTCAGACTAGGACTCCGGACTCTCTTATAAAGGCAGCTGTCTGTTTAAGTGATTCGGTTGCCACGAATAGTTTCTCTTCCAGGGAGGTGGGTGTGGGCCACATTGTCCTTCTCAGGTCTGTGTACTGGTGGCAATCCTGTACAACATGATTTGTTGTCATGTTATCCAGGTTACAGTGGCATAGGCTGGTAGTTTCTATTTTGAGTTTGGTGAACATGTGGTTTCTCATTCTGAGTGTCTAGCTTGGCCACACAACCTTTGTTGATGATAATAATTTTCCATTTAGGACTGTCCATGATTTGCTTGAAAGTGTTGCGATTTTCTCGTTTTTGCGTTGACCCAAAAAAAAGAACAATTATTTTCCCCTTCACTCACTCACCCGAGACTAAAGAAACAGGCAGACCTTTCTGTCGTCCTCCTTTAAAAGGGGGTTACGATGTGTAGAAATGTTGTTCTGTTTGCAACAATGTTCCAGTATTTGCGTTTCTTCAGTCCAACATATCCGACTCCAGCATAGTGTTTTTTTTTTATGTCGGGTTGCCTTCCCTCTCGATCTTTACTCACTAGGCCAGACTAGATTGATTAGACAAGACACAGTTGTTTGTCACTGATACTTTGGTTGATTTGCTCATGCGTTCTTCCATGAAGATAAAATACACATCATTCTTTTGATACATTCAAAGTGATTACAATAAGCTGTATCTTTAATTTAAAAAAAAAAAAAAACTTTTCTGGTTAAAATTGGAATATTGGATTCTCCGAAACTCTCAGAATTACCAATATTTGATTTTTGTTTGTTATGAGCATTACCTACAAAAATACAATTCATGCATAAATATTTGATTTAGCTAACAATATGTACTCTTTGTGACAAGTGTCACAAATGTAAATCTCTTCCACAAAATATCAGTTTTAAGAATGAGGAGGGTACTAGGCTCATGACACCATCATCCATAATGCTGACATTATTCCAAGATATAACTAGAATGGCACTTTGAGGTGAAAACAAACTGTGTAGAGCAACCGCGAATGGATGGAGTAGAATCTGCACAGTTCTGATTCACCAATCTTCGATCAAAAGCAGTTAGCTATGAGTCACTGACCGTTTTCAGCCGTGGTACTGGCATGCGTCTCCGCCCCAAACAATTATATGCCACAATGCGCTTTGTTAACCCTGACTCTTGAATATATCTTCCAAGTTCTATTATGTCTCCCAATTCTTCACATACTTAAGTCCTTCTTGTTATCACTGCCCGGGGCCTCGGTAGCCTAGTTGGGAAAACCACCCGACTTGACTACCGACGTTCGGACAACCCGTGTTCGATTCCCGCTGGAGCAGTGTGAATTGTACTCGTGGTTGGAAAAAAAAATACCCTCACGGTCGACCCAGCCGTTGGCAGAAATGGGTACCAGGGTATTACTCTGGGAAGGTGAGGAATGTTGCTTCGCATCTGAGTTTCGATGCTTGAGGCGACACTATACAGAAATCTCCGAACATTTCTGGATAGGCGGCCGAGCACATATGGGTGTAAACTCGCGTGCTAAGACGCGGTTCAAGTCTCGTACTTTACCTTTACTAATTTCCTTTAAATGTACGTTCACCTACTTTCTTCCTCCATTATTGTTATCAATAAATACTTATAGCCGCCTGGAAACAGCGGTGGGACAGTGAACTGGTCAGTTTATGACAAGAAGCCGATGTCCATCTAAGCTTATATGCTTAGTGCGCGCGCGGGTGTGTGCGGGTGTGTGCGTGCGCGCAGGTGGGGGGGGGGAAACAACATTGATGTAATATTGACCACATTAACCCCCCCCCCCCCCAAAAAAAAAAATGTGCCGATGATCTAAAAATATTGGCACTAATACAATATCCCCTAAACACTTTGAAGTACCAGGAAGTTCTTTCCCTTTTTTTCTTCATGGTTTCATATACTGATTAGAGTTTCAAACCTAAATCGTCCTACAAAGTTACAAAAATACGTTATAAAGCAAGACATTTTCTGAATATAAACATGCCAATAACGTACGCAAAAATACATACTCTCTTACATAAATGAATGAAACACAAAAAGGCATGCGATAACAAAGAAAAAATAGTTTTAATAATTACTTTACATCTCACTTTCTCAAGCGAAAGTTTAATTGTAACTCTTTGTTTAGACAGTGAGAGGGGAGAGAGAGGAAGGAGGAGGGAGAGAGAGAGAAAAAGAGAGAGAGAGAGAGAGAGAGAGAGAGAGAGGGCACCCAAATTGGAAAATTATGGATCTAGGTCAAGGCTCATCATACTTTTCAAGAAGCGGACCAAAACACATTTTTGATAGATTTTTCGCGAGCTGTATTGTACGTTATATTATAAGAATTAAAATATGAAATAAATAAAAAAAATATTCTGGATTATGTAAGTAAAATATACGCCGCGAATTCCCGTGTAATGACTATCTTATACTGTAACAGAAGAACGTATCGACTGTAATTAATAAGGCCTGCGGGATTTTGTTTTCAAGAGGCTAGATTTTTTATCACAAAGCCCTGTGACGGAAGTAACAGACCGAGGCCACAGTTTAGACACCCTAGATACACTGAACAGCTAATTAAGCACAATTAAACCCCTGTTCCAGTTGGAACATCAGACTGTGTCAAGGAGCAGGTCCCGTGAAAGAACTTTGCCCTGTGCTAGGCGTGCCAGCAGATGTATTCAAATCAAGCCGCCACCACAACACGCTGTGCTTTACACACCTCTGAATGTTCCAATAACATCCTGTTATTGCCGACAAGAAACCAAGCGTTTAAGAACAGTTTCAAAACGCACCCATTTTTCCTTTCAGGTGTTCGTATTGGACACGGGACAGATGAATGGCGCGCTTATTGGGGTACTTATTTAAAATAACACAATTTTGGTAAATTTAAAGAAATAATCGACAAATAAATGGGGGGGGGGGGGGGGGGAGAAGAGAGGGACACGACGACAAGCTAAAACTATACACCGCAGTTATAGATCAAGGGAAAAGCTTTTGCTAGATTAGATTGATAAAGTGAGAGTGGGTTCGACGATCCAGCTTGACGGCGACGCTCTCCAGCCAACTGTGGTGAAAACGGTACCTGGCTCACTGAGCTCAGTAAGGTAATCTTCTTCTTCTTTCCTTCCTCATTTGCCTTTCAGCGTGGAAGGGAGATATAATTTGCGGTTTTTTACTCTTCTGTTCGCCTCTGCTGCTGTTATGTTTCATATTGCTTCTAATATTCCATCGATCCATCTTTTCCGTGGTCGACCCTTGGGTCTGGTTATCTCACAACGTTTGTAGTAAGGTAATGGCAGTGAGGAAACGCACTGACTCTATCACTGCCCTGTATGTTATGAAACATTATTTACATTCAATCAATATAAGATAGTAATAAACAGACAATGTAAATAAGAATTCGCCGTTGGCCTGGCAGAGGTATTTAACATCAAATCTAATGTGTGAAAATTGTGTTTACAAGTCTCCTTGATATTCATTACAATATTAAAGATGAGATCACATTGGCAGAGGAGCAAAAGTGTGTGACTACAAAAACACTAAGTGACGATTAGGAGTTTTAAAATAATTAAGACAAAAGAACTAAAATAACACGTAGATCATCATCAAGTACCATGCCTGCTGGCATAGGTGATCATGTCTCTCCACAACTTTTGATCTCGACAGTTATTTATCATTTCTGTTGTTGACCTTCTAGCACGCCATTTTCTTAAGATGTCTGGTATCTTATCTCTTTGCTTCCCTCTATCTCTTCGCCCCTCAATTTTCCCAGTTGTAACAATACATTCCAGCTGTTCCCTTCTCATTACATGGCCTAAACATGATGATTGTTTCTTCCTAATATTGGAAATTAGCTCTCTCTTTGCTTTGGCCTCGTTCAGAACATTTTTATTACTCTTCTTAGCTGTCCATAGTATTTTCAACATTCTTCTATAAAACAACATTTCTACAGCCTCCAGTGATTTTCTTGTCTGTTGTCAATAACAACAATAATAATCCGGAGATTATTAGAGAAAAGGTAGAGCTTATCAACAACGGCATTGAAAATAAATAGATGAAGATTTCTAAATGAAAATAAATAATTGAAACAAAGGAAAGATGGCTAGTTTTTAGGTAGTATAGTACAAAAATGAATGGGGATATGAAGCTGGGTTATTCTATAGATAACACATCAAATAAAACAAACTTTGGTCATTTAAAACAATTACTGAAACAACTACTGTATTATTGCAATGTGCAACACACCCTTTCTGTCATATTATGCCACCAGTAACAAGTGTGGGTTTTAAAGGTTTGACAGAAAACGAAAGTGATAAATTCCATAAATTATTTGTCTCAGGAAAATACTGAATGCAATAAGGAGAGACCAAGCCAGCTAAGAATGAAGATATATACAAAGTTTAACATGAACTATGAGTGGCATTCAGAAACAACTAAATGATTGTGGTATAAACAAGACTAACAGCAAATATCACCTGCCAGCGTGCATTATCAACAGGTTGCGATAACAGAGGTGAATGTAGACCAAAAAGACGAATAAGTGAAATTAATCCATCTGGTATATTTATATATAGCCCCACCATAGAATATATAAAGAAACAACAGATAAATGGTTGGCTACATGATAAGGCAACAAAGATCAAAACATAAAACAACGAGCCTTCAATAAACGTTGCGAGAACACCAGACCCAAGGGTCGACCACGAAAAATGGACTGACGGAATATTATAAACACTAGGAAACATAACATCAGCGCAAACATAAGAGCAAAAGACCGCAAATTGTATCTCCTATCGGCGCTGAAAGGCAAGTGAGGAAGTGAAGAATAAACGCACACAAAGTAGACTCTCGATTATCCAGAAATTATGGGAAATCCTTGACAATAAAAATCCAAGCCAAACCATTTTTTTTAAAATATACGAAACTGAAAGAATGTGTACAGTAATTTAAAAAGTTAGCGCTTACTTCATGTTTTACTTGAAACAAGACAGTCAACTACGTCTTTTCAATTGCATTTCGAATTGTGCTGCACAGATTTCTCGGGATTAATTTCTCCGCGCAGTGAACTGTCTTCTTGGAGTTCTAAGTAATCAAGAAGTGCTCATACATTTGTCTCAGTTTGACTAATTTATTTCAAAATGGATGAATTTTTTTTTTTTTTTTTTTTTTACGTTTTTGATGAAGGTCTCTCGGATAATCCGCTCCCGAATAATCTAATCTATTGTGTGTGTGGGAGTGTATATATATATATATATATATATATATATATATATATGTACATGTATATATATATATATATATTATTTATTTAATGCACACAAAATCTGTACACTACACAGCAACTGCAATGGGTCTGGTGCATTTATTTTCACCCTCTCAGTAAACCAGACACCATAAATGAAACAATGACATAATAGAGATTATCATGTGTTGTTTCCACATCAAAGGTTCCAACCTACTCTTTGCCACGCCGTCATCTGGTTTCCTGTCCATATCTGGATTTTATCAATCCACTTTAGCCATATATATGCCCATATTTTTAGTTTGACCTGTGTTTGTCCTCCCAATTTGACTCTCACTAAGATTGCCTGTACGGCGAGGGACCCCTGTGCACACGGCTGCCAGGGAAAAATGGATAACACGCAAAATTCAATTTCTGACGAACGCAAAAAAAAAACACACACAAAAAAAAAAACATTGTTATATATATAAACCTGGACGGCAAAGGCGGGCCAGAAGTACTATAGTATATATGTCTAGTTAAAAAAAAAATTAGTAAAGAGCCCCCGTCACGCCAAGTGGCGTATAGGGCATATGGGTGTTAGTCAATTTTACAGACCTTCAGCACATGATTTTTGGGGTAATGTGGTCGGTATTACGCCTGTGCCGCTTTACTTTCCTACAAAAATCCGGTACCCAATAAGGCTGGGTGAACCCGGAAGCCGTCGGTTGGGATCGAACCCTACCTCTTGTCCCTTGTAGTCCAGTTCACTAACCACTGAGCTATCGCGGCTCCATATATATATAAATAGTGAGCTAAAGAAACTATGAGAGAATAGATACTTCAGCGAACTGTTGAAATGGAACTAAGTAAACACCACTGCTGTGAGTTCGGTAATGATGATTCTTTAAATCAGTAACCATTCTAAAACGAGTTTCAGCATTTCTAGCAAAGAAAATCATCAGAACAAAAATTGACGGTTGATTGGGGGCGGGGTGGAGGAGGAGTCCCAATTGTTTCTCCTTCCTGGACTGCGTCTCTGGCGAACGCAGTCTGATACTGCATTTGTTACTTGTCTGTCTATAGAAGTTAGTTCCCAATAGTTGGCCTTGTCCGGGCCGATAAGTTATTTATATCGGGGCAGCCATTCGCTCTTGTTCTGGATTGTTAATCACAAGTAACCTCCTTACATGACCAACAAAAATTATGATTGTTTCTTCCTAATTTTGGAAATTTGCTTCATTAATGAGCCTTTAAACAAACAAAGATGAAGACCATTAGAATAAATAAGAAGTAGAGGGAACCAGTCTCAACAGTGGCGGAATATAGCGTTAGCGTTCACATTTTCTCATGCCCATCGCTGCATTTATCGGTCATGTAATTTACATAACGCCAGAGCGCTCTACTTTCCCATTTCTCTGGTATTATTCAATTCTCAAGCTAGGTAAACCATCGAAGCCACGACGGTCGGAAAAGAAGGTAACACCGACTGGGAACTGAACATCACATTGTCAACAAACCAGTGATCCTTTCGTTATATATTGTCAATGCATATACAGAGCATTGCGTGTTTTATATATTTATAATGGACCATACCTGAATTTCGTTTAGGGAATCTAATGTATGGCACTTTCTAGTATATAATTTTCAATCGAAAGAATTGATGTTACAATCCAGAAATTCTTTGTAGCTTTCGCTATGACTACATCTTTTGGTTGGTTGGTTGCGTTCGCCCGATGACTAAAGTATTCTAGAGTATCGTAGTAGACTAGAATATTCCTCTTCATCATCCGCCCTTACAATTAGTAGTGGACGTGTCTGCGTTGTGTTGTGGTTTGCAGTATAACTGTTATATTTGCGTATTTCGGCCCAACACATCCGACTTCAGCACGACATTTTTGAGTACCGGGTTGTCTTCCCTCTTCAATCTCTGCACGATTGGCTGGTTACTGTATTAAAAAAAAAAAAAATGCACGTAATACCGCGCGTTCGATTTCCGTGGGTTTCGAGTCTAGAAGAAACGTTTCTTGTGTAATGATCTCCAATATCGGATACTTTTGGTTTGTGAACCAGCCCTTTGACAACTAAGCCACTCAACACCCGTTTATTTTTGTCCGCAAACAATAAAACGTGTGTGAATATTTTGGCTGCTGGTTGCTGCTTCAGGCAACACTATCTGAACAATTATTATACGCGAACACCTAGGCTGTGAAACGGTTCATTCATTGGGTGCCGTCTCCGCATCGAAGGTTGGCTACCATGGAGCGCCATCCCGATCTGTGTCTTGCTTTGATTGTGCAGACTTTCATAGGCTGACTTGTCTATCTTTTGGTGTTACTCGTCAATGTTAGTCTTGGTCTACCTCTGCCTCTTTTACCTTGTATTTTCCCTTCCAATGTTACTTTTAGTTGGCTCCATGTCTTTTGCCCAAAAAAGTTGATTTGCCTTGTTTGAATTGTGTTTAGTAGTTCTCTTTTCACTTTTAATATGTGCCTGTTTTTATTTACTGGGGGGGGTGCCCTGGTATTCATATTCTTAATTGTAAGGCCCTTATCCCCGTCAGTCGTATATCCATTTGTATAACTAAGCCGGTGTACAATCACAACGCTATTCTCACATAATGGAAATTAAGCACAGTTCTGTCTCTTCAAACACACTTACTTCAGCTTCACCAAACAGAAAATAAAAAGGCAGGGAAATATGAAGCTTCATCAAATTGTGGCAAGTGTTTAGATTCATAAACGCCAGCGACTCGATAAGTGGATCACGTGAATTGCAACTGCAATTAACAGCTCCACTATACTCGTGTGTGTATGTATATATACGATATATCTCAATGACGCTTCCTCATTATTGTTTACTGCCGACACGGGCATAATAGCCGAAATATAGTACTGTATATGCTTGATAACAGGAAAGCTGGGACAGTCATTTCTGTCAGCAATGTTCTCGATATGAACACCACTAATCCCATACTCGCAAGTCGGACACGAGATAAAGAACAGGTAAATATTAACGCGTTTATATCATCATCATCATGTGCCATACCGGTTGGCGTAGGTGATCATGTCCCTCCACAAACTTCTATCTACAGTGCATCGTATCAGTTCTGTTGTGGACTGTTTTCTATGCCATGACACCAAGCTATCCAGTATTTTCTCTCTTTATCGCTCGCGATCTCTCTTTCCTTTATTTTGCCAGTTGTAACCAAGTATTCCAACTTTCCTCTTCTCATGATATGCCCAAAAAATGTTGATTGCGTTTATATCGGTGTATAAGAAAACAAATCTTTCTAGAGGCGCTGCAAAATGCAGCATAGTCAACTATGACTGACGGGGGCTACTATATTGGTGTAGTCAACTATGACTGACGGGGGCTACTATATTGGTGTAGTCAACTATGACTGACGGAGGCTACTATATTGGTGTAGTCAACTATGACTGACGGAGGCTACTATATTGGTGTAGTCAACTATGACTGACGGAGGCTACTATATTGGTGTAGTCAACTATGACTGACGGAGGCTACTATATTGGTGTAGTCAACTATGACTGATGGAGGCTACTATATTGGTGTAGTCAACTATGACTGACGGAGGCTACTATATTGGTGTAGTCAACTATGACTGACGGAGGCTACTATATTGGTGTAGTCAACTATGACTGACGGAGGCTACTATATTGGTGTAGTCAACTATGACTGACGGAGGCTACTATATTGGTGTAGTCAACTATGACTGACGGAGGCTACTATATTGGTGTAGTCAACTATGACTGGAGGCTACTATATTGGTGTAGTCAACTATGACTGACGGAGGCTACTATATTGGTGTAGTCAACTATGACTGACGGGGGCTACTATATTGGTGTAGTCAACTATGACTGCCGGAGGCTACTATATTGGTGTAGTCAACTATGACTGACGGAGGCTACTATATTGGTGTAGTCAACTATGACTGACGGAGGCTACTATATTGGTGTAGTCAACTATGACTGATGGAGGCTACTATATTGGTGTAGTCAACTATGACTGCCGAAGGCTACTATATTGGTGTAGTCAACTATGACTGCCGGAGGCTACTATATTGGTGTAGTCAACTATGACTGACGGGGGCTACTATATTGGTGTAGTCAACTATGACTGCCGGAGGCTACTATATTGGTGTAGTCAACTATGACTGACGGGAGGCTACTATATTGGTGTAGTCAACTATGACTGACGGGGGCTACTATATTGGTGTAGTCAACTATGACTGACGGGGGCTACTATATTGGTGTAGTCAACTATGACTGACGGGGGCTACTATATTGGTGTAGTCAACTATGACTGACGGAGGCTACTATATTGGTGTAGTCAACTATGACTGAAAGGGGGCTACTATATGGTGTAGTCAACTATGACTGACGGGGGCTACTATATTGGTGTAGTCAACTATGACTGACGGAGGCTACTATATTGGTGTAGTCAACTATGACTGACGGAGGCTACTATATTGGTGTAGTCAACTATGACTGACGGGGGCTACTATATGGTGTAGTCAACTATGACTGACGGGGGCTACTATATTGGTGTAGTCAACTATGACTGACGGAGGCTACTATATTGGTGTAGTCAACTATGACTGACGGAGGCTACTATATTGGTGTAGTCAACTATGACTGACGGGGGCTACTATATTGGTGTAGTCAACTATGACTGACGGAGGCTACTATATTGGTGTAGTCAACTATGACTGACGGGGGCTACTATATTGGTGTAGTCAACTATGACTGACGGAGGCTACTATATTGGTGTAGTCAACTATGACTGACGGGGGCTACTATATTGATGTAGTCAACTATGACTGACGGGGGCTACTATATTGGTGTAGTCAACTATGACTGACGGGGGCTACTATATTGATGTAGTCAACTATGACTGACGGAGGCTACTATATTGGTGTAGTCAACTATGACTGACGGGGGCTACTATATTGTGTAGTCAACTATGACTGACGGGGGCTACTATATTGGTGTAGTCAACTATGACTGACGGAGGCTACTATATTGGTGTAGTCAACTATGACTGACGGAGGCTACTATATTGGTGTAGTCAACTATGACTGACGGAGGCTACTATATTGGTGTAGTCAACTATGACTGACGGAGGCTACTATATTGGTGTAGTCAACTATGACTGACGGAGGCTACTATATTGGTGTAGTCAACTATGACTGACGGGGGCTACTATATTGGTGTAGTCAACTATGACTGACGGGGGCTACTATATTGGTGTAGTCAACTATGACTGACGGAGGCTACTATATTGGTGTAGTCAACTATGACTGCCGGAGGCTACTATATTGGTGTAGTCAACTATGACTGACGGGGCTACTATATTGGTGTAGTCAACTATGACTGACGGGGGCTACTATATTGGTGTAGTCAACTATGACTGCCGGAGGCTACTATATTGGTGTAGTCAAATATGACTAACGGAGGCTACTATATTGGTGTAGTCAACTATGACTGACGGGGGCTACTATATTGGTGTAGTCAACTATGACTGACGGAGGCTACTATATTGGTGATCACTTGGCCGTTTTTTCTTCGTCTTCTTCCCGTAACAAAGTTGGGATCGTTGTTTTGGATGAACAAATAAAGCTTGGACACGATAAGGCCTTCATTTGCGACTTTGTTGTTCCGTGTTGTGTGGGCAGAAGTGATGTGTTTACACTTAATGCTCATTATCAAGAGATATGTTCGAAATTAATTTAGTCACATGGGTACGGGTCGAACCCCAGAAGTGGTGGATTTTTTGTCGGATCGACAAGGTTCCGAGGTTCACCCAGCCTCTAAAAATGGATACCAGAGTAATGGTGGTCTGGCGCGATACCGACCACATCACCTAAATACGCAGCTATAAAAAAAAAATACGGTTACTTACAATATACTCCCCATACGCATAGTAAGGCGTGGAGGGAATCTTTACATATTAATGGATTCCTTCTTTGCCACACATAAAGTAAGGTTTTAGTAATGTTGTGTTGTTTCATGTTACGATATCTGCACCTTTCAACCAAACGCAATTATTACGACAGTCAGTTTCATATGAAAAATCTGGTCTCAAGAAAGCTGTATTTACTTACCTTTACAGAACAGTAGGTGATGTATGTGTCTATCACTAATTTCTCCGCAGAGAAAGTTGACTGGTATTTATTTAATATAGTCTATGTTTTGCAGTGCAGGTATATTGTGACAGGTTGGTCATCATCAAGTACCGGGTCTACTGGCGTAGGTGATCATGTCTCTCCACAACCTTCGATCTCGACAGCTATTTATCATTTCTGTTGTTGACCTTCTGCCAAGCCATTCTCTTAAGTTATTTTTTCTCTTTGTTTCCCTCTATCTCTTCGTCCCTCAATTTTTTCAGTTGTTGGTAATTAATCATTATCTCAATGTTACTCCTCCATCTTATAGCGTTTCTGTTCTCTTGCCCTTTAATTTGCTAGTACTTCCTATAGTTTGGCTATCATCAATATAGCAAGTGTTCAGAAAACGAATTTTTATTCTTTCCTTTACAGTCACTAAAATAAAATTTAAAAAAATAAAAAAATAAAAAAAAAAGATAAAAATATATATATTACTTTATGTGCGTTTATGGGTTAAAAATCAATCATTACACCTTTTGTTTTCGCCAAACTTATTAATCGGAAACACAGCATTTTTGTTCCTTTTTTTTTAATTCATGGGCTATACAGTTATGTGTTGACTGAAATATCTTTAGCATTGCCTTCCCACCTGTTATTAAACGACCAAGACAATTATATCCTGCAAGCCAGATAAATCTAATAGGGTAAAGTACAGGCAAACCTGAGTCTCACAAACTCTTGAAATGCTTTGTGTATTGTCAGCAATTATAAAAATACTTGTTTTAATATACAGGTTTTCATCAGCAGTTTTGTTCCATCAGTAAGATTACACTGCACATAACACAATTCTTTATTGTTCTTTACCTAGGAGAAAACCATGTTGATTACACGACGGTGCGAATAAAAGACAACCATTATTAAGATCAAAAGATAATGGACGTATTGTGTTCAAAGTGTTTTTACTGGAAATGTTAAATGAACCAAGAGTGGAGATAAGCTAAAGCAGGTGGAGGAGTCCTCAAATGTTCGTAGAAATGGAAATAGCTACTGCCATCTTCCAGCCAGGAGAAAAAATAAAGAAAGGGAAAATGTTGGTTAATTCGCTCCTATTATTTTATGTGTTTGTTTTAAATTTAATTATGGACCAATGCGTATTTGGGGTCTGATGTTTCATTATTTTATTTTAAATTGAGGTTTTGACATACTTTTACATTAAAACATTTCAATCAAGTAAATTAACCAATAACTACCCAGAATGTTTAAATTAAGAAAGAATAATTAAAGCTAATTTTCTTTATCTTCAATGTTCAGTTTCTCATGCTCGGCATATTACACAGAATGACAATCCACCTTTATGAATTTAGAATGTTAAGTTTAGAAATGAGACCTAAGAGTTATACTGGTTAACTATAACAACAACATGAAAATGAAAGCATGTTTAGTTTGACAATGTTATACACACTATAAACAACATAACTATGAGGTATTCTCTCGAGACATACTAGTTTAGTATGTTGTAAACATTTAGCATGTATAATGCACTACCCGTTTTCTTATACATCCTGCGGTCTCTTTTTTTTTTTAAATTTGTGTGTGTACATGTGGGCTATTTCATACTCCATTAGTCATATCTCTCTTTCCATGATGTAAAATACCGCTGAGTCATTAGGATTTAATCTAAATAAGCCTGATAACCTCACAGTATCAAACAGCCACACTTAAAGCCAAAGAGCTGCTTCTACTTTTTGTTAAATTCTCTCAATTTTATTTTTGTAAGAGAACATGTCAAGAATGGAGTGCAAAGACAACAATGGGTCAAGTACACAACCACCACTACATACACAAACAAAGAGAAAGAGAGATTGAAAGAGATAGATACATGTATATCGATTATACTGATTGTTAATTTTCACTTTTTTTCAACACCTTTGAATGTATAAGCTACTGTGCAAAAAGACATTAGTTCAACATGAAAACTAAAATAACAGCAAAAGAAAATGCTTAAAAGTAGTCTCATAGCGCATGTATTAAGACACTATTGACTGGTCATAAACAAGATATTATTTGGCCTCTGTAGCCCTAGTTCGGAAAACCATCCCACTAAGTTACCATCCTTCAGACAACCTGTATTCAATTTCCACTGGAAGCAACGTGAATTGTACTTGTGGTTGGAAAAAAGAAAGATATCCTCTGTGGTTGACCCAGCCGCTGACAGAAATGGGTACCAGGGTTCAAGCTCTGGGAAGGTGAGGAATGGCACCTTGCTCATGAGTTATGATGCTTGAGGCGACACTAGACAGGAGTCTCCAAACACTTCTGGAAAGGCGGCCAAGCACATATGGTAAAAACCTGCGTGCTAAGACATGATTCAAGCCTCGCACCTTTACCTTTATTATTATTTATAACGTAGATCAGGACAGCACAGAAAACTGAAACTGTAATAATATATACAGTAGTCTGGTAATCAACAAGAAAAATTATTATTTTTGTGTGTGTGTGCGTGCGCAAAGTGCCCATTGATGTCACACAATTAAAAAAAATAAGTATACAAATTTGACAGGAGAATAAATTAAATGTTATCAGCAGTATGTCATTCAGTTCAGAAAATTGTAAATGACGATCATTAATTAACCTACAGTGAAAATTAATTACACTATTAAGACAAAGGAGCCTTGGTGGCTGAGCGGTTAGTGTGCTCATTTCTTGACCAGAAGGGTCAAGATTCAATCCCAAGAAGTGGCGGTTTTTTTTTTTGGACTAACAAGGCTCTGGCGTTCACCCAGCCTCTAAAAATAGGTACCAGAGATTTTTCTTGCAAGTAAGGAAGTAAAGGCGGCCTGGCATGATACCGAC
Organism: Megaustenia siamemsis; assembly: GCA_032433765.1. Lineage (NCBI taxonomy): Eukaryota > Metazoa > Mollusca > Gastropoda > Stylommatophora > Ariophantidae > Megaustenia > Megaustenia siamemsis. The sequence goes on from JAVIAB010000092.1 coordinate 107,594,064, forward strand.
CACATCACCTGAAAATAGGTATCAGAGATTTTTCTGGGAAGTAAAGGTATCCTGGCATGATACCGACCACATCACCTAAAAATTTATTATGGTCATAGAAAAATATGATCACTAACACCATATTGCCCATATGCCTAACAAGGCGTGGAGGGAACCTTTACTTTTTTTTAAATTAAGACAAACTAGAAGATCAGCTGATAAATAAAGTAATAAAAGAACTTAACTTCCCAACCATCACCAAACAATATGATTGCAACAGATTACTGCCAATTATAGCATTCCAGGAAACGGGAAGGAACTAACAAAAACAGGTGCCTGAAAATATCAACTTTGTCACAGGGTATCACTGTATCACAAAAGAAAGCTAAAACCTTAATCAAAGGCAAATATAAAATTGTCTTGAAACAAAGAACACAGAGGATATATCCTCAAAATCACAGGCTGAAAAAAAAGAAATCCTGAACTGAACACCATGGGTTATATGTTCTCTATCCCATATGGATCCAAGATTTTGGGAAAGTAAAATATGGCCAATGCATGAGATTTATCATAATCAAACATGAAATTATATGTACACATTTAATAATACTTCAAACTGTTACAGAAATTACTTCACATATATAAGACAACATAAACATGTTAGAAGTGATAACCTATACACAAATAATAAGTGAACAGAAAGAGGGAGAAAGTAAAACAAGTAATGATGATTATGTATTTGAAAATACTCACTGAGGCCTTTTTGACAATGCTGCGAAGTCCAACAACGCCTAGATTCAACATGTCCAACTTTTGTCATGGGACATTCCTCAGGACAAATATTAGGACACTGGCCCCCTTCATTGTATTCAATATCCTGGGCCGCAGGGTCCACCCCTAGACGTTCCCAATCCACAGAATCAACATAGCAAAGGTTTACACTTTCCCAATTCTAACTCCTCCACGACTAATGGAGCGTAGATTCACCAAGCCAATCTCTTCTAAATGTGGCATCCAAAAATCACAAAAGCATAATTATTGAGGAGTCGGCGGCCACCAATGACTGCTAAATTTGGGAAGAGATTCCTCAAAGTCGTCACATTCTTCACTTCATACATAGTAAAATAAGCTGTGACCTCACGTAGCATTGGAAAGCTGAACTTATCAAAATCTATAGTTGGGGTATGGTCCGGTAATGAGAACATAAGGTATCCTTCTATAACTATGCAGTTTTCCAACTTTGCAAACTCTTTTTCATTCCTAATGTTCACACTGCTGCAGACTGCAAGTACACAAATTAGACACATTAAAAAATGTATTTGTCATAATTTGCAAGGATATATACTGACATAAATAGACTAAATGTATTATTTCCACAGCAACTGCCTGTAAACAAAATGTAGATAAATATGATGTACTTAGTCATAGGACAACTTAAAAGCCACTTGGTTTCAACTGTTGAAATTTGTATGTAAATTTTTCATTTTGTCTTAACATTATATAAACAAAATTTCATTGAAAACAAACAGATGGTTTTTATTTTGTCTTATTTGCTGCATATAAAAACAAAAACATAATTTTACTAGTATAATTTAAATAATAGAATCTTTACAACTTCAGCTCATCAATATTACATGTGTATTTATAAAATTTCCCATGTGTTACCGGGGCCTCATTATAAGGGAGTAAAGAATAGTGACACTGTGACCTTCCAGGCATGTCGTAAGAGGCGACTAAGGAGGTTGATCGATGGCTTGACAAGCTGTCATTGTAAAAAGTATTGTTATGGAAACAGAGTCACAGATTTTGGAAGCAGTAATCTGTGCAGTATGTGCCATTTTGGCACGCACGGTTTCTGTTTTTAAGATTGTGGTTCTGCCCTATGTGCCATCTTCGGCTCGAAAGGACAATAGATAGATAGTCTTAGGACACAGTAAATTGCAATAGGACACAGTAAAGTGCACCTAAATGTGTGTAGGTAATTTGGGCCTGAGACATCTATCAGCACTTGGGTTGAGTTTGATATGCAACTCATAACTGACTGCTTGCTTCAGGATCAGTGAACATTAAACAAGATCCTATTCCACCTCCCTGAGGTGGACCAGGTAACAGATTTACCAGTCTGACGATGTTGGTAGAGAAATCACATGTTCACCAAATTCAAAAAAAAGTACAACCAGCCTATGCAACTGTACACTGGACAATATGACTACAAAACATGTTCTACAGGACTGCCCCCAGTACACAGACCTGAGAAGATCAATATGGTCCACACCCACCTCCCTGGAAGAAAAACTATATGGGGCAATCGAATCACTTAAACAGACAGCTGACTTCATGAGAGAGTCTGGAATCCTTCTCTTATTGAGTCTTGATCGCAGAGAGAGAGAGAGAGATCGAAGAGGGAAAGTAACCCAGTAGCTAAAAATGCAGTACAGGAAGGTCACAAGGGTGACAGGACAGGGAAGGTCACAAGGGTGGAATCCTTATACTTCTGGTTGTAAGAGACTTTAACAGCCACTCTGAAAGATGAGGTTATAAGGAGTCAAATGTTCGAGGTGAAGAAGTGGAAGAATGGGAAATAGACAACAACCTATTCCACATAAACTATAGAGAGGACCACCCCCCCCCCCCCAACCTTCTACTCAAGAAGATGGAAAACAACATCAACTCCCAACCTAGCATTTGCAACACGAGACATATCCATCAAAATATCCAGAAAAGTACTGAACCAACATGGAGATAGTGATCACAGACCAGTCAAACTTTCAATGGATCTTGCTCACAAACAGGAGTTGGAAATAACAATTCCCCGCTGGAACTATAAAAGATCAGACTGGGAAAAGTTTGCCAGATTCACTGATGCCTATACTGCGCCTATCAACACCCACAAAAAGAAAGTCAATTATTTGATAGAGCGGTTAACAAATGGAGTCCTGAGAGCTGTTAAAGAATCAATTCCTAGAGGACCAAGAAGATACTACAAGCCATACTGGAGCAAGGAGATACAAAGACTAGAAGATGAACAAAGACTAGAAGAGGAACTGGACTCGGCCAGAGAACTAGCTGAAACATCACAAAGCACGGAGAACAACATTGCCTATAAAGCAGGCTCTGCCAAATACAGAAGAGAGGTCATGATATCAGCAAGACAGAGCTGGATAGACGTTCGTTCGCTTTCGTCAGCTTTTGACCTCTGACGAAGTCCCACCTACTCAATTTTGTGGGACTGAATTTTGCGTGTAAAGTCTGTTTTATCCCATTATAGGATGCCCCTCGCCATGCAGGCAGATTTACTCCGACTTCAGAGGTACTAATTTTTAGGGAATTAGTAAAACCCAGGTGTCCTCGCCAGGGTACGAACCCCGGCTGTTGCCGTGGTAAGCCAACCGCCTATCGATTGCGCTAACCGGACACTGCTGGATAGACAAAACAGAGAACCTTAATCTAGATAAAAACGGTCACAAACTATGGAAACTTGTGAAAGCTCTGAGCGATGAAAACAAATGCCGACCTTCAATAACATTAGCATACAATCAGAACATCCTCACAGGCAAAAGGGCAGCAAATCTACTGATAGAAACTTACAAAAACATTAGTAGAATAAACATTTCTACAGATAAACAAAAAGCTGCAAAACAGAAAACCAAGATGTAAAACACATACCTTTAGCACCAGAAGAACGTCAGACGACCATCTTTACCCCAACAGAATTAAATGTTCTCAAAGGATTGAAGCTCAAGAGTTCCCCTGGTAAAGATGGAATCACCAACGAAATGCTCATAAAACTGGGACAGAAAGCCAAGGGCCAGCTTCTAAGGATTATTACATGCTAGCTGGAAGAGAGGTCATATGCCGGCAATCTGGAAAGAAGCTATTATGGTGCCCATCCTCAAGAGTGGAAAAGAACCACTAGACCCAAGTAGCTACAGACCTATTAGCTTACTGAGCTGCCTGAGTAAACTCATGGAAAGGCTGGTTAACAGAAAACGTATGTGGCATTTGGAGACAAAACATTAAATCATACCACAACAAAGTGGCTTCCATCAGCACAGATCAACTGAAGACCTGATCACCTACATTGCACAGGAGATAGAAGATGCTCTACAAGAAAAGAAACACACACTGGCAGTGTGGGTCAACATGGAGAAAGCTTTTGATAGGGTATAGAGGGAAGGTTTAAAGAACGAGCTTTTCAGACTTGTCATCCAAGGCCATTTATTCAATTGGGTCTCTCAATACCTTCAGGATAGAACAGCCAGAGTACAAGTATACGGTCTACTAAGTAAGAAGGTCACAATCAAACAAGGTGTCCCACAAGGTAGAGTCCTGTCCCCAACACTCTTTTTAATTTTCATAAATGACATCGTAATGGACATTCCACCCAGCATACACTCAGCAATATATGCAGATGATCTGGCGTTATAGGCACGTGAGAAAACTATGTCGGTGGCTGGATCCAGGATGCAAGATGCCCTAGGGGAACTTGAAAAATGGACGAACACCTGGTTATTACCAATTAATGTAAAAAAAAAGTACATACACAATTTTCAGCCTATCAAGAAACACACTCTCTGCAAACTTGAAGATAAAAGACCATACACTTCCTATTGACCAAAACTCAACATATCTTGGCGTCACTATGAATCACAGAATGCCTTGGAAAAATCAATAGACAGAGCAAGCAGAAAAGCCAGAAAACGAACTGTTACTATGAAGAAATTGGCAGGAACGGACTGGGGAGCAGACAGCAATATCTTGAAACAACTATACGTCGGAAGAGTAGATGGAGTCACAGCCTGGGCTATGGCTTCCAAATCACACCTTAGCAAAATTAACAGAACACAAAATCAAGCTGCCCGTATCATCACTGGTGCTATGAAATCTACACCTATCAAGACTCTAGAAACAGTAACAGGTTTACAACCATTAGATGACAGACGGGTCACTAAAGTATTGCAACAAGCGGAGAAATATAGAAGGCTCCTTAGCCACCCCATGCACCAAAGAATAACTGGTTACGGAATAGTACGACTAAAGAGGAGCAACTTCACTGCATTCACCAATGAACTGGCAACTAGAAACCCAGTACTGTCCCAAACAATACCGAAACCCTTGGGCCCATCAGATATGTCTCCTCATTGGAAACACAAAACACCAGAACTTAAGGCAGATATAATAGGAATCATTAAAAAAGGCACCCAATCAGACATAGAAAAAAAAACGTAGCAGAAAAACACATAAGCAATTACCCACAGGACTCTTGGTCCCACTATACACAGATGGCTCTGCTACAAATGCCACCAGAAATGAAGGGGGAGGTGTGTTCTTGGTGCTGAATAACCAGGACGATATCACCAAGTCAATAGCTACTAGGAAATTTACAACTTTAAAGCAGAAACTGAGGCCCTCAGAGATACTGCAAAACTGGCTATTCAACACACAAATAACATATGCACAATCAATTGGTGATACTGACAGATGCACTGTCAGTACTAACAGCTCTAAAAAGCCCCAGCAACAATGAACTAGATGATTTGAGAACAACCCTAGACCAACTATGCAATAACTTCCAGAGAGTAGTCATTCAGTGGGTACCTTCACACTGTAATATACACGGAAATGAATGCACAGACAAATTACCTAAAGAGGGGGATTACCACAAGAGAATCATCTGGTCAGTTATGATGAAGCCAAATCCATCATCAAAGGTCAGTATCATGAAAAATGGAGACGAGAACACACAAAGCATAACGAGAGGGATGGATACCACCAACTATCAAGGAGGGATCAAGTCATCATACTTCGCCTACGCACTGGCCACAATAGAATAAGAAACCATATGTTCACCAAATTCAAAATAGGTACAACCAGCCTATGCCACTGTACACTGGACAATATGACTACAAAACATGTTCTACAGTATTGCCCCCAGTACACAGACCTGAGAAGGACAACGTGGTCCACACTCACCTCCCTGGAAGAGAAACTATATGGGGCAATCGAATCACTTAAACTGACAGCTGACTTCATAAGAGAGTCTTTAATTCTATTCTGATTGAGACTTGATTGCAGACAGAGAGAGAGAGAGAGAGAAATGCAGTACTAAGGTCTGATGTGTAAGGCCAAAAGGTATAGACATCACAGCTTGTTGTAAGCAACAAACAATGCCAATGCATCTAAGCTCATTTAACATCTTTCTAAGGGCTGATGATGAATAGAAATAATTGATGGGCCTATACAAAAAAAAGGGAGCTCTTAAAAAACAACAGAAAAAAGCAATCAACATTTTTCGGGCACATCATAAGAAGAGGTAAGTTGGAATACTTGGTTACAACTGGCAAAATAAAAGGAAAGAGAGATCGCAGACGACAAAGAGAGAAAATACTGGATAGCTTGGTGTCATGGCATGGAAAACAGTCCACAACAGAACAGATACGATGCACTGTAGATAGAAGATTGTGGAGGGACATGATCACCTACGCCAACCGGTATGGTACATGATGAAGATACAAAAAAATATATATAATATATATATATATATTTTTTCAAAATATCTATCTATCTATTGACCTTTTGAGCTGCAGCCGGCCCATAGGGCGTAGACCCAGACACTCCTTCTCTTATCTAAATTTTTATTCTAGCAGTTTTCAATCCTTGTAAAGATCTTTTATCAAATCTCGCCATTTGACTCTGTTCTGTGCAAGCAGCTATATCTCATTGAGGAAGCTAATTCCTGCTGCTCTTGCCTCTCTCATCAATGTTCTTCTCAGTGTCTCTCTGGACTTCCTCTTTTCCTCATACCTGTTGTTTCCCACATGAGGGCTTGCTTTGCTATTCGGTTATTATCTCTTCTCATCACATGTCCAACATATGACCATTGTCTTTTTTTTGTACAGGCCCATCAATTATTTCAATTCATCATATAGTTTAGCTAATGAAAAAAAAAACATGGGAAAATAATCACTAATTATGCTGAAACTAAAAGCAAATATAATTATTGTATAATCATCATCATCATCATGTACCCTACCGGTTGGCGTAGGTGATCATGTCCCTCCACAATCTTCTATCCACAGTGCATCGTATCAGTTCTGTTGTTGACTGTTTTCCATGCCATGACACCAAGCTATCCAGTATTTTCTCTCTTTGTCGTCCGCGATCTCTCTTTCCTTTTATTTTGCCAGTTGTAACCAAGTATTCCAACTTTCCTCTTCTCATGATGTGCCCGAAAAATGTTGATTGCTTCTTTCTGATGTTTTTTAAGAGCTCCCTTTTTGTGTTGGCCTCTTTGAGAACTTCCTCATTGGTCTTTTTATCTGTCCAAGGAACTTTCAACATTCTTCTGAGAAATCCCATCTCTGTGGCCTCCAATCGTTTTTTCATTTCTTTGTCTACTGTCCATGATTCGCTTCCATAGGTCAGAATTGGTTCTATATAGCACCGATGAACTCTCTTTCTCGTTTTTATCGACATAGATTTGTTGCATAAGATATTTTTCATTTTCTGAAATGCTATTTTGGCCTGAGCTATTCTGCTTTTTATTTCTGTGGTGCATCTTCGATCTGATGTTATTATTGTTCCCAAGTATTTGACGCGTTGCACTTGTTTCAGATTTGTCTTGTTTATTTTTATGCTGCATGATGGTGATGATTGTTTCTTCGATATATTGTATAATATATATATATTGTATATATTTGTGAAAACTGGGTACTTTGAAGTTAATTTTTAACAATTTTTTAATATATTAAACTGGAAGTAAAATAAATATATTTTTTATATTTTAGGCATATCAGAGACAAAATAGAAAGAATGTGGGTACATAGAGGACGTAAAATATACATTTATATATTCAGGCAACACAACAGAACATCAAAGAGGGGTAGGAATACTAGTAAAAAGAGAGCAACAAAAATATATAAGTACCCACTGGACATACAATGATAGGATTATACTACTCAATATGAAAGCAAAACCATTCGACATAGCAATAATACAGACAATAATACAATAATACCTTCTCAAGACTACACAGACGAACAAATAGAGGCATACTATGAAGACCTAAATAAAGTTATGAAGCAAGTGAAATCATCGGACATCTTGATTGTAATGGGTGACATGAACGCTGAAGTAGGAAAAGGTAGATATAAGACCATCCTAGGAAATTATGGTTTAGGAAAAAGAAATGATAGAGGAGAAAGATTAATACAATTTTGTGAAGAAAACAAGCTGATAATATGAAACACCTTCTTTGAGCATGAGAAAAGGAAACTATACACATGGAAAAGTCCTGGAGATAAAAAGAGGAATCAAATAGATTCATTATCCTCATCATCAAGTACCGGGCCTACTGGCGTAGGTGATCATGTCTCTCCATAACTTTCGATTTCAACAGTTCTTTATCATTTCTGTTGTTGACCTTCTGCCAAGCCATTCTCTTAAGCTGTCTGGTATTTTCTCTCTTTGCTTCCCTCTATCTCTTTATCCATCAATTTTTCCGGTTGTTACAATAAATTCCAGTTGCTCTCTTTTCATTATAGGGCCAAAAAATGATGATTGTTTCTTCCTAATATTGGAAATTAGCTCTCTTTTTGCTTTCACCTCTTTCAGAACATTTTCATTACTCTTCTTAGCTGTCCATGGCATTCTCAACATTCTTCTGTAAAACCACAATTCTACAGACTCCAGTGATTTTCTTGTCTGTTGTCCTAATGTCCATGATTCATATCCATATGTTAAGACTGGCTCTACATAACATTTACTTTTTTCTTTTCAAATAGATTACATAATGATAAAAGATAGGTTCCGTAACAGTGTCAAGAAAGCCAAAAACCATCCAGGAGCAGATATTAACTCAGACCACAATCCTGTAATGATTAAGATGAAAATCAAACCAAAGAGAAACAAGCAAAAGTCTAATTCATCAACAATACCACCAGTTATAACAGCTTTAAATAAAAAATATGTTAAAGATACTTATACAATACAAGTAAAGAACACTTATTAGAAGCTGCTAGGAGAAGGGATTGAGCAATACAGAAGAGAAAATCCTGAAGAAAAAGTGGCAACCAAATGGCAATGCTTAAAAAGCATACAGGAAACTTGTGACACCTTACCCAAAAAAGAAAAGAACAAAAAACAAAATGGATAACTAACACCATCTTAGAAAAAAATGGGAGAAAGGAGATAAGTGAAGAACACTGCCCAATACAATAAAATAGATAATGAAATACGCAAAATGTGCAAAAAGAAGACTGGCTCATCCAAAAATGTATAGAAATAGAAACTATGGAAAGCCAACAAGACTTAAGAGAAATGCACACAGAAATAAAGAGAATGACTAATAAAAATAAAAAAGCCGCAGAAAGTGGATGCATTGCAGATTTAAAAAAAAGGAAAAATGTTGGACAATAAAGACATAATAGATAGAAGGCAGGAATATATAACAGAACTATTTCATGATCAAAGGAATAAGAAACCAATTATAAAATGTTCATCAGGCTATAAAATCTTAAAACCTGAGGTGGAAATTCTATAAAAACAACGAAAAATGGGAAAAGCAGCAGGACCTGACAGCATACAGTTAGAGATGATACAGGCACTAGAAGATTTTAGCATTGAAGTGATTATAAACATATGCAACGACATATACCATACAGGATACATACCAAATTAACTAAAAACATCAACTTTCGTTCCATTGCCTAAAAGGAATGGTGCCGCTGAATGCAGTGACTTTAGAACAATAAGCCTAATGAGACATTACAAAAATCTTGCTAAAAGTTATACAAGGAAGCATTCAGAATAAAATCAATACTGAATTAGATGAGCAGCAATTTGGATTTACGAAAAATAGTGGGACAAAAGAGGTTACAAAAATCCCTTATTCTGCATGAAAACACCAGTCGAAAAGTACAGAGAAGTAAACAAGCCAATATATGCCTGCTTCATAGACCACACCAAAGCTTTTGATCGAGCACACCACAAACAACTTATAGATTGTCTAAAAGTATATTATAGATCATCTAGATGACATGGACATGGACATACGACTAATATGTAATTTATACTGGGAGCAAACACCAATAATAAAATATAACAAAGTGAACTCAACACCTATTGATATAAAAAGAGGAGTAGGGCAGGACTGCATCATATCACCAAGTTTGTTCAATCTGTACATTGAGCAAATCTTTAAAAACATCACAGAGATGCCAGGCCTAAACATTAATGGAAAGATAATCAATAACCTAAGATGTGCTGATGATACTGTGCTACTAGCAGAAAATCCTAAAGATCTACAACAATTACTTAATGAAATAAACATGACAAGCAAAAAATATGGATTAGATATGAATATCAAAAAGACTAATATTATGATTATAAACAAAGAAAATGCTCAAAACTTACAAGTGGATATCAAAATTGAAGGAATAGACCTAGAGACAGTTCAGAACTACAACTACCTTGGACATACTATAACCAATGATGGAAAATGTAAAACTGAAATAAACAAAAGAATAGGAATGGCAAAAAGTAATTTTAATATAATGAAAAATATACTAACATCAAAACAAACAACACCAAGGCTAAAACTAAGAATAGCAAAATGTTATGTCTTCTCAACACTCCTATATGGTGCAGAAACATCGACACTGACAAGAAAACAGAACAGAAAATTTAAGCCTTTCAGATGTGGATATATAGAATAGGTAGAATTGGACGAAAGAAAAGAGAATAAACAGTCTTAAAACAACTAAAAAAAGAGAACTACTAAATACAATTCAAACAAGACAAATGTGATTTTTGGGCCATGTTAAAAGACACAAAAGCCTACTAAAAGTAATCTTGGAGGGGAAAATACAAGGTAAAAGAGGTAGAGGCAGACCAAGATTAACATGGACGAGTAACATCAGAAGATGGACAGGTCAGCCTATGACAACCGGCACCATCAAAGCAAGAGACAGAGCAGAATGGCACTACATGGTAGCCAACCTTTGCTGCAAGATGGCACTCGATGATGGCGAAAATAAATACTCTTTGACACAAGATCTTCTACATAATGATAAATGAAGATAGCAAAGATAGATTATTCTCAAAATAGGGGAGAAAGTGGCTGACATTCAACATACCTAAATTAACAACAAAATCATAAGAAATTATATTTGTATTATTTCCAAAGTTTCAAAACAGTCAAGCAATTGTCACTGCCATTCATACAACTCTAAATAAATTATAAGAATTGTCATCAAGATTTATGACAGATGGATTTTATGTAATTAATTCATCTGTGGCAATGAGACTACACATTTTGTTACAGAGTAAAAAGATATATTTTTTTTAAATAATAAATTTTAAAAAAAAGGGGAAAATACATTTATGTTTACAATTATATGTTTAAAATCTAACAACAACAAAAATCTAGCAAGTTTTGATAATTAAGGGATGTGTGTAAGATGTTTTTGCATAATACTGACACTTTAAGTTGCAATATACATAATATTTATATTATTTTTATAAGCTTATTGATAATTAAACATTTAGCTTAAGATAATATTTTAAAATACCTACATTCTACTTATTTACTTTTCAATACAAGTACCTTTGATGTTTTAAATAAAAAGGGACAAGAACTTTACTAGGTCTCTATTCATTAAACAAAATTTACATCAACAATTTCATTTCATAATCTTCCAGCTTCTAAATAAATGTACTATGAAATAAAAATAATAGAAACAAAGCTAATACTTTTATATACACAGTGACATTAGAATTTTCTCTCTACGCTCTGAAATAATAAAATTTATTTCAATTGTGAACTTTAATATTATCTACTTTATTGTATTCTTAACTTTATTAAACAATGTCTTTTAAATAAAGCAATAAACAGAATTCATACATCCAGTTTAATGACGTCCAGAGGTATACACAGAAGAAGAAGAAAGATCAGCTAATTTTTCCAATTGTATAATTTTATGATTTTCAAATGAATTTCTTTTTTACATTTTCATCAATGTCAACCATAAATAATCATCAAAGTTAATGTTAGTAAAACGGAGTGCAAAGTCTAGATAATTTATATAATTTCTACAATTATTAAATTTATAATTTTATGAACTATTTAGATATGATTATTCAAATTACTGAGTAGTTGAACAGATATCACATACTCTAAGTTTGCCAGAAGTCATGATAAACCAAGACTTTGCCATAGTCAACAGGACATGAAATCAATACACTCGAATTTTTTAGAAAACTAAGTTGGTAAACACAAAGAAAGCAATATAACAGGATAACATGTTGAATTAATTAAACAATGAAGTAAAAAGAATAGCAAGATTGTCAAATAAGAAATTAAGAACTAAAAAAGAAGCCACAGACAACTGATTCAAATGGAAAAGTATAAAATGCACCATGCAGTCAAAATGTGTAGTTATTAGCAAAATTCAATTCTTTGCTTCATTGATAATGGTAAGGACAAAGCAAAAGCAAGAATAACTTGAAATAACTTCATTTATTTTGAAATATATTTTTTTTTATGCGTGTTTGTTTGCTCTTTCCTAAAAACTAATATTTTATTGGACTTTACAACAAAAATTTGAGACACCTCCATTCCCAGTAAATGCCAGCAACGAACAATGCTTATGGCAAAACAAAATGTTATCAAACAAAAATGTGAACTGCAACTGTAATGAATTTTTGTCAACAGCATACAGACATCCTTGAATACATAAATACCAATTTCTTTTGTGATAGAATAATTGCTAAGGAAGATTCAATATGTCAATATATTCAGTAAGTCAAAATTTGGTACAAAGGTTCCCTTCATGTCTTGCTAATGTAATAGCACTTTTATTCTGGTGGCTTCCCACTTTATCTTGATCTGCAGGGTGTTTGTGATGGAGGGAAACAAATTATATAATGTTCCTCTGATGACTAGTCTCTTCTCCCTTGAAAACAGATTAATAGCCTGCCTGAGGTTACTTTCTCCCAATAAGATCAATATGCCCTGTTCACGCCTTTATTTAAATTCCTGTATGTCAGTTTTCTCAAGCACTGTGACTACTCTGTTCTACATACCTTTGTTTCCACTCATATATCTCTCTCCTTTCTTTCCACAAATCTCTTCTGTAGCCCCTTTGGGTGCTGCATCCCAGCTATCGAAGTCAATATTCATATTTTTCTTTATTACTATTATTCTACTTATTCTTCTTCTACTTACAACTCATACACGAGAGTCACATTCTGAAAATAATTGCTCACTTGAACCAACACTATAGCTCGTTTCAAATCACTTGCCCAACTTCAAAACGCTATTGTTCAGTAACCGTTTGTTAAAAACTGTTGAAATTTTCCAAATGTTATTAGAATGCAAAAGACCCTTTAAATGTATATTTAACAAATATCTTGCAGCTGCAGTTTTCTTAAAGCGGCGAATTTCTTTGATGTTTGTCAAAATTGTAAATTGTGAACCCCTAAATAATAGAAATTACCGTAGTTGCTGGTCTATGATTAATTTTCACTAGGTAAAGGCGTGGCCGTAATGGGGAAATACCAGGAGAATTATTGTCTTCTCAGTTCGAGGACGGACAATAATATCAAGGTATACCTGTATGTCCAATTTTCATAGTTGTGTGGTCCTGAAAAGGACCGTTTGTTAAACTAATTTAAGGTAATATAGGGGCCAACATTGTGGGGGCTATATACTTTCATTCTGAATCAGACGAGTCTAAAAGATTAATAACTGTTTGGGGTTGAACATTCCACAAACCATCATTTTTCCAATATTCCTCTTCCTGTTTTAAGACGTGGTCTTCCCATTCAGCCCAATAATCTTTGTCTATATTTAATAAAGCGAGATTAGCAAGAGTCTTTACATCGCATATTTTGAATGTTGTATTCTCATTTGCCACTTGTCCTTTTAATTTTGCCCAGATTAGTTCTATTGGATTTAAATGAGCATGGTAAGGTGGCAGCCTCAAACTTATATGACCGTGCTCTTGGATAATCTTATCTATTTGAAAAAACTTTGTCCTTTGTTTTTGCTTTACTAGAGATAGTAATTCAGGTTTTAAGTACATGTTATTAAATTGTATGTGCTCCTTTGTGAGCCATATCTTAATAGCATCTTTTGTACTGGATGACGTCGGGACTTTATCTTCAAGTGCAACAATGTTGTGGTACGCTGCATTGTCCATTATTAGGCAAGATGGTCGATCTAGTGATGGGAGAACAGAATTTTCAATTCAATGTCTAAATATGTGACCATTCATCTCAGAGTGATAATCCCGATTGTCTATGGATTTTGAAAGAAAAATGAGCTCTGCGTGCTGTATTAGTCCATGTTGTCGACTACCTGCATGAGCAATTATCAAGCGCTGTCCTTTGCTGCTAGGTATTAATCTCTTAATCTTTCCATCTGATGACTGCCATTCCCTTTGGTTAGTGTGGTGAGCATTGATCCATGTTTCATCCAAGTACACAATATCATAACCTTGCTTTGCGCACCTCTTTTACTTCAAGTAAGTACGTGCTTCTCATGACTACTATATGTGGCTTCTCATAGATGATGTTTCGTCCATTGGAATACTTTCTGAATGTAAAGCCTGCAGCTCTCACATTCCTCCATAATGTAGACTTTGATATTTCAATACTGTTGTTCTTTTTCAGCGAAACTTTTAATTTTCTTATTGTAACAGTTTCATTCATACCCAACATTTTGCGAATTTCACGTCTACACATCTGAATGAACGGAAATGGAACACACAATTTCTCAAGTGTCTAACTGTGTCAAAAAAACCACGGCGAAAGCGTGCAAACACGTCAATTTTACCGTGTATGGATTTTACTCACTATTTTTAACTTAAAATACTGTAAACATTAAGTTTTGACTACATCAATGGGTCGTTATAAATTTATATAAATCAAATAAGCAACAATAATAACCAAATGTTTTTTTTTAATGAAATTAATTCTCTGTTGGGTTCTAATCATTATAACTTTACATGCAAATTTTGAACAACTTACAACAAGCGGTTAAAAAGCTATCGATTTTAAAAGTTGGGCACGAGTTATGAAACAAGATATAGTTTAAACTTTCCCCACTCACTTTTTCTGTGCTTCAGATTCCTTTTCATAGATGGTTGGATCCAATAATGATCTGTTTGTGGAATTTGTATACCATAGGAATACTCATACATTCACAGGACATCCACATCAATTAATCAGGCCTCATCTGGGTCAAACATACCTTAATAGCAGCACATCATATTTGTGAATTTGATTTGTGCATGTATGGTATATTTGTGTTGTGTCTCTGCAGAGGACCTCAAGACAATTATGAAGGATATATCCACTGTGGTGTCATATTAAGCTATAATGATAATACCATTTTCCTCATTTCCCTAAACTTAATAAAGCAACTCCACATTATTATGTCTATCATCCATGTTAACACACTGCTACTCAAGAAATGTTTTCCTTCTATGTCTATTATTAGCAAGTGGCAATTAATAATTTATCAATGCACAGGGCAGGAAATCCTCTATAAATAATAAGATCACATTTTATTTATAATGTCCACTTGGTTTGAAGGTGACAACTTTCAAACTGAACAAAGTTCATCATAAATCATTTTTCCAACTTATTCTGGCCGAGTTACCCAGCATTAGTATTATGAATGAAAGATACAATCTGAGTATGTAACCAAATCAACATAAAATCCAACTTTTACAAAGCAGAACACTGTAACTTTACAATGAGGCTGAGGACAGATATTAACATTTTCCAGACTGGATTTATTTTAGGTTTGAATCAAAATAATTTTTCAGTTTCTGAAAACTTTCATAACATACCTTATTATCATTTTTTATTTTATCACTTCACACTATAATATAAAGATGGTATATATTATTATTATATGACACTTAAAAGAAAAGTGGATTATTATTTTTATTTGAATGAACATTGTTATTTTTTTTTTAATTCATGGGGTAGATAAATTTCAATTCAAAATAGTGTAATGCACCCAATCATCAGGTCTACAAGTGTTTCTATCCATTTTTCTTGAAATTGTACACAAGAGTATCTTCTGTCCCTCATATACAGTTTATTTTTTTATGCATTTATCCATAAAAAAATAAATTATGTAAATTTCTGTCAATGACTTAAGAATCAAACCAAATAGGATAAGTAGGGAAAAAAAAGCAAATAAATATATTGATATTGAAAGTTCTAAGTATGGCTGGAAACAATCACAAACACTTAAATATTATAGGTTTCGTAGTAAGTAAATTAACTCTTAAAGTAATATTTAATATTCCAAATTGCTGCATCACGAAGAAAAATTCAATAGATCCATATAGTGGCAGTTAATGTTTCGCTAGTGATCCGATATTTCAGACGATAAAGAATTAAAGAAAGAATTCCACAGATGAAAAAGAAACACATCTCCTATGTCTTATATTAAAAAATAGAAAAAAAAATCATTAATGAAAGTGCTTCCATTGAAATTCCAAAAAAAGAATAATGTTTAATTTTACTGAACTGAGGCATTGTCATTGGACATTGATTAATTATGATCTCATCATTATAATTATTAATCATGTTAATTGTAATTTCTTAAAACTATGTAAACAGTAAACATTTTACACACACCATATTTTAAATTATCAACCTCAATAATAAATAAAATAATGTAACATTAACACATTTAAAACAGAACAGTAGAAATTAAAATCTAACAACTACACTGTGAAGGTGCATCTTAATTTCTTTAATTCTTAGTTGTCATTACTACTCATTACTGTAGGACAGTAGGGTAGGCATAGAATATAAAAATGTATAATTAACACAGATATGTTTATAGTTTATATATTTTAATAAATATTTTAAATATAATATAATAAAAATAAATATTACTCAAAATTACTGAAGCTTATAAATTAATATTATATCAATTTAATATCATATTAAATCAGATATACAACTATAAAACTACTTACTTCCATCTGGTAGATTCCGATATTCAAACATTGACGAATGGGGATTTGCTATACAACTTCTGTTTAAATAGGCAACAATAGATTTGTTACTGTTGGCAAGAGTTTCAGTAGAAACAGTAGTCTGATTATTATTATTATCACTACCGTGACTACCCAATGTAGCATTTTTTGTATCATTACCGTATGTATGATTACGGTAATGATCACCCACGGAAATTTGCGTATTTACAGCCACGATTATTATTAGTAGAATTAAGTGATAATCACATTTGTTTTTCATATTGACGGCAATATTTTTATCCAATAACTAGTGAAAACGAATATAACGCACGCATTCTTTTTTAAAAATATGCAAACAGCACGGCACGATCAGTCTACCATATCCACCAACATCCATAACAAACGTGATGTGATATCGGATCGTGAATTTGCTGAATGAATGAGGAGTCCTAAGATCCTCATTGGAATGTGGCTACTACAATTGCTTAACACAAATAATTCAGTTTCAATTTACATTCCATATAATGATCACAATGTCTTTAAGATTATTCCTTGAAGTTCTGTGTGTCATTTTAGAGAGTAAGACGCTCTAAATCTGAACGTTTTCATGAGCCATAGTGGTAAACTCAAACATCCCTATTTTTGTCCAAACCACTGGACAATCTGTATTTTCCAGTTTCTTTTTCCCATCCTCTGTCAATGTTTTGGGCTTTTGTATTGGCCGATTCCTCTATTTTTACACACATTTTAAAATATCCATTCAGAATTATATAAATATTAAAACAACACTTGATAACATCCTATAGTTTGTGAAATAAAGGTCGGTGAAAATTGAGATACTAAAAGTCGTCAGGGAACGGGGTCAAGCCTTTCAATGCATTCTAGCAGCCGACAACAAGACGTAAACAACCTCTCTCGCTGATTGGTCGACAGGTTTCATGGAGCTAGTCTAGCCGCTCATTGCGAATAAGTTATCAAGGACACTTGCACACAAACATCAACTACAAAGTTAATGAAGCGATACATTTACACACAAAAATATTTTCACTTGTGTATTTTTAAATAATCGTTATATAATGGCAGTCGCTGAAGAAATATTTGATCAGTTTATATTATAACTTGATACCAGCATCTCTAGGAGTAGCGCACAGTAGTGGCGTTGCACACATCATAACAAGTGCAGAGTACGCTTGGACTAACCTCGATAGTCTTTCTTCAGGATAGCATTGGGGTATTCCTTTCACCACAAACCCCGTTTTGGATAAAATGTGAGACCATTCAGGGCGCTGAAAATTTTGTAAAAGAAAAAGTAGCGAAACCGCCATTGTTATTATTATTAGATGTTTTCTTCTTTCTCGACCATACCTGTTACTGTACTATAGTTTTATTTGTTACTTGGTACAATAGACGATTATAATGCAAATTAGCATTTGTATTATTTTAAATTGTGTACTATTCATTATTTATTTACCATATTCATTATTAAATAATGCAATTGAATAGGTTTTTTTTTATCTTTCTTGGTGACATTTGTTGTCTGTTATTCTAATAACTGCATCTATACTATTTTTTTTTAACAAGCACAAACTATATAGCCTTGTCTATTCATTAGATATATAGGCTTATACGAGATAGATACTCGGTCATTGTCTGGTAATACGGTTTTGTTAAATCCTGATTCGGGGGGGGGGGGGGGTTAAAATATACAATTGTATTATATACAGTTGTACAAATATACAGTTTTATATTTATTTTTTCCACGTTTAATCCAACTTTATAGCGGCCTCACACGATATTATATCTGTTCCTATCTCCATTCTATCCCGTCAGCGTTGCACCGACAGTTGTTAGCCCATGCCGTTTCTTCAACATTTTCTAACAATTAGACAGCACCTTCAACGCCTGCTCATTTCTGAATAGCCACTTTGGCTGTGTTGGTTCTGACTAGCATGAAGATGGGTTGGCTGTTTACTCCGTGGTGTTTTAAAAAAGTCAAAGATAAATACATGAATCTGAAATATGTGAAGCGGTCGTTGTAGCTGAATTGAAGACAGCTCATTGAGAAATCAATTGAATACACGAAGATCAACATCAATTATTCGTTGACAAAGAAATTGCCTGTGACCGTGTAGATAGACTGCGACTATATGGCAGGTAGATATTAAAATATTTATTTTTTAAATGTACTGTAACTGACTAAAAAGTGTTATTCTGTATTGTGCAAAATATCTTTGGCTGTCTTTTCTTACAAGGACAGTAACTCCACTCCAGTCTGGAAGTTTGCCTACGTACGTTCGCATGAGGTTTTATAATCGATGAGGTTAGACTGTTACAACTTAACTTACAGTTTGTGCCAATTCATTTTAATTCACGTTTCAACAACATTTAACCAAATACTTTGTTATTTTGTATGTTCATTTACTTTTTTGTTTAAAGGATTTGGGGGGGGGGGGGGGGAGAGGTGTTGCAGTTACAGTTGGTCTAAGTCTTTATAATTTCTGACTTGTGATTTAATATGCGGTGTTGATCTTCATGTGATCAAATGTTTATTGATTTTTATTTATTTATTTAATTATTTGCATTTGGTGATAGAGTGTTAAGTGGTTAACTAAAGTATTGTCTTCAACTTTACATATAAGGGCCTATATAGTCTTGATGTACATATATCTCTCTTTCTCAGCGTCCACTCTTTGTGGGTGCGCTGTGTCGCTATTTTGCGACAAATCTGCGATATCTGCGCCTTTCAGCTCAGCAAAGCCGTCTTCGGCATGGGTAGATTTGCTTAACAATTTTTGTCCGGAAGGCGGCCATTTTAGGCCTACTCTTATCGACTTTAAACTGCTCAAGGGTTCTTTATTGCTCGCGAGAACACAGAGAGGGGAGGGGGGGGGAGAGAGAAGGGGGTGCCTCCTGTTTTTTGCGCCGTTTTCCAAGAGAACTAGTCATCCGATCTCATAACCCAGAGACCAGGGGTGGATAAAGCCTCAAGAAAACCACGGATTTGATTTTTTTTAAATTTATATTCCAGTGACGGGGATCGAATCAAAGATCTTTCTGCCCAGAGGCCGGCGTCTTATCCTGGACCACCCACCCAATCAACCGGTTCACTTATATACATTTCTCTCATTTTCGTTATTTCTTATTTATATTGGGTCTTAATGTTGTGCTCTGCTTCTCATTTCTTTGACTTGTTTGTAGAAATTCCGAGTTGCTTCTCTCTCCAAGTAGTGTTTTAGTTTACGCATTAAAAAGTAACTGATTCTCTTCACGCCTAAATGCGTGTGTGGAATCATGTGTAATGTCCATCATTTTGTCAAGACCAACAGCACATTTTTTGTTTAAGAGATGTGGTCAATATCACACCAGGCAGCATTTACTCCCTATATATATATATATATATATATATATATATATATATATATATATATATATGTACCCATTTTTAGAGGCTGGGTGAACACTAGAGCCTTGTCTTTCCAAATAAAATCCACTACTTCTGTGAATCGAAATCGGACCCTTCAGATCAGGAAGCGAGCACACTAATCACTCTGTCACCAAAACTCCCTGCATTTTTTTTATTCTGGTCAAAAATACTATTGATTCTTGTTGGATACCAGCACATTGTGGCATCACCGGAAGTGAGAAAGCAGACGAACTCGCAAACGCAGATGGAAGCCTTCAACGTTCCAAAAAAACAACAGAGCCATAAAAAATTGTAATGTAGCAAGCTAGGAAAACACAATGGGGGGAGTTGCGTGAAAAATATGAGCCAGAACATGACAGACTAAACAAACTTAGCAGACATAAGCAGACCAAGATTAAAAGACCCAGAACAGGTCATTGTGGTCTCAGAGCACACCTGTACAAGATATGACTCAGTGACGTTGCAACATGTGACTGTGGAGCAGCCAAACAAATACCAGAGCATACACTACAGGACTGCAGCACTCTCAACACCCTAAGACCACAAATATGGCCCACAGAAACAACCCTACATGTCTGCCCTACATATACAGTCCTCCCGAACATCTACACGCTACACAAACAATGTAGGTTATGCTGGCTTGGCCACGTACACTGTATGAAAGATGGCCGCATACCAAAAGATATGCTCTACGGACAACTGGCAGATGGCAAAAGGACTAGGGTGTGCCCAAAACTTCGATTTCTAGACGTGTGTAAACGTGACATGAAGACCCTGAACATAAACCATGGAGCCTAGAAATAAATAGCTGCAGGCCTTAATCTTTAAAAACACACTCTAAAGCTCCAACTCAAACAAGAAGGAGACAGATTCATAGAAAAAGAGAATACACTGCGAAAGAAAAAAATAATAATATTTCTAGGGGCGCTGCAAAATCCATAGTCAACTATGACTGACGGAGGCTACTACGATACCAGCGGAAGTAGAAGATGTCAGAACTGCCATAATTTCATACATTTTGTCAAGAAAATTCTAAACATTGTATGGCCAAACAAAACCAGAAAGTAGACAGGAGCACAAACTTTGTTTTTTAATAGATTTCTTCTAAGTGTGAAGGAATCGTTTACAAAGATTGCTCTGTT
Organism: Megaustenia siamemsis; assembly: GCA_032433765.1. Classification (NCBI taxonomy): domain Eukaryota; kingdom Metazoa; phylum Mollusca; class Gastropoda; order Stylommatophora; family Ariophantidae; genus Megaustenia; species Megaustenia siamemsis. The sequence goes on from JAVIAB010000092.1 coordinate 107,615,615, forward strand.
GTTCGAAATAAACGGAGCTCATGGGCCTTCACAGCTCAGGCCAGTGAGAGACTTGTGAAGATAGTTGTGCATTGACTCACTTGGTTTTATTGCATGAAATGAGGCAATAGCTTGAGACACAATCTTTCATGCAGGCATGCTTTCTCAGTGACTCATTGAGTAAGCTCAGTAAGATCGATCGATAGGGTTGGGCTTGGCTCATAGGCAGTGGTTGGTAGTGTGACTTCTTTGACTTCCGGTTGGTGCGGCGGATCAAGATGGCCGTCTAGACTAATTGAGTTCAGGAATGGTGGAATTTTGCTGCAACGTGTGCTGAAATAGTTCTTTCTGATCTGGATTTATGTTTGCGGAGTTAGCGGTGGTCCGGTCGCATTCAGCTGAGCACAAAGTCAACATGGTTGTGGCTCCGACGCGCGGAGTTAAACACTGCGGGCGACTGACCACTAATTTAAGTGAAATTGTACTAAGCCCCGGCTTTGCACTGGGACGTGATGTCTGCTCTATGTTCGACTGCAGATTCGTCACCAGCTGGACTGTGGTTGGATCGAGTGTTTCATCGAAATGAAGGACTGACTTATTTGTTGGGACAGCGATTCTTAGGGTACGCTTACAGATCATGAAGTCTACACTGATGCAGCGCGGGCACATGAAGGCAGTGGTGCTCGCGACGACCATTACAGAGACCTTGAAATAGGTATCATTAGCTGTGCACTTTTTTTCCAAATGTAATAGCTTCTCTAGAAAGTACGAACAATCATAATGAACACTTTGTTGCTGAAACGGGAGTTGGGCATGTATAAGAAAACCCTCGTCGGCAGTGACGCCGTTCTATAAAGTCTAGGTCTAAAGTCTGGAGACTGTGAGGAGTTCAAGGTTGATTATAATCAGATTTATTTTTGTACCGGGACATTCGAGTGTAAGAAGGAATGAACAAGCATAAAAGCTTGCTGGGTTACCTGTTGTGTAGAATGGGTGAACAGTGGACTTGGCTGATGTTCTCAATGCTCTCCGTGAGGCAGGACGATTCTGACAATGGCTGCGAATCAACAACATGGAAATAAGACTGCAGAGTATCCCGTCAAAAGGGATGTTGCCAGCCAAGAGTGCTATCTATTGTCCTTTCGAGCCGAAGACGGCACATAGGGCAGAACCACAATCTCAAAAACAGAAACCTGGCGTGCCAAAGTGGCACATATTGCAGAGATCACTGCTCTAAAATATATGGCGCTGTTTCCATAACAACACTTTTTACAATGACAGCTTGTCAAGCCATCGATCAATCTCCTTAGTCGCCTCATACGACATGCCTGGAAGGTCACAGTGTCACTATTCTTTACTTCCCTCATAATGAGGCCCCGGTAACACACAGGAAAAGAGTGCTATGCAGGGAGGTAAATAAGACTGGTAGAGAAACTCAGAACAAGGGTTGTCGGTCGCTACACGTTGAGGGATATACTGAGTTTAAGGATCTTAGCACTTATGGTCCGATGTACACTGAGTGACCGACCAACTCACCTATAAAACAATCTACCCACTCACAAACCAACCAACCAACTAACCAACCAAGTAAATAACTAAACCACTGTTACACGACAGAGTGTACTCGTACCAACAATTGAAGAGACAGATGACGCTTGAAATGTAACTAAAGTAAAGGAAAAAAAAAAACACTACCATAATTTGAAGAGAAAAAGACCACCAGCGACACAGAAATAATAGGCAGCAGGAACAAGAATTTAAACCCTGTACCCTTGCTTGCCACTAAGGGGAAGGTGCAAAAACTGCGCGCTAGCTAACCTAATGTTTATGCGAAACTACTCTGGTAGTGTTATTTAGCCTCTATGCATCTAACGACAATGGTATTATGCTGCAGTGTACATGTTCCAGTTCTGACACCGGATGCATATTGTCTTCTGTTTTTGTTTGTAGCCTACTATTTCCGAAAGTGGTGTTATTGATCCAGACGAAAGTGCTGTATATTGTTGATGTCTCGTGAGTGTGCGGGCGTGTGTTTGACGTTTAAAACACACTTCAGCAAAAGCCCTCTATAGATTTCCAATTTGGAAAGATGGTTACGCATGAGGAAATCCTTATATAAAAACTGATAAACTTTTTCCATCAACATTTTTTAAATATTTTCCCTTCCATAGTTCAGAGTAAGCACCCCTTGATACGATATACATACATTCTTTCGTATCTTTTCGCACTTTCCCTTTATTATCAGCTTATCAAAAGTTGTTTATGTCTAGTCAATCAATTGGCACTTTATATAGATATCTACTGTTTTCACTGCACGGATATCAAGATTAGTGAATAGTACACATCATTCCTGTATTATCTGCTTTATCTTCGGGGGAAAACTTCCAACTCAAACTGACATTTTGGGCTAATCGGCGATTTTAACGTTGGATGGGAAAAGAGGGGGTGAAGACGCTAGACATCACTTGAGCTGATAGTGGTCAGCGAACCAAGGCTGATTACTTGCAACAGGTCACCGGTAACAGATGATGAAGACCTTACTCCACTTCCTCGATCTGGTGGAAAGCGTGAGTAGTCAGCTCCCGAAGTAAGGCAAGTATGTGGGGTGTCTACGTCACGAACCAAGGCAAGTATGTGGGGTGTCTACGTCACGAACCAAGGCAAGTATGTGGGGTGTCTACGTCACGAACCAAGGCAAGTATGTGGGGTGTCTACGTCACGAACCAAGGCAAGTATGTGGGGTGTCTACGTCACGAACCAAGGCAAGTATGTGGGGTGTCTACGTCACGAACCAAGGCAAGTATGTGGGGTGTCTACGTCACGAACCAAGGCAAGTATGTGGGGTGTCTACGTCACGAACCAAGGCAAGTATGTGGGGTGTCTACGTCACGAACCAAGGCAAGTATGTGGGGTGTCTACGTCACGAACCAAGGCGAGTATGTGGGGTGTCTACGTCACGAACCAAGGCAAGTATGTGGGGTGTCTACGTCACGAACCAAGGCAAGTATGTGGGGGTGTCTACGTCACGAACCAAGGCAAGTATGTGGGGGTGTCTACGTCACGAACCAAGGCAAGTATGTGGGGTGTCTACGTCACGAACCAAGGCAAGTATGTGGGTTGTCTACATCACAAACCAAGGCAAGTATGTGGTGTGTTTGTGCCATGAACCAAGGCAAGTATGTGGTGTGTTTGCGCCATGAACCAAGGCATGTATGTGGTGTGTTTGCGCCATGAACCAAGGCAAGTATGTGGGGTGTTTGCGCCATGAACCAAGGCATGTATGTGGGGTGTTTGCGCCATGAACCAAGGCATGTATGTGGTGTGTTTGCGCCATGAACCAAGGCAAGTATGTGGTGTGTTTGCGTCACGAACCAAGGCATGTATGTGGGGTGTTTGCATTACGAACCAAATGAAATATATGGGATGTTTGGGCAACGAACCAAGGCAAGTATGTGGGGTGTTTGCGCCATGAACCAAGGCAAAGTATGTGGGGTGTTTGCGCCATGAACCAGGGCAAGTATGTGGGGTGTTTGCGCAATGAACTAAGGCAAGTACGTGGGGTGTTTTCGCTACGAACCAGGGCAAGTATGTGGGGTGTTTTCGCTACGAACCAGGGCAAGTATGTTTGATGTCTGCGCCACGAACCAAGGCAAGTATGTCGGTTTTCAGCGTCAGGACCAAGGCAAGTATGTTGGGCTGTCAGCGTCAGGACCAAGGCAAGTATGTCGGTTTCCAGCGTCAGGACCAAGGCAAGTATGTTGGGTGTCCGCGCCACGAACCAAGGCAAGTATGTTGGGCTGTCAGCGTCAGGACCAAGGCAAGTATGTTGGGTGTCCGCGCCACGAACCAAGGCAAGTATGTTGGGTGTCAGCGTCAGGACCAAGGCAAGTATGTCGGTTTCCAGCGTCACGACCAAGGCAAGTATGTGGGCTGCCAGTATCAGAACCAAGGCAAGTATGTTGGGCTGTCAGCGTCAGGACCAAGGCAAGTATGTCGGTTTCCAGCGTCAGGAGCAAGGCAAGTATGTGTGCTGCCAGTATCAGGACCAAGGCAAGTATGTGGGTTGCCAGCGTCAGGAGCAAGGCAAGTATATGGGTTGCCAGCGTCAGGACCAAGGCAAGTATGTGGGCTGCCAGCGTCAGGAGCAAGGCAAGTATGTGGGTTGACAGCGTCAGGACCAAGGCAAGTATGTGGGCTGTCAGCGTCAGGACCAAGGCAAGTATGTGGGCTGCCAGCGTCAGGACCAAGGCAAGTATGTGGGCAGCCAGCGTCAGGATGGCAGATTGGTGCATCAACACATTGTTTCGCAAGTTGGCAGTTATCAATGAGATGTAGAATGTACATGCGGTAGTTTAGATTAGTCGACAGGTTATCCTTATAACACATGAGACAAGCTCATAAGTTCACAGCTCTGTTCTCAGCATTTTTCAACCTGCAGCGACCAACGACACTGGTATTATATTGATGTACACCCACTCTTTGGATTGACCAGCGTCAGTATAGTTGTTATTGTGTTGCTTTCTGCACTTTCTGCCACAAGACGACCCAGAACCCAGAATATCTATAACAGTTGCATAGCCCAGAGAATGATTATGTAAAAGTAGATGAGATCAAAGCCGCTTACTGAGAGCGAAAATCAGTGCACCAGATCCAGATGACATTTGGTATGAGAACATTGACAAGTTGTCTGATGCAGGTTTGGAGAAACGAGCAAGAATCTATAACAGTTGCATAGCCCAGAGAATGATTATGTAAAAGTAGATGAGATCAAAGCCGCTTACTGAGAGCGAAAATCAGTGCACCAGATCCAGATGACATTTGGTATGAGAACATTGACAAGTTGTTTGATGCAGGTTTGGAGAAACGAGCAAGAATCTATAACAGCAGCATCGTTGCCCTGAACACTGGATACATAGCAATTTGATACCTTCTTAACTGGATTTCTAAGGCCCTTTACAAATGAAAAGTTTATTTAAATGTAGTACATGGGCCTTTGGAATAAAGCCTCAGAGTTCACCGTTATCTTCAGAGTTGAACGGCAATAGGGAGAACCACAAGTGAGCAAATCTTAGAAGGAGGTGTGATAGTTTCTTACTCCGCCGATGTTTCGGTGTATCGCCAGAACAGAACTTCACACAGAACCTATCGTTTGAATGTGTAGTGTGACAGCAACACCTGTCAACCCAGCGAAGGCAGCGGTGACATGGTTCTCTTTGAATAATGGTACAGTGAACAAGTCAACGCCAAATGTGAATCTGTGTTCAGAGATTGTGGCAAGCATTCAAGCAATGAGATACATAAGAGTGTGATTGGATAGGAGTCTTGCTTTTACTAATCATGCAGGCCATGTGATATTGGTCAGTCGTATTCAACGTCCCTGATGGCATTGATATTTCTGCTCGTCCCCATCCACATCAGCCAAACTGGCAAGTCTGTGAACATGCACATTACCTCTTACACCTGTGTGCCCTGGCACAGAAATGAAGCACTTTTATCAGACTAGACCTTTCCAGATACTCTAACCAAAGCCGTCGAGCCCAGAAAAGGACTGTGATAAGCGCCATGACTGTTGTTGCACAATGTGGACAATACCATCTTGTTCTCTTACACCAGAGGTTGGTCATGTCCGTGGCTGAGTATGCACTGGCGATCAAATGGAACGACTAGAAAGGATACAGGAGACACGCGTATCATCCGTGGGTGAGATAATGAGTGTAGGGCCATGTGTTATCTCCTCGATTTTTTCGCCGTGGCAGACAGTAAAACTGTGCCGAGCACGTGCCTCCCTCAGATTCAGTGCATAGAAACAACGTTAGTTATACTGTGAATTTATGTGTACGAAAGCCAGTAGGTTACAAAGAGGCAAATCATGGATCGTTCAGGCTGTGATGGAGACAAGCAACGAATGAAATAATAATAGAACTGAGAACAAAACCAATACAATTTTGGATTATCACACACAATACACACAACCCCCCCCCCCCCCCCCCCAAAGTCCGTTGATGCAGAAGTGTAGGCCTTGATTTTCGAGAGCTTTTATGAGAGTGATGTAATCATTTACAAAGACTGTCCGTTATTCTCAAGACCTACAATTAAATATCAAAGTTGAAGGAATACATCTAGAGACAGTCCAGAGCTACAACTACCTGGGACATACTATAACCAGTGATGGAAAATGTACAACTGAAATAAATAAAAGAATAGGAATGGCAAAAAGTAATTTCAATGCCATGAAAAATATACTAACATCAAAACAAATAACACCAGGGCTGAAACTAATAATATAGCAAAATGTTACATCTTCTCAATATTCCTGTATGGTGCAGTAACATGGACATTAGACCAGAAAACAGAACAGAAAATTGAAGCCTTTGAAATGTGGATTTATAGAAGAATAGGTAGAATTGGATGGAAAGAAAAGATAACAAACGATGAAGTTTTAAAACAACTAAAAATGAAAAAAAGAACTACTAAACACAATTAGAGCAAGACAAATGAAATTTTTGGGTCATGTTAAAAGACACTACAGTCTAATAAAATTAATATTAGAAAGGAAAATACAAGGTAAAAGTGGCAGAGGCAGACCAAGACTAACATGGACGAGTAACATCAAAAGATGGACAAGTCAGCCTATGCACCATCAAAGCAAGAGACAGAGTGGAATGGCGCTTCTTGGTAGCCAACCTTCGATGCGGAGAGGGCACTTGATGATGACGATGATGTCCGTTATTCGTCACGTACGAAGCTCGTGGGCTTTCACTGCTCAGGTTGGAGGTTGCACTTTAAATGACAGTGGGACTTTCGCACTGACAAATATTTTGACTATGGAGGTTATGGCTGTCACCAATGCATTGGCATGACTTAAAACATTATACATACGGGACGCATGGCGGCAAAGTCGCCTCCCAGCAGCAGAGATGGAAGTTACCAGCGACCCACAGCTGACGGCTTGCGACAGGAACGGTGAACCAGAACCATCCAGACCCTACTCCACATCTCCGTGGTGCCTTTATAAACAGACTAACCTGTCTAGTCTGGCCAAGCGAGAAGGGATCGAAGAGGGAAGAAAACACTGTACTAAAAAATAACACGCTGAAGTAGGATGTGTTGGCCCGAGAGGCGCAAACACCACAGTTTTACTGCAAAGCACAACACAACACAGACATGCCCACTTAACGTCCATTTAAGGGTGGATAATGAAGAGGTGTATGCCTTTAGTCATAGGGCGAATGCAAGCAAGCAAACATACATAGGCATGTGTGTTTTCTCAGTGACTCAAGTATGCTCTGTAAGATCACAACTGGCTGGACTCGGCTTTGGTTTGAGTCTCTGGAAAGGTCTAGTCTGACAAAAATGCTTCATTTCTGTGCCAGGGCACTCAGGTGTAAAAGGTAATGTGCATGCTCACAGACTTGCCAGTTTGGCTGATGTGAATGGGGGAACGAGCAGAAATTATTAATGTCATCAGGAACGCTGAATAAGACCAAACAAAAATCTGCAACCATGAACAGACTCCCTGAATATCATGTCACAATGGGATATGCCAGACTGTAATGGCATGCAGGAATCCAAAGAGTGGGTGTAGATCAACATAATACTAGTGTCGTTGGTCGCTGCAGGTTGAGAAATGTACTTAGGAGCATAGCTGTGAACTTATGAGCTTGTCTCATGTGTTATGAGGATAACCTGTCGACTAATCTAAACTACCGCATGTACATTCTACATCTCATTGATAACTGCCAACTTGCGAAACAATGTGTTGATGCTCCAATCTGTCATTGTTATTAATAATACCATTCTTTTCACTCACCATCACGTATTTTGTAATGCGTTTCTAGTCAGAAGTAATGATGTTATGGTCTCTGGACATTGTGTATTATGCACACATAAAAATGTGACACAAGTGATTATGTCACTTAAACAAACAATATTTTAAAATAATGTAATTCTATTTCTCTTCTGGCCCTTTTGTTTATTTTCACCTGTTAATCTAAAGATAAATGTTCCCTTCCAGCAGTACATTTTTATTTGTCCTTGTAGTTCTACTGCTGTTTATATGAAGGAAGTACAAACTTGAGCAGTGGTTTAGAACAAATTCTAAAATGGGGCCATTCTATGTATTGTTCTTTACAGCCAAAGATGGCACAAAAGACAGAAATTCTAGACTCTCCATGTCTGATGATCTTTCCTATTAAACAAGAAGCCACACATTGTATTTCACCACATGTCACTGTACAGAGAGAGCCTCTCAACCTTGACAAGGGAGCTGATGACCTTTGCTCTTGCTTCATGTCTGCATGTTCCTCTCGCTAGGTCATGATAAAAATACAAAAGCCTACAAAAATGTCTCTTCATTTTCTCCTTCAGAAAGTAATGTACTTAGACACATTTATGTAAATTTAGTTTTAACAATATCCTGTTGGGCAACAATAAAATCTCACTACTTTGCTCAATCATAGGGTCAAGTCTGACCCAAATCGGTCACCAGTGCTTCCTCTAACCATCCATCTGTAGTCTAGTGCAATGCATTTGTTGTAACTGAACTGGCAATGAACAGTTGAGGCATGTACAATGTCTACCAGACCCCTGGTATCTTGTGATTTATGGTCTCAGACCATGAAGAGTGGAAGGAAATATTGGTCATCTACAAGATATGGAGTTAGACTGCCTTTTTAATCAGCTGCCAAAAAGATAATACGATGGTAGCCACATTACTTAGGATAATCGATTTAGTCATTTTAATTCTTTATAATTGTTTTAGTCACATTTCTTTGGATAATTGATTTAGTCATATTTCTCTGGATAATTATTTTAGTTGATTTATCAAGTGTAAGTTAACTCTTTAACTCACAACAAAGCTCCCGATGATTTGGAAGTGTTATAACCAAATATTATATGATGCACAATTAGCAGTATTTTCATGCTGTGTAACATTCTTTAAGCTGGTGTACACTCAAACATATTTTAAATAGAAACTTCTATATAAAACATTACAGTTGGGTGGCACTATGTGGTTGTTAACAAGTCTTGTTAATTGTGTTAAAACTAGAAAAAACAATTCTGTAATCACGTCACAAAATACAAGCAGGACTGTGATTAACCAGGATTTATTTTTATTTCTTTTTTAATGTTGATAGGGAGGATGTTGAAGGCGTGACTTTGTCTCTTATACAGACTGAACAAAATATAATATAGCAACATGAATTTTATTCTAAACAAGAAAACTGTACAGATACAAAGTTTTAAGTTGTTTGTTATTCCTTATAACATATCTAAGGACAAAATTATAACAGTAACAAATACAAGACATCAGAATAAAGATTAGATGCCGAAAAGAATAAAACATTACTGCACTGTTCAATGCTAATATCACTTTGTTACCATGCTCTTTCTGGAAAAATGTTTGTAAGGTTTAGAAACAAGAGAGCGACAGCAGTTAGAGAAAACCCACCAGAAATATCTCAAGTTAGTCAACTTTGCATTAGAATCAACAAATTATTGTCAAATAAGAAGTAAAACTTTCCCTTGTTCCACTTACACAAAATAATTATTCTAGATAGAGATATAAATGTTCAAGATAACAACGCCATACCTGTTTACATAATGGTTGCAGATTTTGTAGAGGCAATTTTTTAAATTTAATTTTTTTTGCGCTTGCCAATCTCTTTTGTTTTAACTATAGATTATGACACTTTTGTGACATTTACCAATTCAAAATATACATTTTTGGAATTCAACAGTTTGCCGCAAGCAAACATTTTCCCCCTCCTTATACCTTCATAATTATTGCTTCTGGTGACCCCTGAGTGTTGGATTTGTTTTCTTTAATGTTGGATATTTTTTTTTACAAACACCATGCGCACTTCGTAAAAATTACGAAGGTATCATAAGAAAAGGTTTTTTTTGTTTTTTATTTTTTTATAAATTTTGCCAATTTTCAAGAAAATTGTTTTCCCTTTTGATGGGGAAAATCTCTTCAGCTGTCGGGAAGACATCAAACAAACCTTTGTAACACGGAATAGGCAGTGAAAGGTGCCAAGAGGATGCAGAATATATGACTGGAATGATGGCCGACATGTGAATTGATAAAGTAACACCTTCAGTAGCTACGGCACTATGAGGTCAAATTTCAGAGTATAAATCGAATGTAAGCCAGGAAAAGATTACCACATCCAATTCCTGTGTCTCTCCTAGTGAAACACATAGCCTGTGTATCAAAAGTTCAAAGAAAATACTATTTTTGGAACTCCAGATGCAACATTTAAGTGTTTGTAATTTTTACGAAGGTGTAAAAATATGGCTTGTGAATAAGTGTCATAATCTAAGGTTAATTGAGTCTCAGCTACACCAAATTTCTGACTTTTGTGTGACATTTTCATGTTTATGGAACAAGACTGATATTATGAAGCTATGTGCTTAGCTAGTTGGCATGCATGACCATGCATTGCCACAGGTCAGGTCTATGTTCTTAATGCTGTGTATCAAAGTCTATCTATTGACCTTTCGAGCCATAGCCGGCTCATAGGGCATACACCCAGATACTCTTTCTCTTATCTAAATTTTTATTCTAGCAGTTTTCAATCTTTGTAAAGATCCTTTACCAAATCTCACCACCTGTCTCTGTTCTGTGCAAACAACTCTACCTCATTGAGGGAGCAAATTCTTGCTTCTCTGATCAATGTTCTTCTTAGTATCAAAGTCTATTGAACTTAAATTCACAAATAATAAATTACCATCTACAAGTTGTCTCTCATAATTTATTTCAAACTAAACCTGTCTTCAACTATAAACACTACACTTCTTGAATGAATTATTAAGAAAGTCATCTAATTGTGTAGCCTAAAGTGATAATAAAAGCAAAGAAAAACATTCATTAACTGATTAAAAGCAACTGAATATGATTATGACCTTTGCTTTCCATGTTATTAGTGGTCAAAGTTTTAGACATCTTGGTAGTTTAATAACAGACTTTTGTACCATACCAATTCCAGAAAGGTCATTCAAGCAAAACTATGTTTATGTTACTGCAAAGGTTTGGGAGTGTCAATAGCATAGTCAACTGCACAGCTGGCTTTGTGAATGAGGGTTCAAATGCAGTCTGACACTTTCCAGTCACCCAAGATGATACAGGAATGGGTACCTGACTCAGACTTTGAGAGAAACGAGTAGTGACAGCAAGGAAGAGAACTGGACTCCTCACCCCCAAATGCTGTGGTCTGGTATGGTGAAATTTCATATTTTCATATGATAGATGAAAATATATATCATAGATTCTTAACTTTTATAGGTTGCACACAGCCATTGTAGCTGTGAGATTTAAATAATATTTATTCTAAAGCCAACTTAATATTGATATGTTTTTGTGATTAAATTGTCTACAGATTGTAGGAAGAAAGAGGAAATAAAAGCAGAATTAAATCACTTCTTATTACATCCTCTACATTTGTTAATTAAAATGATTATTGAAACCAATACGAGTCTTGTGCTCACTAGGAGCTGAGAGATTAATGATAATAAAATAATTCATTTATAATTAGTGTTGAAAACATTTGACAAAACTTTGAGCAAAAATTTCCTTTAAGCAAACATAATCTCAATTATCTGTCAGAACAAGTCCGGAACATGCTGAATAATAACTAGCAGCCTATTATTTAGAAGATAGTGTTAGTATTTGATCAAGTTCAGAGTAAAAATTGAGTTGACTAATATCTCATGAAAACATCTGTTAAGATTTCCATAATATGACTTTGAAGTCCTAATGCTTCTAAAGAGATAAGGTACATAGCAGGTAGCTTTTTTCAAAGTAAAATCAGGAAAAAAATCATATTATGGCAAATAATGCAGCTTTTGGACTAAATAAACACTCTATTTTATTAGCAATTAAATTAATCTGAAACAAAAGCATTACTGAAGCTAAAGTAAGCAGAAATTCGAAAAAAAGGGGATAACAATGATAAATATCAGTAAGGTCCCTCATACAATATAATGCAGCATAAATATTGATCTCATTCTCTGGTTTCTAGTGACCAATAATTAGTATTATTAAACTAAATTGCCATGGTCATAAGTGAATCAAGGCTGTCTCATTTTTGCAAACATAAACCTCAGTACTAATGATGTTGAGTCTTCTGCTTTTACGAAAACAAATTTTGTACATTATCTCCAAGTGAAAATACTTCAGATCACAATAGTTATTGATCGTAAAAAGCATCACATTTAAAACGCACTCTTTAGTAATTGTACACAAACATAATGTGCAAAGAACAACTGATATTGATCTACTCATAATGACCAAATCATCTGCACAGCTTTGCATACTCCAACATCATTAAAATTAAAGTTAACAAGACCAGCAAATCCTATGATTGCCAGCAGATACCACAGCTTGCCAACCCATGGCACAAACTTGATCAAGTAGTCTTTGAGTACACCATCAATTCCCTGTTAGACAATTAAAACAGACTCAACTTAGTACAACATGTCAAGCTAAATTAAAAGCAATTCTATTAACTGTATGTACAGAAGGTTATGGTATATTCAGATATAACAATAATTCAGATACAAATAAATACATCTTAATGTTTTTTTTGTAAACTAAATAGATATGCAGAAAATAATGTAAATGAATTTAAGTGTTTCATTATTTTTTCTTGAGTGAAAAAAAGAGTATTTATTTTTAAAAATGTTTACCTAACTTGTATTAGGGAAATAAATTTAAATCCATTACAAAGCTAATAATTGTATCCATTACAAAGTTAATAAACTTAGCCATCACAAAGCTAATAATTGTATCCATTACAAAGCTAATAAACTTATCCATCACAAAGCTAATAATTGTATCCATTACAAAGCTAATAAACTTATCCATCACAAAGCTAATAAATGTATCCATTACAAAGCTAATAATCTTGTCCATCATAAATATCAAAAAAGTTGCAGTGTAGCTCATGAACACGGAAAACAGACCAAAAAAAAAAATTCCGAAAAAATATGTCTTTTGAAATATCCTGCTTGTTTAACCCTTTCCGTGCGGAAGCTTTTTATCGACGCAACGAGAGAGATTTCAGACACAAAATTTCTCATGGTTTTAAGAATCAATCTACATATTTATATTTATCTAACATATTATATATGAATTTTTAGGTAATTGAACAAGGTATTAGATTTCACCAATATCAAGATGATACAAGACTTGTAAAAAGAATATGGTTTGATGGTGTTCACACAAATCAAATTAGGCGTGGTGCACTATGCGGCAAAATGTACGCTGCCAAAATCAGCATGGTGCACAGTGCGGCGAAACATATGGAAAGAGTTAAGAATTGAAGGAACAAGACGAGATGACAAATCCACAAATCATGAATTCATAAACAGAGCAAAACAACAACAGTACGAGAAAAATAAAAATATGACACTGTGACAAAATATTAAACACATTAAGACTATTCATTAAGATAACCATATTCTGAACATTATAGAAAAAACAAGAAACAGATTCAAACATTGGGAGAAGAGAATGAAGTATGAAGTGGAATCAGGAAGGATCATTATCATCATCATGTACCATGCCTGGCGTAGGTGATTGTGTCTCTCCACAACTTTTTATCTAGACAGTTATTTATCATTTCTGTTGTTGATTTTCTCCAAAGCCATACTCTTAAGCTGTCTGGTATCTCTTCTCTTTGCTTCCCTCTCTTTCTTTCTTTCCTCAATTTTCCCAGTTGTTACAATATATTCCAGCTGTTCCCTTCTTATTACATGGCCAAAAAATGATGATTGCTGCTTCCTAATATTAGAAATTAGCTATCTTTTTGCTTTGGCCTCTATCAGAACGCTTTCATTATCCTTCTTAGCTGTCCATGGTATTCTCAACATACTTCTGTAAAACCACATTTCTAAAATGGAAGGATAACAAATATAAAACAGAAAGCTATGAGAAGAAAGAAACAGAAATTGGATATGGTGAAGTTATGTTACAGGAGATGATAAATGATCAAAGTAGATGTGTGCAGTAAACGATAGCTTTTGTTCTTTTGGTCCAATACAATTAAATCATTATCTTGCTGGGGAACCTGTAGATTTTCTGCACAATCAGGGCTTTTTCCAGATGAAGGGACTATAGGAATTTTAATTTGTTTTTTTAACTCTAGATTGTGTTACCTATATGTAAGTCATGTTTTCACGAGACGTAAGTAAAAATTACTACCACTTAATTGCTACATTTGGAGTTAGGAAAATTAGATTTTCTTTGAATTTTTGCTACTGTTTACCCAAGCAGAGACAAAGGAATCAGATGCTGTAATCATTTTCCTGGATTACATTAGATTTATGGTCTGAAATTCAACTCCATTGTGCTGTGACTACCGGAAGTGTTACATTGTCTATTGATATGGAGGCCATCAGTCTGTCAATTGAGCTGTATGTTCGGATCCTTAGAATCGCCTGCAGACTATCCCATGTTATAAAGGTTTGTTTGATGTCTGCCTCACTGCTAACCAAGGAGATTTTCTCCCATCATACGAAAAAAAAAAAAACACAAATTTATTGAAAACGAGAGAAGTATAAAAATAAAAAAAAGTCCCCTTTGTATGATACCATAGTACTTTTTATGGTGCACATGTTTGTGTCTGATCCAACATCAAATGAAACAAATCCAACAATTAGGGGTCACCATATGTAGGAATTAGTAAGGCATTTTTTTTTTTTTTGGGGGGGGGGGGGGGGGACGACGACAAGAATTTGTAATCTGAAGTGGCAATTTTTATGATGGTCTCGTAATCTAGGGTTAAATGTTTTGATTTTAAGCTGCCATAATTTTTGTTTATATCCCCAACTTGAACACGGAAACACTGATTTATCAACACATTTATAATAATCTAAAGGTACTTTTGTTCAACTATTCTTTGTTCTTTAACTATAATGCGATCAACTATTGCTATGCGATCAACTATTGCTATGCGTTCAACTATTGCTATGCGTTCAACTATTGCTATGCGTTCAACTATTGCTATGCATTTAGACATCTAGACCAGATTGGGTCATGAACAAGACAAAGACAATGTGTTTGAGATCTTCACCTGTTCCCAATAACTTGTAAATCTAAAAGCACTAAATCTAACCCGCTTTGGTATCTGGGTTTACTAGAAAAAAATACTGGTTACTCCACGCAGAGTGAATTAATGCATTTCATGAGGAATGACGTGTTTACAGTAACCTCTAAATAAAGTGACCCTAAAGCAATTAATTAAATAAAACACTATTTAAAAAAAGTAAAGAGCCCCGTCACGCAAAGAGGCGTATAGGGAATATGATGTTAGTGACCATAATTTTTATAGACCGCCGGCACATGATTTTTGGGGTAATGTGGTCGGTATTATACGTGCCGCTTTACTTTCCTAGAAAAGAATCTGGTACCCACTTAAGGCTGGGTGAACCCGGAAGCCATCATCAGGATCCAACCTGACCTCTTGTCCTTTGTAGTCCAGTTCACTAACTACTGAGCTATCATGGCTCCCTAATTACATACTATGATTGCTATTATTTATTGCACCTTGAGAATTATTTATTGCTCAACACTTGCCATAAAATTACATTTTAAGCTTTCTCTTGTAGTTAAACAATTGAAGCTTTTTTTTGTGCTAGTTTCACTTCTACAACATCCCTCACCATGTTATTTTGGCTTTTCACCACAATGTTTTCACTAAACTTGCATTTTTATGTTGTTTTCTTGAGCTATAACACATTACTTTATAAAATCTCATTATAGATCAGGTTTAATCTCTACAAGTCCAAAAGAGTGATCACACTTATTCATTCCTAAATATCACAATCATCATCATCAAGTACTAGGCCTGCTGGCGTAGGTGATCATGTCTCTCCACAACTTTCGAGCTCGGCAGCTATTTATCATTTTTGTTGTTGACCTTCTGCCAAGCCACTCTCTTAAGCTGTCTGTTATTTTTTCTCTTTGCTTCCCTCTATCTCTTCGTCCCTCAATTTTTCCAGTTGTTCTCTTCTCATTATATGGCCAAAAAATGATGATTGTTTCTTCCAAATATTGGAAATTAGCTCTCTTTTTTGCTTTGATCTCTGTCAGAACATCTTCATTACTCTTCTTAGCTGTCCACGGTACTCTCAACATTCATCTGTAAAACCACATTTCTACGACTCCAGTGATTTTCTTGTCTGTTGTCCTATTGTCCATGATTCGCATCCATATGTTAAGACTGGCTCTACGTAACATTTAAGAACTCTTTTTCTTGTTTCTATTGTCAAAAATGGATTGCATAGTATCTTCCTCATTTTTTGGAAAGCTGCTTTTGCCTGAGCCATTCTGCATCTCACCTCTTTTGTACATCTTCCATCTGAGGTTAACAAAGTTCCCAAATATTTAAATTCATTGACCTGTTTTAATATTGTTCCACTTGTCTTTATTTTGCACTGAGGTGATCTCCTTTTCTTTGTTGTTACAATTACCTCTGTCTTTTTGTTATTAAGGCTGAGTCCTTTATTTTTGCTTTCTTTCACTATAATGTCCAACATTTCTTGTAACTCATTTTCACATTAGCGATTAAGAAAATATCACAATAGTAAAGTAAGTAAAGTACCCTTGTCATGCCAAGTGGCGTATAGGGAAATATGGTGTTAGTGACCCTATATTTTACAGACCTTCAGCACATGATTTTTGGGGTAATGTGGTCGGTATTACGCCCGTGCTGCTTTACTTTCCCAGAAAAAAATCTGGTACCCATTTAAGGCTGGGTGAAACCGGAAGCCGTCGGTTGGGAACGAACCCTACCCCTTGTCCTCTGTAGTCCAGTTCACTAACCACTGAGCTATTGCGGCTCCAAAATACCACAATGATAAGCATTATTTTCCATAACAAAAAACTTGCTAATCATATAGTAAAATAATAATTTACTAAATAAATTACCAGAAACCATGAAGATATATGAAAGTTGTCAGGAGATGATCCATTGTAGATCCCTGAATAAACAATGCTGCAGGCATCAATCCCACCATTCCTACAGCAACAATTCTTTCAACCTTCCAATGGGTGGATGCACTCATTATGTGGCTTTTGCCCCTTTTCTCCTCTGATGATAGAAGAGTTAAGGCAGAATAGAGTTACTGTGGACTATTTATACAGGGATTGTTGGGACAATTTATTAGCTATGTAAATCTCTTTATATAGAGCAGTGCACGATGAAGTAATACGATCATCAGAAAGGTTTCCTATTTCAACACTTGAGTTTCCATGACAACTAAGGGGTACAAGTCTGTTGACACTTTTAAGTGTCTTCCATTTGTTGTGTTTCTAAGCTTTAGGACTTGCGATACATTCAGTTAGCAGACACTGCCAGGCACGATTAAGTCATGCTAATGTTTTACAGTCATTCACACATCACGATATTTTTTACTGAACTAATGATACAAATAGCAAACTGAAATGGTACTTATTATCATTAGTCAGGAATGTTTGTAATTTTAACTGTCCCTCAATTATGCTACTTTTTAACAAATGTGTTTCCTCTATCAACCTAAACATGTTACAAAACTTCACTCTTTCTCACTCTTATGTGTTGTATCCTTCAGAATTAATTAGCTTTTTGGTTATGTTTATGCAGGCAAATATAACTTTCTCTGCTCCAAAGGGAATGTTTCCTCTCTTTTACCTGTACTCCCTTTTTATACCAAGCAATATGCCATCAACAGTCACATTCACAAAGAGGCACTCTTAAAAAGAGTAGAGAAAACACTATAAATATTTTCCTTTTTTTTAATAATATAATTTTAATTAACTAAGAAATTAAAGTGATGATAACCACAATTGCAAATAGACAACCAGATTCAATATTTGTAGCTATAGCTCGTTTCAAATCATGTGCCCAACTTTTAAAATCGATATCTTTTTAATCTCTTTTTGTAATTTTTTCAAAATTTGCATGTAAAGTTATAATGATTAGAACCCAACAGGGAATTAATTTCATAAAAAAAAAACATTTGTTTATTATTGTTGCTTATTTGATTTATATAAATTTATAACGACCCATTGATGTAGTCAAAACTTAATGTTTACAGTATTTTAAGTTAAAAATAGCGATTAAAAATCCATACACGGTACAATTGACGTTTTTGCACGCATTCCACGTGGGCTTTCTGACACAATTAGACACTTGTAGAAAACACGAGGCATTGTGTGTTCCATTTCCGTTCATTCAGCGGCGAAGCCGTCCTCGAACTGAGCAGACAATAATTCTCCTGGTGTTTTGTCTTATTAGGTTATTTCCCCATTACGGCCACACCTTTACCTTTACCTAGTGAAAATTAATCATAGACCAGCAACTACGGTAATTTCTATTCTTTAGGGCTTCACAATTTACAATTTTGACAAACATCAAAGAAATATCGCCGCTTTAAGAAAACTGCAGCTGCAAGATATTGTTAAATATACATTTAAAGGGTCTTTTGCATTCTAATAACATTTGGAAAATTTCAAAAGTTTTTTAACAAACGGTTAGAGAGTAATAGCGTTTTGAAGTTAGGCACATGATTTGAAACGAGCTATAATTGTTTCTAAAGCTCATGCCTTTCACATTTCAATTTACTTCCTGTTTTTGCTCTGATATAACAAAGTTGTGAAAATTCACTCTCACTGGGATATATGGATGCAAAAAATTGAAAGAAGAAGAAGAATTGGGTCAGCACTTTGTCATGGAATAAGTTATGTGCTCTTCACATCAATGCAACTTTTCCCGTAAATTAATGAAAGTACTGCTAAAAATTACTTTTACTTGGAATTCAAGGTGTCAAAAAATATCCTATACAAAGAACTGTCCAATATGGTTCATTGGTCATGTTGAGCTGCCTTTTGCATTCCTACTCTCTCAAGCTACTTTAACTTCTGTAACTAGCATTTACCTATGCAGCTTGTTGGAAGCTCTTGACAACCAACCATTGCATATCACCATAGCCAACTGCCAGTCTTTTGGCCTGCATGTAGCCACCCTTTCTTCAGCCATCTTAGGTTCCTTTATTACTATTTCAAAAATTCTTCCATTGTTGATTTTCTTAATCATTTCCATCTGAAAACACTAAATCCACCTTTTTACTTAGACACGCCAACTGCCAAAAGCAATTGATTTATATTTGTTTCATCACGGGTGAAATTTCTTCCTTTTCCTACCAGTTTCCAATAATAAAAAAACCATAATGACTATAGTTTGAAAAAAAAAACTTCACTTTCATATTTCTTATGAAAGTATTTGTTGATTTTTAACAAATCTGAAAATGTATTAGTTTTATGACAAAATAACTCTTTCTGCATGTTTCAATGCACCATGCCGATTTCAATCACATATGTTTGGCTACACAGTGCGTCACTCACAATTTGATTAGTGTATGTATGGCCCTTTTCGTCTTGTCAGACGGTCTAGTAGAGGCTATTGTGTATTTTTTGGAGGTTTTGTTTTTGTCGAACAGCTTCTCTCGTGGCTAATTCTACCAATGGTTGACAAACACATGCGGTCACAGAATGAACAAGTCAGGCCCACTGGTCCACAGGGTTTTCCATCCTTTTTCATTAGTCTTTTCTCTTTTAAGTTTTTCCTTAGCACAGTCTCAAATGATGTTATACCGTTCTTTATACATGCTCTTCATGATATGCGATCACTTACCAGATGTTCCCAGTCATATTCACATACGGAGAAGTCATTCAGAGATGATTTACAGATATCTCTATATCGTAGTCTAGGTCTGCCGATTTGTCTTTTTCCGTGTTAGTTCGCCATATAGTATTTGCCTGAGGATGTGCTTTTCTTCCATTCGCTGGACACAACCCAGCCATCTTAGTCTTCGACATCGGAGCATCTACATGATTGTTGGGGTCTTAGCATGTTGCAGGACAGTTAAGTTGGTTATTTTATCCTGTCATTTCTCTCTCTCTGCGATCAAGACTCAATCAGAGTAGGATTCCAGACTCTCTCATGAATTCAGCTGTCTGTTTAAGTGATTCGATTGCCCCATATAGTTTCTCTTCCAGGGAGGTGGGTGTGGACCACATTGCTCTTCTCAGGTCTGTGTACTGGGGGTAATCCTGTAGAACATGTTTTGTAGTCATATTGTCCAGTGTACAGTGGCATAGGCTGGTTGTACCTATTTTGAATTTGGTGAACATGAGATTTTTCATTCTATTGTGGCCAGTGCGTAGGTGAAGTATGATGACTTGATCCCTCCTTGATAGTTGATGGTATTCGTCCCTCTCGTTATGCTTTGGGTGTTTTCGTTTCCATTTTTCATGGTACTGGCCTTTGAGGATGGATTTGGCTTCATCATAACTGAGCGGATGGTTCTCTTGTGGTAATCTCCCTCCCTCTTTAGCTAATTTGTCTGCTCGTTTGTTCCCGTGTATTTAACAGTGTAATGGTATCCACTGAATGACTACTCTCTGGAAGTTATTGCATAATTGGTCCAGGGTTGTTCTCAAGTCATCTAGTTCATTGTTCTTGGGGCTTTTGAGAGCTGATAGTACTAACAGTGCATC
This sequence comes from Megaustenia siamemsis, assembly GCA_032433765.1. Classification (NCBI taxonomy): domain Eukaryota; kingdom Metazoa; phylum Mollusca; class Gastropoda; order Stylommatophora; family Ariophantidae; genus Megaustenia; species Megaustenia siamemsis. The sequence continues at coordinate 107,636,136 of JAVIAB010000092.1, forward strand.
AGTCAGAATCATCAATTTATTGTGCAAGTTATTTTTGTGTTGAGTAGCCAGTGTTGCAGCATCTCTGAGGGCCTCAGTTTCTGCTTTAAAGTTCTTTGAGAATTTCCCAGTAGCTATTGACTTGGTGATCTCGTCCTGATTATTTAGCATCAAGAACACACCTCCCCCTCCATTTCTGGTGGCATTTGTAGCAGAGCCATCTGTGTATATGTGGGACGAAGAGTCCTGTGGGTAGGTTTTGTATATGTGTTTTTCTGCTTTGTGTTTTCTTTCTGTGTCTGATTGGGTGCTTTTTTGCATGATTCCTGTTATATTCTCCTTAAGTTCTGGTATTTTATGTTTCCCATGAGGAGACATATCAGATGGGCCCAAGGGTTTCGGTATTGTTTGGGAAATTACTGGGTCTCCAGTAGTTAGTTCATTGGCGATTGCAGCGAAGTTGCTCCTCTTTAGTCGTACAATTCCGAAACCAGTTATTCTTTGGTGCATGGGGTAGCTAAGGAGCCTTCTATATTTCTCCGCTTGTTGCAACACTTTAGTGACCCGTCTGTCATCTAAGGGTTGTAAACCTGTTACAGTTTCTAGAGTCTTGATAGGTGTAGATTTCATAGCACCAGTGATGATACGAGCAGATTGGTTCTGTGTTCTTCTGTGTTCTGTTAATTTTGCTAAGGTGTGATTTAGAAGCCAGACTGTGACTCCAGACTCTAGGACTGGTCTGACTCTTCCTACATATAGTCGCTTCAAGATATTGCTGTCTGCTCCCCAGTCCGTTCCTGCCAATTTCTTCATAATATTAGTTCATTTTCTGGCTTTTTTTCTTGCTCTATCTGATTTTTCCAAGTCATTCTGCGATTCATTGTGACGCCAAGATATGTTGGGTTTTGGTCAATAGGGAGTGTATGGTCTTTTATCTTCAAGTTTGCAGAGAGTGTGTTTCTTGATAGGCTGAAAATTGTATATATATAGTTTTTTTTCCGTTAATTGGTAAGAAGCAGGTGTTCGTCCATTTTTCAAGCTCACCTAGGGCATCTTGCATCCTGGATCCAGCCACCGACATACTTTCCTCGCGAGCCCATAATGCCAGATTATCTGCGTATATTGCTGAGTGTATTCTGGTAATTCTGGTAGAGTGTATTCTGATATATCATGTCATTCGATGTGCATTATTCTGCGGAGACATTGCATGTGGAAGACATTTAGTCTTTTTTCCTGGTTTGAGTATGTTGTCCAGGTTTCAGATCCATATAATAGTGTGCTAAGCACAAGTTTAATATATTAAGAGTTCAGTCTTCAGTGTTAGTTTCGTGTTGTTCCAGGCCCTTTCTGTTAGTTTGCCAAAAGTCGTAGCTGCCTTACCAATTCGGCTGTTTATTTCATCATCAAGAGAAATGGTTTGTGTAATTGTGGATCCAAGATACGTAAATTTATAAACTGACTCTAGTGGACAATCTTTTAGAGTGATTAATAGAGGTTTGATGTCGCCTTGACTTAGTATTACTGTTTTCTGAACATTAATTGACAGTGTAAAAAGGTCGCATGCTTTGTTCAGGTTTTTGATCAGCGATTGTATGGTGGCTTCAGCAAATAAAAGTTCTTTAAGTTGGGCAACATTTGTTTTTGCTCTTAGTTGTGCTAGGTTGAACAGTGAGCCATCTGATCTTGTGCGAATGTAAATATCTCCTGAGCTGTTTTCGAAGACGTAATTTAGGAGGGCAGCAAAAAATATACCAAAAAGGGTGGGGGTGAGGACACATCCCTGTTTCACTCCGCTGTTGACTTTGAAACTCTCTGATGAACTCCCATCAAAGTAGATTTTAGCATTCATGTCTTCATGAAAGGACATAATCAGCTTAAGTAATTTAGGTGGGCAGCCTATGCCTTCTAACACCCTGTAGAGCTCATTTCAGTTTACTGAGTCGAAGGCCTTTGTGAGATTCACAAAAGCAATATAGAGTGGCATATCTTGTTCCCGACATTTTTCTTGCAATTGTCTAAGAGTGAAAATCATGTTTATAGTTGATCTCCTGGCCCTGAAGCCACAGTGTGACTCGGGAAGAATGCATTCTGCAAGTCTATGCAGGCGTTTTAGTATTACTCTCGCAAAAGCCTCACCAGCTGTACTAAGGAGATAGATGCCTCTGTAATTATTGCAATCGCCCCTGCCTCCTTTGTTTTTGTATAGTGTTATGATCTTAGCATTTCTCATATCATGATGTATTTCTCCTTGTCTCCAGCATTTGAGTAACAGTTTGTAAAGATGTGGAAGTAGTAATTAAATAAGTTTTCCTTTAGTACATCTGTGGGAATATTGTCATTTCCTGCAGCTTTTCCTCTTGAGAGGGCATTTATGGCGTCAGCAAGTTCATTCATAGTAGGCTCTGCGTCCAGCTCAGACATTGTAGGATATTTAGGTATTGACTGTGCTAGAAGTGTGCTTGCTGGTCTGTCATCTTGGTATAGGTTGGAGTAGTATTCAACCCATCTTTCCATTTGTTGTCCCTTGTCAGTAATAGGTCCTCCATACTTGGATTTTAGGGGGGCTAATTTGGTTATTTTTGGTCCAAGGGCCATTTTTATATTGTCATGCATGGTTTTGAGTCACCCGTCTGAGGCTTTCTGTATTTCAGAGCATAGATTGTTCCAGTATTCATTTGAGCATCTTCTTGCTTCATGTTGTAGAGTGGCTTGTGCATGTTTAAGCTGGTCCTTGGTGATTTGCTTGGGGTTATTTTTGAAGTTCAGTAGTGCCTTTTTCTTATTAGCTATTAGTGGGTCTAGTCTTGCTACATTTTCTTTGATCCAGTCGTTCTTTGAGAACCTTTTTTGGCCGAAGGTAGATCGAGCGCAATTATAGATGTGTGTTTTCAGAGAGTACCAGTTGTTGTCCACACTTGATGGATCTTCTGCTTCTTCTACAAGTTCTTAAAAATTAGATCTAAAAATTTCTTTATTTGATGAGATTTTAGTCGCTGTGATGTTAATCTTGGCTGCTGAAGGCTCTCTTGATCTGTAAATACGACTACTTCTAGCTTTGATCTTACTGATGACGAGAGCGTGGTCTGTATTGCAGTCTGCACTGTGATATGTTTGTGTTATTGTGATGTTATTTAAAGACTGCCTACGTGTAAGAACTAGGTCTAGTTGGTGCCGGTGACCACTTCTAGCATGATGCCTTGTTACTTTATGTTTGTGTTTCACATTAAAGTAGGTATTAGTTACACATAGATGATAATCTGAACAGAATTCTAGGAGTCTCTGGCCATTTTTGTTGATTTTTCCAATGCCGTGATGACCTAGGCATGTTGGCCAAGATTGTTGATCAGATTCTGTGTGTGCGTTGAAATCACCGAGCATATATAATAGTTCATCTTTTGGAAGTGAGTCTATGATCATTTGAAGTTGTTGGTAGAAATTGTCTTTCACTTCGTCTGATGCAGCAAATGTTGGTGCATAGGCACTAATGATGTTTATTAATCCACTCTTTGTATGCAGCTGAAGCATAATTGAACGTTCAGACACTCTTTTTGGTGCAATTATGGAGTTTATATGTTTGTTATGTACAGTGAAGCCTACTCCATGTGGACGTGGCTTTTCAACACTCAGACCCCGCCAGAAAAAAAGTATAATTTTCTTCCCTTAAAGAACCACAGTCATGGTTCCAACCAGAGTCTTGTTTCTTGTAGGGCAACAATATCGACATGTAGCCTATTTAGTTCTTTATCTATGAGGGCTGTTCTAATTTGCCCTTCTTTCAGTGTGTCTGCTTTAGCAAGTCCAGGGCACATGGTCCTTACATTCCTTGTGCTAAGTTTAAACATTGGTGCTTTCTTCCTCATTTAACTTTGCCTACTCTGCCTGGGCACAGAATATGGAGATAGTACTTTACACAGTTGCACTATCCCCCTCTCGACTTCATATCTAGGATTTCTGAAGGAGGGACAAAGTCCATATGTTCGGAATTGAAAGAAGATGCAGGGGATGCCAGAAAGACGGTTAATGCCGTCTACTACCTTAGGGTCCCTCCCTCCATATGCACTTGGTCATGTGAGCCATTTTCACCAATCAGCTAAATGAACTACACAAATTCTTCCACAAATGTAAAAGTTACAGGAGAGTACTTCTACAATTTATGTGAGCCAATCAGATCAGAGATAAATTTGGAGACAGATCCTGTATAAGTAGGCCAGAAAAATTCCCTATATAAAGTACATAGTTTATTGTCATTTGTTGTTAAAACATATGTTGCTTTGGCGAAAAATTACTTATTTTCTAACAAAGCACACAAAATCACATATGTGGATGCAGTAACAACACATCTTTAATTGAAAAGAGACATTTTGCTGTGAAAATTAGATAGGAAATATGGAAGTAGACATGTTTTAACATTTAATAAAAGAGGAAACAAAAATGCTCGAAATGTGCATAATACAGTGGTGCTCAAGGTCTTAATGTAAATTTTAAAAAAAGTCTGAAACTTGACCAGCTATTATTATGAACATGCATGCTGAGGGAGACCAAGTGTCAGGTGGATGCCATTACTACAGAAATTCCGCAGTGACACAGAATAACAACAGCCTGTGTGAAACTCCTGGCCAAGAAAATAAAGATGTCTTCTCACAATATTTCATAGAATATGTGGACATTACAAGTATTTCTCAAAGTTATACAGGGTGTTTATAAAGTCTCACTACACTTGGTATCTAGGTCAATTTGAAAAAAAAATGTTTATGACGTCATCACAATATGTGCTCCCACTGTCAATGAAATTTGTTGAATAAGTTTATTGCTACTGGAAATGTGGAAGATGCTCCACGATCTGGTAGGCCTGCTGTGAATGATGAAATATGTTTAGATATCCAAGACAGAATCCTTAAAAGTCCAGACAAGTCATTAAGAAAACTGTCGCAACAAGTGAACTTACCATTGAGCACATATTGTGATGACGTCATAAACATTTTTTTCAAATTGACCTAGATACCAAGTGTAGTGAGACTTTATAAACACCCTATATAAGTCTCTCTCACTTACTGTTTTCCTATTTTGAAATAAACATCTTTAGTTATATTTTTTAAATCAGTAAATGACTTTACCTGGACTAAAGGGCCCTCTCCTTGCCCTGAAGTATTCAATTGTGGCCAAGGCTGGACTGGCAGTGAAAGGTTTTGAAATAACATCTGTGCACTGATACTGTGGCTGGGCTCTCATTTGAAGAAGTATGCATCGAGAACCTGGTTGACAATGAAGAATAATTTATACTTCATTAATTCACTCCATCTTTTTTAAAACTTAGAAAAACACATGACAATATGTTTACACTGAGTGTAAAAAATAATCCCTGAAAATTTAACACAAACATTCAGGAAATCAAACTATTATAATCATCAGCAAAATATAAGTTATACCGTGAAAAATATATCTTTAATCTGTAATAGTACAGGAGAGAAGCAACCACATAAGAGAAGGAGTTAATGGAAAGTTACAGGACAAGAGAAAAAAAAAATTAATTATTAAAGAAATGGAATCCTGTATCACATATAAAAGAAGAATTACATTTTGCTCTATCTATGATTGGATCTAAAGATCTAATTTTTCAGATTTAGCCAGAAAACAAATGGTTCATAGGAAAAAAACAGCTAAGATATATTGATATTTTAAAATTGTTTATCAAGACAGCAAAGGCCATACATAAGTGCATTCCAGCTGTTCCATTCTCATTACATGGCCAAAAAAGATTATTGTTTCCTCCTGAAACTGGCAATATGTTTTCTTTTGCTTTGGCCTCTTTTAAAACATCCTCATTATCTATTAACCACTTTTTTTTTCGCTTGCCCATGGTGTTTTCAACATTCTTCTGTAAAACATTTCTGTAGCCTTAGACTTTCTTGTTTGTTTCATTGATCAGGATTAACTTCTACAAGTCAAGACTGGCTCCATCATAACAAAGAAGAACTCTTTTTTTTTTTAATCCTGCCTTTCAACGATTGGTAGCATAATCATTTTTTCATTCTTTGGAATGCAGCTTTTGCCTGAGCTATTTATTCTGCGTCTCATCTCTTGACACTTGTCATCCAATGTTAACATCAATCCCCGATATCTGAATTAATTTACATGGGTTTTAATCCTAGATTATGACATTAATTTGTAACTGACGTGTTTGTGGTACCGTAGTAAAAATTACTACCACTTTATTGTAACATTAGGAACCATAAAAATAGTTTTTTCTTTGAACTTTTTGACACACTGCTGTGTGTTTACACTAGGACAGACACAGGGAACTCGGATTTCTTGTCTCAGGTTGATTTATGACACGAATTTGACCTCAGTGGTAAGTCAAGTCCATCAGTATGTTCAGCAACTTCATAGCATTATTTGCTGCATTTCTCAAGTTACAAAGCGTAGTGCTTGACCATTGTAAAATATCAAATTTGGAAGAATTTGTGTTTTCAGGTGGCAATTTTTATTACAGTATCGTAATCTAGGGTTAATACTCTCCCAAACTTTTATTTTATTAAACTTTTTTTTTTTTTTTGCTTAAGAGATTAGGACTTTTTTTTTTTACAACACTAAAATATCAATCAATTCTAACAAATGATTTTCATTCTGTGCAACAAAGACTGTCTCAACAGTAGTACCATGACACCAACCACATCATCTAAAAATGTGCGGGTGGTTATGAAAAAAATATTGTCACTAGGCCATATTCCCCATATGCTTGTCACTAGGCCATATTCCCCATATGCCTGTCACGGTGTGGAGGGAACCTACCTACATCAGCATATCTCAGGTGGTTTTTATTATGACCAAAGGCAAGGCAATTGACATCAACAGAGATGGAAGCTGTCAGTGACTAATAGCTGCTGTCTTGTGTAAGGATCAGTGAACCAGACCCTACTATACCTCTTCGCGGGGACTAACCAATCTAGTCTGGCCAAGCAAGTAGGAATCAAAGAGGGAAGGCAATGCAGTACCTAAATATGCTGAGCTGAAGTCCGATGCATTGCAACAAAAGGCACAAATATCGCAGTTCTACTGCAAACCTCAACATAATGCATTTATGCCCACTTAGCATCCTTTTAAAAGATGGATGATGAGGAGGTGAATCAATTCCTAGAGCCATCAGGTGAACACCAGACAGAAAGAAGAATATTATGACCACAAACTGATATTCTTGGTAAGTTCTTTATGGATCTTAATATAACCTTACTATAAAGATTCAATAAATCTTATGATAGTATGTAACCCTGCCTACCACCTTGCTTTATAAGTTTACCAATATTACCAATAATTTTCAGTTCTTATTGGCATGAAAGTTTACATCTGATATCTTGATGAATATTTTCTACTGGTTGCTCATGATCATAGAGGTCCTAAATTTTCCTGTCTATTTTCCCTTATTTTTCCTTGTTCTACCAATGATTCAGATCCCTGCTTTGATCTTAAAAAGTCAGTGTTTGGTTGTGCTTTTCTTCCTTTTAGTTTGTAAATTTGTCTGTGGATAACATTTGTATCTTTTTCATACTACATTTCAGTCTGAGTTATATTAATCAATACTTTACTGCTAAACCTAGAATTGTAACCACTAGTACTTCTGTTACACTTGCAACCATAGAAAAAATTTAAAAAGGTGAGTTACTGATTATTACACTTATCAGTAATTTGAAATGAAAATTATTTCATTATTTATTATAAAATAAAATTTGCTCCATCAAATAATAAAATATAATATAAACTTACTAATATTTTATTTCTCTCTGTCCATTTTATTTTCTTTTCAAGTGACATTAATATAACATCATAACATTTTCCATTTTATTTACCATATTTATCTCTATTTTCTATATTAGTATGAAATTGTATGATGAAATTAAAGTCATAGGATGAAATTTTTCAGAAAATAAAAATTAATCTGGTCCCAAATAATAATTTAAAAAAACAAGTTTGGAAAGAGACTTCTTTCTTTTTCCTTCCCAATACACCTTTTTTGTTGGAAGAAGATATAATATGCAATCTTTTGCTCTTCTGTTGGCCTCTCCTACTGTTATGTTTCCTAGTGTTTCTAATATTCCATCAATCCATCTTTTTCATGGTCAGTCCTTGGGTCTGTTTTTTATTGAAAAACATTTATTGAAGGCTCGCTGAGTAAATTTTTTATCTTTGTCTTATCATGTGGCCAGACAATTTTAACTGTTGTTTTATGTACACCATGATGGGAATTATTCCAAACTATTCATGAAAAGAGTTAAAATCCATATCATCATCAGCAATATTTTGATAATTTTGCTATTAGAGAAATAAAAATGTTCATTCAGTATCATTCATGTCATAAATGATAACTGAAACAAGATTTGTACTCACACAAAAAAATTAATTTAGGCATTTTGAGTAACCATGGACGCTGTTTCGCGTTGCTATGGGCCTTGCTAGAGTTGAAAATGAGGCAGGATGGCTTTTATATAAACCAAATTGCTTTGTTTTGTTTTCGGCAAATCCAGCTTTTAAAATTTATGGCCAAAAATAGAACATGATGTGATATATACCCTCAATAATGGCAAAATTTAATCTGCTTTCCAATCAATCGATCATTGTTAAAATCGCGTAATTTTGTCATAGAAAAATTATTTTTTAAAAATTAACTATATTATTATGATTAATCCACACATTTATCCACACTCTGGTGCTAAATGAAAGATATCATAAGGTTAGGAGGTTTGTTATTTAATTTTTTATTAGCTGAACACTGACTTCCAATTGAGCCAATGCATAACATCATATTATTTTAATGATTTGCAGTAAACGGTCGTAACCTCCAGGGCGTGTTGCTGATCTAGATTTGGTTTGCTTATTATTTTTTGGCACCTGAGATGTTTGTTTAGGCTGAAGAAATGTCTGAAAAAGTGTGACTAATTAAATAAAATACAAATGTCATAATTTGATACTTAAACGCCCATAACTTTTTTTTTTAATAATTGACATACAGACATGTATGAGGTATCTTTTTTTAATCCTCACTAACCAAGGGCTATCTAGATATTATATTAAATATTTTTTTTAAAAATTGTTAATTATTATCAAAGCACCTAAATGTATAGTATTTGTTTTTGTTTATAAATTAAGAATGATCAATTAAAAATTAATCTATACCAATTGTAAACATAAACTAAAACTGTCCACTCTACTCACACTGTCTTATTTTAAGTAAGTTACAAAAAGCTGACAAAAAGTGAGTTAGAAAGCAAGAACTGCAGAACTCAAGAAGTAGATGTTAGTTATGAATCAATATGGATAATTATATAATTATGATGAAGTGCAGATGAATAAAAGTGAAGTATTAAGTTCGAAAGGAATCAATTTGATTTGTATGTGGGAGCTGTGATAGCTCAGTACTCATTGTTTAGTCAACTGGACTGCAAAGGACAAGAGGTCGGGTTCGACCCTGATCCCGGTTCACCCAGCCATAAATGGGTACCGGATTTTTAACTGGGAAAGTAAAGCGGCACGGGCGTAATACCAACCACATTACGGTAATGATTACCCCAAAAATCATATGCCAAAAGGTCTATAAAAATTATGGTCACTACTAATATTATTAGTAATACCATTTTATTCAGATATTCTCTATATATGACTATACGTCACTTGGCGTGAAGGGGCTCATTACTTTTTATGCATTCATGGTTTATAATAAAAATCTGTCTGTCTGAATTGGTCCTATTCTATTGAAATGCTTGCTTACTTGCGTTCGCCCGATGACTAAAGTATTCTAGAGTATTATGGTAGACTAGAATATTCCTCTTCATCATTCGCCCTTAAAAGGATGTTAAGTCAATTAAGTGGGTGTGTCTGCATTGTGTTGTGGTTTGCAGTATAACTGTGATATTTGCGCCTTTCGGCCCAACACATCCAACTTCAGCACGACAACATTTTTGAGTACCGGGTTGCCTTCCATCTTCGATCCCTACTCGCTTGGCCAGACTAGACTAAGACAGAGGCAGGTTAGTCTGTTACTAGAGTTACTAGAGGGACCGCGGAGAGGTGGAGCAGCAGGGTCTGGATGGTTCTACTAGTTCACCGATCCTGGCGCAACTTGCGCCGCAAGCCATCAGCTGTGGGTTGCTGACAACTCTGGTGCTGTGATGCGCGCCTTCGCCTCCATTCTATTGAAATATAACACATAACTAGATCCTGTTGAATGTTTACTCAACTCAACTAGTCAACTCAAGTCAAATTTACTCTGTGCTGAGCCCTGTGTAATTGAGTTAAGTCTGTTAAGTAAGTGGGTGTCCGGTTAGCGCAATCGATAGGCGGTTGGCTTACCACGGCAACAGCCGGGGTTCGTAATCCTGGCGAGGACACCTGGGTTTTACTAATTCCCTAAAAATTAGTAGGAGCCGCGATAGCTCAGTGGTTAGTGAACTGGACTACTACGGACAAGGGGTAGGGTTCGATCCCAACCGACGGCTCCGGGTTCACCCAGCCTTAAAATGGGTACCGGATTTTTTCTGGGAAAGTAAAAGCAGCACGGGCGTAATACCGACCACATTACCCCAAAAATCATGTGCTGAAGGTCTGTAAAATATAGGGTCACTAACACCATATTTCCCTATGACTATACGCCACTTGGCGTGACGGGGGGTACTTTACTTTTACTTTACTGTTAAGTAAGTAAAGTAAAGTAAAGAAAGAAAGTTTAGAAAGATTGTTGTTTTTATGAAATGAACTATCATAAAAGTTTAATAGCCTGCATTTATATTCATATAGCAACATATTTCACAATAAATAGTAGTCATTTAATAGCAACTGAAATAATAAGAAAACAATCCAAACGTTAACTAATTATATAGAAATTAAGTATTACCTCTCGAAAAAGACCTCAACAGAAGTGCAGTCGCCATTTTATCAAGGTCAATCGGTCTTCCTACCGGTGTTGACTAGAATTATACCCCAGTGTACTTTAATTGTTCTGTTTTGGTTTTAAAAAAAAAGGGGAGGGGGGGGGGTTGTGTAATCAACATGTTATATTTTTTTAAGGACTAAGGTATACAAATAGGTCGAATCAATAGATTTCTACTTCGGGTGAAGCATTATATGAATTATCCAGTTAAAGATATACGACGGTAGTCATGAAGCTTTTCTATCGACACAAGTTGCATGTTAAGGGCGGGCCGTACATAACAATAGTTGAGTGAGCCAACACCTGGTTATATATATATATATAGATATATATATTTTTTTTTTTTTTGGGGGGGGGGAGGATAATTACATTTGACATTTTAAGTGTGCAGAGTCATAAAAATACAACTTTTGTTTAACTTATAAGAAGCAATCATCATCAGCATCGAGTGCCGTCTTCGCAACGAAGGTTGGCTACCATGGAGCGCCATTCTGCATAAGAAGCAATACCCCACAGATATTCCTATACAGGTATACATAGATCGTGATGGCTCAACAACTATCTATCTATTGTCCTTACGAGCAGAAGACGGCACGTGGTGCAGACATTCTAGACTCACTGTTGCCGACGATCCTTTTTGTCAAGCATTAGACCTTGCTCAGGACCCGCAATTGTATCTCGCCACTAGTCTTTGTTCTGGGCGAATTGCTCAATCTTGGTGAGGGAGCTGATGCTTGCTGCTGTTGCATCTCGCCTTCGTGTTCATTTTAGTGCTTCTCTAGGTCGGCCTATTTTTCTTTTACTCTCTGGTTTATAATGGAATAAAAGAATAATGAGGACGATCAGAGGACAAAGCAAATAATAATGCTTATTTCCAACAAGATGAGACAATTAAACATTTTTAGCAAAATTACAAATAGCTAGAATATAGTCTCTTCCCACGTCGCGTAGGGCACTGTTGATGTCCGCCCGATCCATTGGTTGACCGTCCTCAACGACAGCGCAGCTAGCCAACCTGTCCGCTCTTTCATTTCCCGGTACTCCCGTATGTCCAGGAACATAAACAAAGGTGACCTTACGTATTTTTGACTTCTGCAATAACTCTAACAATTGTATACGTACAGAGCCCGCCTCCACTTTTTTTTTTATCATGCTCATCGAATCACTCAGTATACAGGCATGGGTGTAGTATTGTGACTCTAACCAGTTGAATGTCCTGGTCACTGCCATCACTTCCATCGTCATGCTACTCGTGGTCATGACGTATGCACCACTGTCTTCTTTGACTATTCTGCCTGCCGAGCGTGCTGTAAATGCCCATGCGCTTCTTTGGTGTCGTATTACAGATCCGTCTGTATAGATGACAGCATCTTTCTCATCGGTGTTATCGCAGATGGGACCCTTGACCTCTTCATTGACCACAACTGAGGTCTGTTCCCTACTTTTTCTGTCGAGTGTGACAAAACACGAGAATATCCCCTTGAATGACGTAGGCACAGGTATCCTCTCCTCGGCAACGTTGATATTGGTAAGCCCACAGACCTGTTTGGTGACATCTTCTGCTCGGCCCACCAATGATTTGCCTCTTTTTAGCCTGGCACCTTTCTCTGTGATGAGCTCGTGGTGCAATGGATTCTCTTTATCTGCACTAATATTCAGTTATGCTCGCGCCCTCCAGATCTTGATTCTGTCATCCATGGTTTGAAAGTCAAGAAGATACCTCATTGCTACACAGGGAGTGTCCCTCGTACACCCCAACATAATGCGAATGGCTTCATTCTGTATTTTCTCCAGCCTGTGAATTTGAGTCGTATTGACAATAAGAATTGTCAGGGCATACTCGATTGATGCGAGGACTAATCCCTGGAACAGAAGAGTAAGTATCCTCTGCTCGATGTTGGCAGCTGTCATGACCTTGAAGGCAGTTATTCCTTTGCGGGATTTTGTTATCACATGGTCAACGCGGTCCCGAAAACACAGGCTGCGATCAAACTTAACTCTGAGCTGTGTCATCAACTTGTCCCTGGTCACCTCATCAGTTTCCATTCGTACTACCGGTGTGTCCGTATTAACGATATGATTGTTAAGGGAGAACCATGAAACTGATGCTTTATTAGGATTAACCAAGGCACCTGAAACCCCACACCAGGAAGAAATGCGATCGAGTTCGTCTTGCATTGTGGAGGCGATCTCCCTTCTGTCTTTTCCCTGTCAATATACCAGAATATCATCAGCAAAAGTCATACTCTTCCCCTCCCATCCAGCTGTTGTTCCGTGATTGTTATTGTTTACACGTTAAATAGAACTGGTGACAATGGCGAGCCTTGTGGCAGCCCTGGAAAAATGGATGTTGGCTCGGAAGACCAACTTCCACATCTGAGTATCACCTTCCTCTGAAACAGTGCAGCAGCGATCCATCTGATGAAGAAGGGGTGCACCCCCTTGTTAAGGGCGCCTAATAGAGAATATATGCAACAATTTAATAGAACGTTTTGGTAGGAAGTCAACAACAAAGTTGATAAACAGTTGCATAGATAAAGAGTTGTGGAGAGACACAGTCACCTATGCCAGCGGGCACAGTACTTGGTGATAATAATTTCTTTAATTTGTACAAGTATATCAGAAAGAAAGGTGGGCATATGCAGTCTATCAAGTATATATGTGATAGAAACAACTAGATAATCACAAGCAAACACTACAGATAAAAAAGAGAGAGAAAGGGGAAAAAACCGACTTTGTGATACACTAAAAATAACACCAGTAGGATTGAGAAAATTGAAGCCTTTGAAATGTGGATATATAGAAAAATAGATAGAATTGGAAGGAAAGAGAAGAAAACAAACGATGAGTTCTTAAAACAACTAAAAATGCAAAGAGAAAGCTACTAAATACAATTCAAACAAGACAAATGAGATTTTTTGGGGCATGTTAAAAGACACAACAGCCAACTAAAAGTAATCTTGGAAGGGAAAAATACAAGGTAAAAGAGGAAGGGGCAGACCAAATCTAACGTGAACGAGTAACATCAAAAGATGGACAAGTCAGCCTAAGACAACCTGCACCATCAAAGCAAGAGACAGAGCGGAATGGTGCTTATTCAGTCTGAGGGGGATTCCCTAGAGAGATATCTAATCTATCTATTGTCCTTTCGAGCCGAAGACAGCACATAGGGCAGAACCACAATCTCAAAAAAAAACAGAAACCATGCGTGCCAAAGTGACACATATTGCAGAGATCACTGCTCTAAAATCTATGGCGCTGTTTCCATAACAATACTTTTTACAATGACAGCTTGTTAAGCCATCAATCAACCTCCTTAGTCGCCTCTTACGACATGCCTGGAAGGTCACAGTGTCACTATTCCCTAGAGAGATAGCAGCTGTTCTATTCTTCTGCTACACCTTTAACCGTTAATCTTAACAAATTTAACGATATCATTGGTCACCTCAAGACTGTTGATATCTTCATACAGTGTGCCCAGGTCTGAAGATTGTGATCGCCACAGGAGTCTTCCCTGATTATCAAATGAAGCATACGTTGTTGATGTTCAACAGTACCTTTCCATGTGCCACAGTCGTATCAAACAGAGGTTTTTAACCCCTGGACGTTGACAAGATGTTTTACTGTCTTACGGCATGTGCGGAGCTACGTACTCTTTTCTACTGAGCTTGCAGTCATCTTCCACGGTATTCTGTTTTCCATTGGTTCCTGGCGAAACTCTTCCATTTCATACTTGTATTGAAGTGCTATAAATTGCCACCCTCCTGTTACAACTTGTCTTCCACATCGTTTCCAGAAGAAGAAAAACAATCATAATTAACTGAAATCCCCTTTTTAAAAAGAGATTAATAATGAGAATGAAATGTTCTGCATATGGTTAATAATAACATTTGTAGTAATAGAAGTAGTATCCGTCAGTCATAGTTAACCATGGATTTTGCACCGCCCCTAGAAATTCTATTTTTTAAAATTTTATTTCGCTGTGTATTATCTTTTTCTAAGAATTTGTCTACTTCTTGTTTGAGTTGGAGCTTTAGCGTGTCTTGTCAAATATAGCGGTCTGCAGCTATTTCTTCCCAATCTGCAGGGTTCATGTTCAGTCTTCATGTCACGTTTACACACATCTACAAATCGAAGTTTTGGATGATGATATGTAATCCTTGGTCTGCCATCTCTCTTACTCTCTGGACGGCTTTTGTGTCCTTTAATGAGGCGCCATACACCCTGTCTAAACTCTTTATTGGCTCATCGCGGACGATTGGGAATCTCTAGTTCGCTACCCTGAAAGTGACTTTCTTGGTCTTTCCTCGTTTGATGGAGAGGCCCCGTGTCTTCTTCGGTTTGAAGCTCATCCGGCACCATACGATGAGCTCGTCAAGGCGTCCCAGCATCCCCCGGGCGTTGTTCCCTTCTGACGCTCTAACTGTGGTGTCAACCATGAATGCTTTAAGTGGTGGCATCTGGCATCTATTTCCAAGGTCTGCTCCTTTTTCTGATCCATCAAACCCATGGGTTTGACCACGCTGGCCTAGGGTATCCGTCTGCTGCATGCATATATTTTTATTTTCAGACCTTTGGCTTTCCATACTTTTCTGAAAGAGCTTTTTTTTGGTTATAAAATTGAGTAATTGTATTTTTGTTCCAATTCGAGTTTGTTCAAGTTTATTTTGTTTATGTGCATGCTATTTTTATTTTCTACAAACTACCGTGCTCCTCTTGCGTGGATTACTCTAATGATTTAACTTACAGGCGTTTGCTTATACCTGGTGGTGCTACATGGACACACACTTAGCGTGATTAATCTGATCTCATTGGCTGCTATGTCTAACAGTGGCAGCTAGATTTCAGCGCTTGCATCTGATTCAGTAATTACGAAGAAAGAAAGGAATCCACGTGATGTATACTGAATATAGTGATATTGCCCATAGTGTATACCTTCGGGGCATTATATAATGTAAGTAAAAGTAAAGAGCACCGTCACGCCAAGTGGCGTATAGGGAATATGGTGTTAG
This sequence comes from Megaustenia siamemsis, assembly GCA_032433765.1. Lineage (NCBI taxonomy): Eukaryota > Metazoa > Mollusca > Gastropoda > Stylommatophora > Ariophantidae > Megaustenia > Megaustenia siamemsis. Next base: position 107,652,042 of record JAVIAB010000092.1, read on the forward strand.
TGACCATACATTTTACAGACCTTCGGCATATGATTTTTGGGGTAATGTGGTCGGTATTACGCCCGTACCGTTTTACTTTTCCAGAAAAAATCCGGTACCCATTTAAGGCTGGGTGAGCCCGGAAGTCGTCGGTCGGGATCGAACCCGACCTCTTGTCCTTTGTAGTCCAGTTCACTAACCACTGAGCTATCGCGGCTCCCCATTATATACTGGGTCATTATGATACCTGTGTCGCTTTACTTCTGCAGAAAAAATCCTGTGCCAATTTAAGGCTGAGTGATCAGGATCGAACCCAACCTCTTGTCCTTGGTACTCCATCCAGTTCATTAACCCCTGAACTACTACAGCTCCATATGCAACTATTAGTATGTAATCAATTTAGTATTTTCTTTTCTGTAATTTTGTAATGATGCAGGATTTTTTAAGTCTTTCGGCAAAGTAGGCGCGATCTTCTGATATTTGCTGATGTTGTTTTAGGAGTTCATAGGTTTGGTATTTTAGAACAACTCATGGTTCTCAGAGAAAAACTCCATAGCTGTTTACTGTTTTGAGTGGTCGCTGAAAGAGCATTCCCTTGAACATAGCACATATTCTTTTAACTTAGTTTATGGTTAACCATGGGTACCACCAGGGCTATATGTGATCAGCACTTGTATCAATATCAGCAAAAACAGAAGCTGATCAAAATTCTACGTTATCTTTACAGAACACCTCTGGAAACAGACTAACCTGGCGATTTAGGGATCGAAGAATAGATTCAACCGGGTACTCAAAAATATAATGAAGCCGGATGGATGTGTCGGGTTGAAGAATGCACGCATCACAGCTTGATGTAAACCACAACACATCTACGCCCTAACAAAGTTCTCTTAAGGCAGAAAAATGAAGAGCAGTAGTCGGATGAAGACTGAAAAAGAAATGCAGAATGTAGACCATTCTAGATGAATGGAGACCATTTAAAAGTTCGGGCCAGATATGCAATTATTGTTCCTAGCCTGGGTGGTCTAGAGTGAAATGTCGATCTCTGGGACAATAAGGTCACATGTTCAAATCCTGCCAGAAGCAGTGGCAATTTTTCTCTTTGAATTCACAGTTTCATTGTGACTTTACCATTCCCAAGTCTCTGGTAGTGTTATTTGATGTTTAGCCCTCTTGGCAAAAAAAAAAAAAAAAAAAAACAGGAGGTCTTGTGGGCACATGTTGACGAACTTTCAGCAGTTAAAAATGGCAAACAGGACTAGTAGGTTTCAATGGCCCCTGCCTGAACAAGATGGTTAAGCAAATAACAAACTCTTCCAATGCTGAAGACTGAGATGTCAGGTCTAAAGGTACAGAATATCGCAGCTTGCCGTAGACATGCGTGACACAACACATTGTCAGGTCTAAAGGTGCAGAATATCGCAGCTTGCCGTAGACTGGCCCGACACAACACATTGTCAGGTCTAAAGGTGCAGAATATCGCAACTTGCCGTAGACTGGCACGACACAGAGCAACACATTGTCAGGTCTAAAGGTACAGAATATCGCAGCTTACCGTAGACATGCGTGACACAACACATTGTCAGGTCTAAAGGTGCAGAATATCGCAGCTTGCCGTAGACTGGCCCGACACAACACATTGTCAGGTCTAAAGGTGCAGAATATCGCAGCTTGCCGTAGACTGGCCCGACACAACACATTGTCAGGTCTAAAGGTGCAGAATATCGCAACTTGCCGTAGACTGGCACGACACAAAACAACACATTGTCAGGTCTAAAGGTACAGAATATCGCAGCTTGCCGTAGACTGGCACGACACAAAACAACACATTGTCAGGTCTAAAGGTACAGAATATCGCAGCTTGCCGTAGACTGGCACGACACAAAACAACACATTGTCAGGTCTAAAGGTACAGAATATCGCAGCTTGCCGTAGACTGGCCCGACACAACACATTGTCAGGTCTAAAGGTGCAGAATATCGCAACTTGCCGTAGACTGGCACGACACAAAACAACACATTGTCAGGTCTAAAGGTACAGAATATCGCAGCTTACCGTAGACATGCGTGACACAACACATTATCAGGTCTAAAGGTGCAGAATATCGCAGCTTGCCGTAGACTGGCCCGACACAACACATTGTCAGGTCTAAAGGTGCAGAATATCGCAGCTTACCGTAGACTGGCACGACACAACACATAGTCAGGTCTAAAGGTGCAGAATATCGCAGCTTACCGTAGACTGGCACGACACAACACATTGTCAGGTCTAAAGGTGCAGAATATCGCAGCTTACCGTAGACTGGCACGACACAGAGCAACACATTGTCAGGTCTAAAGGTGCAGAATATCGCAGCTTACCGTAGACTGGCACGACACAGAGCAACACATTGTCAGGCCTAAAGTTAAAGGTGCTGAATATCTCGCAGCTTGCCGTTGACTGGCGACACAGCACACCCAAATCCACTTAAAAGGTGAATGCTAAAGATTCTTTTTTTTTCTTCTGAAATTGATTTGAGGTTGATTTCTCATCTTCGATGTTCACCCTCTAAGTGGGCGCAGATGCAGTGTGTCGCTAGTTTAGGGCAAGCCACAATATTATATTATAGCCATAATATAATTTTGCCCCGACACACCCATTTTTAGAATGAGCAGATTATTAATTACTGAACAATTTTGCCCATTTTTGGGATCACTCATTTTGATTTCTAACTGCCAAGGTCCCGCCATAGAATATATAAAGAAATAATAGACAAAATAACTTGGCCACGTGAAAAAGCAAAGTAATCAAAACACAACGAGCCCTCAATAAACGTTGCGAGAATACCAGACGCAACAATGGTCGACCACAAAAAAGATGGATCGATGGAAATTAGAAGCACTAAGAAACATAACAGCAATAGAGGCGAACAGATGAACAAAAGACCACGAATTATATCTCCCCTCGACGCTGAAAAAGGCAAATGAGGAAGGAAAGAAGAAGGGCTCTGTAAAATGTGCAGAGTGCACATTGAACCTCCTGTTTGTTGCCGGTATCCTAGATAACTAGACATTAGATATTACTATCCAGAGACCAGAGCAGGGTAATGCCATGAAGATACCTACCATGAATTCATAAAGAACAAATATTCACCCAGGCCCCCCCCCCCCCAAAAAAAAAAAAAAAAAAAAAAAATCATGTGCCGAAGGTCTGTATATGGTCACTAACATCATATTCCCTATACGAATCTATTACATGAGTCTCATAGGAGGAGCTGTTTTTAGCAGGAAAATTGCACAATCGCATGAATGAGAACTTCCTTTCTTCTTTCCAAAGATTGACTGAGGCATTTCTTTAACAGTAGTGTTATATAAAATCTATTATCCATGGCTTTCCCGCTAGACCGTTGTAAATGATGGACAAAGATGGCAACTGCCTGTGTTCACCAAACTCTGTTTTGAATTAGTATTTTTTGCTCTTAACAGTTTTTTTCAAGGTAAACTTGGTGATTTGATACGATTTTTGGTCAATATGCAATATGTTTAAGATGTCATTGACATGTGTCATTCAACTGTTAATGGTAGTTTAAAAAATTATGTAACTCAATTTCCGCTTATTGACGTCATTTAACTATTCTTAGTTAAAAAAAAACCCTCCATTACCTCAATCAATGAATACGGCGATGGCTGAATGGATGGGCCAGGGGAAAAACAGATCTTTTAAAATACATGTCAAGGCCAAACCTCCATGATAACATTAACAACTTAAAATAAGGTGACCAGATGTCCCGATTTTTCCGGGACAGTCCCGATTTTTTACTGTTTTTTTTTTCAACCTTTGTCCCGGATTTGTTACTGTCCCGAATTTGGCATACTTTTTAGCCTTTGTCCCGGATTTATTAAAATACATGAGGGACACGAACGTTTACCAATTTTGCCAATGTGGTAAACGTCTCTCGACTTAAAAATATTACCCCGTTGTTGTGTAGAAAATTTTTAAAGTTGAACTGGCTGTTCACTTGGCGAAATAGTTATAGTAACAGTAAAATGTGCTCCAACTTTTAAATCTTGTATCATCATCATCAAGTACCAAGCCTGCTGGCGTCGCTGATCATGTCTCTCCACAACTTTCGATCAGGACAGTTAGTTATCATTTCTGTTGTTGACCTTCTGCCAGTCCATTCTCTTAAACTGTCTGGTATCTTTTCTCTTTGCTTCCCTCTACTCTTCGTCCCTCAATTTTCCCAGTTGTTACAATATATTTCAGTTTTTCCCTTCTCATGACATGGCCAAAAATATTGTTTCTTCCTAATATTGGAAACTAGCTCTCTTTTTGCTTTGGCCCCTTTCAGAACGTTTTCATTACTCTTCTTAGCTGTCCATGGTATTCTCAATATTCTTCTGTAAAACCACATTTCTACAGACTGCAGTGCTTTTTTTTGTCTGTTGTCCTATTGTCCATGATTCACATCCATATATGTTAAGATTGGCTCTACATAACATTTAAGAACTCTTTTTCTTGTTTTTATTGTCAAAAATGGATTGCATAGTATCTTCCTCATTTTTTGGAAAGCTGCTTTTTGCCTGAGCCATTCTGTATCTCACCTCTTTTGTATATCCTCCGTCTGAGGTTAACAAAGTTCCCAAATATTTAAAATCATTTACTTGTTTCGATATTGTTTCACTTGTCTTCATCACTGAGGTGATGTCTTTTTATTTGTTGTTACCATTACTTCTGTCTTTTTTACTATTAAGGTTGAGTCATTTATTTTTGCTTTCTTACACTATAATGTCTAACATTAAATCTTATATACTGAAACACTGACCAGAAAAGTACAGCAACTCTGCTTCACCTTCCATTTAAGTGAGTATCACTAATGTTTTGTTAAATCTCCTAATAACGTTTTGTAAGCATATATTGTTAGGTGTTTTAATTAGTTTTAAAATATATGTATTATTCACTTGATAAAGACAAGAAATTTCATTTTATTGATGGAGAATTTAAGTCAAATTAATCCATTCTGGATTAGGGTTTAAAAAATATGTTCATCTTACTTAAAAAGACGTGACCAAACCACTATCTTCAGACTGAGAACCAGTCATGTACCACTGAACAACCAATTCAATAGAATACAACGAAACAAACCCAGCATGTCCACTGTATGAACACACACATGAAACAGTAGAACATAATATTTTTGACTGTCCAAAGCTCACTGACAGAGCAAGTGTACTTTATTCAAGACCTGACAAATGGAACACCTTGTATAGAACTTCAAGGGAACTCAGAAAAACCTGCATATATCATTACATGGCATTGGATGGGCGTCAGCTCACAGGCTTCTGCTGGATCCATAACAACAACAACAACAAGGCAGTAATTCAGAGATTGTCCCTCGGAGGAGATAGCTGCACCTACTAGTTCTGTTGATTACATCAGTTTTACAAAAACCTGACACCAATCTCTTCCAACATAATCTGTAAGTCAAGAAGGATGCGTATGAAAACAAAACAAATGTACATTGGTAAAATATAACTCAAGCCAGTATTTATCAAATAAGTTTAATACAACCTGAAACAGAGCAATGCAGACCATACAAAGTCTTCGTCAAGAGCTTTTCAGTTATAATGCTTCACTTTCCTATATCTATTTCTTTTTTTTTTTTTTTTATAAATGTGACACAAAGCTCATGCTCAAACATTGTACAATGTAAGATGACTTAAACATCTCCAGTAGGGCACATTTGCATCCATAAATGCAACAAAATTTCTGGGTTATAGCTAAAATTAGTTTGAGGTTAAAACAAACAAAACTGTATGGAGAGTAATGTTAAAGGCAAGAAGGGAGCAACATGACAGTGAGAGTACACAATGAGATGAACAAAAGACAGATGATATTAAAGATACATTGCAACAAACTTAAGATGTGAAGATGTCATTCACCATGATATAATCACAGAAGAAAATGCAATAATCTCACAAATTCTTTGAGCTATGACAAAATATAGTGACAACATAGAAGCGAACAGATGAACAAAAGACCACAAATTATATCTCCCCATAGAAAAAACAAAACAAATGTATATAATTTCAGAGAGGAGCTGCTTATGCCATGATAAAAGGCACATTGAGAAATAAACAATAAACATTACGCAGAAATAACATCAAGTATCAGCCCGAACAATATAAAACCATAAATAGTATCAATACCATTGTAAACCATGATAATCCTGTGTTAGATTATGGATTAATTTCCATCACAACCACCTGTCTTGTTAAGCATTTTATTTCTTCAGTATTTAATCAGTAACCTTATAATGCCATCTCAGATTTTTCCACCGTCTTCATCACATCTGTGGTACTATATAATTAATCCACTGAGTAAAGAGATTTTACGTTTAAATTTTGTGCTACAAAATGTCACATTTGTATCATTCTTCTTCCTTCATTACGTCCAATTATACCATTTTAGGTTTCAAGGGAAATACAATATTCCACTTCTGGCTTATCTTGAAACCTCAAACATTTTGATTTTATGTTGGAGACTTTCCTTGATGCTGTCCCTCCCTTTTACTCTGGGTTTTCTTTGAACTCTTCTTCTTTCTCTTCTTGAATATGTCTGGTATGGAATAACATGTTGGTCAATATTGACAATTTAATATTTTCCTTTTTATATTTTATTGCATTAGTTAGCAGTCTTTGACACAAAATCACTTTCCTTAATTTTACATGCATCAAATAATTTGATCATAACATTGTTGTGTCCATATATGTAATAAAAACATAAGAGTTGGCTTAATAAAAAAGAGATAAAAGATACCAAAGCGGTTAGGAAATGTTTGTGAAAAGACATTGTCTTCATTAGTTGTGACTTATAATAATAAAAAGTTCTGTAACTTACAGTGTTATAGGGAAGTGAAGTATTAAACATCACTATACTAGGCCACAGCATTTGAAGGAGAGGTGGCCAGTGCTCTTTTTTTGCTGTTATTATTTAATGTTTAAAACTTCAGCTGACTTGAAGTGAAAAACAGGGGAATTTGGCTTGAGAAACATAGTAACAACATGGAAGCCATGGTATTCATTGCTCAAAAATAAAAACTGATTCACTCAATCATTTTAGAAGGCACAAGTGGACTGCAATCAAGAAAAATACAAGATCTGGCAGTAAAATTTCAATAATTCAATACTAATTAAAAATAATAAATGTAATCAAAACTAATACAAGAAAATAATTGATAATAATAATAAACAATCTCTGGATTAAAATAGGAAAACATTTTCTTACAATCATATATTTGAGTTGCAGGGACAATAACATGAAACAAAAATCTATTTACTTGATCAAAAAGAGTGTAAAAAAGGTAGGTAAGTCATGTTCTGAATTTAGTTAGAAACCTACAGAAGCCAACAATTTAGAATTAATTGTTTTAGTTAGACATTAATATTAAAAAATATAGATGTATTCACATCTTCACAGCCTATGAGGAATGTGTGTGTTAATGTTTACATTAACTATCTCTATGTTTATGGGTGGTGTAGTCTGTTCCAACGCATGTCATCTTATTCTATCTATCTATCTATCTATCTATCTATCTATCTATCTATCTATCTATCTATCTATCTATCGTCCTTTCGAGTCAAAGACGGCACATAGGGCAGAACCACAATCCCAAAAACAGAAACCTTGCGTGCCAAATTGGCACATATTGCAGAGATCACTGCTTCTAAAATCTATGGCTCTGTTTCCATAACAATACATTTTTACAATGACAGCTTGTCAAGCCATTGATCAACCTCCTTAGTTGCCTCTTACAACATGCCTCTTATTCTGCCAGAAATAAAATCTGGTACCAATTTTCAAAGACTAGATGAACCCTGAATTTGTTTAAAAAGTAAATTCAGTTAAAATGAACCAGGATCACTTGGTCAACAGATGAATGCATTAACAACTTCACCATAACACCTTCTAATATTAATGTAAGAGCGCCAACAATGGTTGATCTTTGTTACTGAATGAAAGTATCAGTGCACTCCAGGTAGAAACAAAGATGGTCAGCTAGAAATGAGGGCACTATAATCTTGATCTTGACCCTTCCAGCACAGCCAGATGTCACATAGGTCTTGTAGTGTTTTTCGCCACTCATCTCTATTCTGGGCGCAATGTTCGATCTTATCTAATGAACCTATGCCTGTCAACTTTGCTTCTCTTATAAGTGTTTTTTTCAGTGTCTCTCTGAGTCTTCCTCTTTTTCTTTTTTCTTTCACATATGTAGGTAAATGTTGATAACATTTGAGTTGAATATTCTAAAGTTTGATTTTTTTTCTCAGCATTTTTGATTTCCATATTTTTCTGGGTTTTTAAAATTCACTGCTGCTTTTGTACAAGCAATGCAGAGTGATAATTCTCAGAACTCAATCATGCAAACACTCGTGATCCAGACTCCGTGCCATCAAGTCCTACTTGTACAAAGTCTGACTCCTGATTACTATGATCTTCTAATTTGTTACTACTCAATTGCTGTGTTTTTCTCTAATGAACGATCATTGACGCTCATGAAAATAGATATTTCTCTTGCTAAGCTCAAAACTTCTCACTATAAATGCTAGTGATACAACCTACAAGCTCTACAAGTTCCAATAAATTCTTTAGAGATCAGAACAATTAGTTAAAATTGAAAGAGTTCTCAGTAAAGAAGAACGATCATAATGTTGTCAATGACAATTGTTGGCTCTAAGCTTTGACTCTGTGTGGCAAGGTTTCACTTCATAGAAGATGATGTTTGAACTTACAATTGTGACAAAAAGAAGAATTTTGTGACAAATAAAGGGAAAAAAAAACTGTACTCAGTTTCTTCAACGATGCATTTTAACTTCTTAATTCAGGTTTGTGATCCTGTGCTTTTTTTTGGTCAGAATGCGGTCTTATACACTTTAATGATTTTATTGATGCTGAATACACATTTTATAAGTATTTTAGAACTAGGATTGCTGTGTTTTTAATTTTATAGAATGTAATGGATTATGACAGAACAATGAACAATCGGCATTGTGCTGATGACATCAATGGTTTAGCAGGGACAGAAGAATTAACAGACTTGACACAATGGATAGGTAAAACAGCTACTGCTTGTGACACGGAGACCAATGCTATAAAAACAAAACTCATGACCAGTAAGTCTGCGGGCAATGTTGAAAAAACATCAATATAAATCAACAAGATCTAGAAACATTTACAAATTGAAATACTTCAGATCAATTGTCGATGATAAATGGCACAAAACCTGAATATTGGCTAAAACAGCGCAAACTACTGTAAAAATTGCAAAGCTAAAACCTTTTTGGAAAGAAAATAACATCAGTTTTGGCTCTAAAATCAGGCTGATGTATATCTTTATGACAGCAGTTTAAAAAAAATTCTTGTGAAACATGGACCTTTATATTAGAGCTACAGAAGAAAGTACAAGCTAAGGAGAAGAAATATTATCCTACATAGATTGTATCACAAATGAAAAAGTTTGCAAAAAGATACCACAAGCAATCAATGTACATGATGATCTATTGACTACTGTGAAGAAACACAAAATTAAATGGCTTGGCCATGTATCTCAATTATCTGCCTAACATAGGCCATCTTACAAGAATCTGTGAAAGGAATGTGAAAGAGCGAAAAGAAAGAGATGGGAAGATAACATCAAAGAATATACATACCCCCGAAAATGTAATCTAAAAAAAATGACTGAAGATAGAGAGAAATGGTGAAGGTTGATGAAGTCTGTCTGTGGTGCCCAATGACTTCCAGAGTTAAGGGAAGAAGAAGAATAGTAGAGTTCCAGTAAACATTTTTTTTTATAAAAAAAAAGCATTGCTAATAACATAGAATAGGTTTTAAGGGAGCGTGTTAGTATTAATAGGTAATAAAGCTAAACATACATTAAAAATAAACTTTATAAAGACTGCAAAGACACTCTAGTTTATTAGATTGCAATATATATTATTTTATATAGAGAAAATAGAAGTGTCAATGACAGCTTGTTTCAACACAAACTAAGCAGATTAATCTACACTAATTTATTTTGGACAGGCTAGTAACAAGAACAGTTAAAGGAAATTCAAATAAACAACAAAAGTGGTTAAACATAAAGAAAAAACAACCTAAGTAAAATTGAATGAAAAATAGTAAATTTTAAACATAGAAAAGTACATTAATGTACACTGCATGTAAAGCAATGGTTATAAATTTATATTTGAAATCTAATGTCGATCAAGGAAGGACATAACAAATAATAGAACAAAACTTAAATCAATACTTTTAACTTAACTAATTCACTTTGCAGAGTGAGCCAAAAATATGGCACAGATGATATTTTTTTTCTGTTCAGATGGTAAGTATTGAAAAAAGTTATATTTATTATTTGTTCCTTATGGCATCTAACAAACAAAGGGTTCAATGCATTTAAATAAATTTATAAAAGACAATTTAATTGAGCTGTTCCTCAGGGTTAAAATGTTAAGTAGTTTGCACCCTTAAAAAGCAATGTCTGTGTATGCAATCACAACAAAATAATTGGGTGTATAAAAAGAAAAAGAGATATCAACAGGACTAGAGAGGCATATATGTGTACATACACACACACACACATGGGAGCCGCGATAGCTCAGTGGACAAGAGGTCAGGTTCTGACCCTGATCAATGGCTTCCAGGTTCACCCAGCCTTAAATGGGTAAAGGATTTTTTTCTGGGAAAGTAAAGTGGCAGGGGCGTAATACCGACCACATTACCCCAGAAATCATGTGCCACAGGTCTATAAAAATTATGGTCACTAACACCATATTCCCTATACGCCACTTGGCATGATGGGGCATTTTACTTTTTTTTTTTTAACACACACTCATCATACTGTAAAAGTAATTCTTTATGACCCTAAAAATCAATAATTTTCTCATCTCTTGGAATGAGGTATATTTAGAAGAAAATATTTTTTCCCCCAATGCCTTTAATAATAATAAAAAAAAAACAAAGGAACAAAAGAGATAACATGAAAATAATCACAATGTTTATTATAAGACATTATAAAGAAATCAAAGTAGCCAGTAAAATACTACCAGAAAAATTATGCTTGTGAGAGAACCAGTAATTCTGCCACCAAGATCTTTTGGTGTGGTGCCTGCTGGAGAGGGTGTCGTTGGTAACTTTGGACACTTGGGGTCCCAGCCATAATCATTTCCATTTTCTTTTTTAAATATTCTAGAAGAGGCTTGAAATAATCCATGAGAGGTTGAGCATCCATCTTGGTCTGGTTTGTCAGTGAGCGCATTGCATCAGTCCATGGTTTAGAAGATCCCAGCTTCAGCATGTTGCTGTAAATTTTATAGAAATAAAAAAAAGGTCATTATTGAAAGTATTTAAACCTGCAATATAATTGCGATTTAAAGATATAAACTCTAATTGTAATTATGTTTTACACGTTAAAATTAATTTAAGAGAGGAATATATTCATCAGTATGAAGTCGGTTTCAGAGATAATTTCTTAGAAAGTAAGATGGTACAGGTGCCCAGAAATAATCCACTGTAAGAGAAATATTGACACTAAAACCGTGTTCTTTATACTCAAGGCATGATGAAGACATGAATTCAAGTGAAGACACAGGACCACCAATAATGCAGAGTGAAGTGGAGGACGCAATTCAACACATGAAAAGAGGCAAAGCTCCAGGTCCTGACAATATAACAATCGAAGAGATAAATGCATTAGGAGAGCTGGGAGTACAAGTCATAACAAAATTACTCAATGACATATATAACACTGGACACATACCCGAAGATCTACTAAAATCTATCTTTGTAGCCATACCGAAGAAGTCAGGAGCCACTGATTGTGAAGACCATTGCACTATTAGTCTCATGAGCCATATGACTAAAATATTACTAAGAATAATCATGAGACGTGTAAGGAACAAAATAAAACCAGAAATAAGTGAGGAACAATGTGGATTTGTGGAAGGAAAGGGCACCAATAATGCAATATACATCTTAAGAACATTGATAGAAAGATCTATAGAGGTAAAGAAAGATCTATATATGTGCTTTATAGACTACACGAAAGCATTTGACAAAGTAAAGCATGTGGAAATAATCAATATGCTGGAGAAATTAAACATTGATGGCAATGATCTGCGAATCATAAAAAACATGTACTGGCAACAAACAGCAGCTATACGAATTAACAACCAAACAGGACAATTCCAATATATAAAGCAAGGAGTCAGACAAGGCTGTGTTCTGTCACCGGATTTGTTTTCACTTCACAGCGAATATATTATGAGATCAATAAATAAAAAAAAAGTAAAGTACCCCCGTCACGCCAAGTGGCGTATATGGAAATATGGTGTTAGTGACCCTATATTTTACAGACCTTCAGCACATGATTTTTGGGGTAATGTGGTCGGTATTACGCCCGTGCATGCTGCTTTACTTTTCCAGAAAAAAATCTGGTACCCATGTAAGGCTGGGTGAAACCGGAAGCCGTCGGTTGGGATTGAACCCTACCACTTGTCCTTTGTAGTCCAGTTCACTAACCACTGAGCTATCGTGGCTCTTTATGAGATCAATAGTAGACAAAAAAGGAATTGAAGTCAACGGTCACAACATAAATAATTTGCGATATGCGGATGACACAGTCTTAATAGCAGAGACAGAGAATGAACTACAAGAAATAATAGACATAGTAAAAGAAAGAAACAAGAAAGGTCTCAGTCTGAATAGTAAGAAAACAGAAGTAATGGTTATATCGAAGAAACAATCACCACCATCATGCAGCATAAAAATAACCGAGACAAATCTGAAACAAGTGCAACGTTTCAAATACTTGGACACAATAATAACATCAGTTGGGAAATGCACCACAGAAATAAAAAGCAGAATAGCTCAGACCAAAATAGTATTTCAGAAAATGAAAAATATCTTATGCAACAAATCTATGGCAATAAAAATGAGAAAGAGAGTTCATCAGTGCTATATAGAACCAATTCTGACCTATGGAAGCGAATCATGGACAGTAGACAAACAAATGAAAAGACGATTAGAGGCCACAGAGATGGGATTTCTCAGAAGAATGTTGAAAGTTCCCTAGACAGCTAAAAAGACCAATGAGGAAGTTCTCAAAGAGGCCAACACAAAAAGGGAGCTCTTAAAAAACACCAGAAAGAAGCAATCAACATTTTTCGGGCACATCATGAGAAGAGGAAAGTTGGAATACTTGGTTACAACTGGCAAAATAAAAGGAAAGAGAGATCGCGGACGACAAAGAGAGAAAATACTGGATAGCTTGGTGTCATGGCATGGAAAATAGTCAACAACAGAACTGATACGATGCACTGTAGATAGAAGATTGTGGAGGGACATGATCCCCTACGCCAACCGGTATGGCACATGATGATGATGCTGATGAAATTCTGTCTTATAAGTCCATAAATTGTGATTCTTTCCATGCCATTAGACGTTGCAAAAGGCTTGTTGCGTGTTTTTCACTACCAATCTCTTTCTAGGTGAGATGTTTCATCTGATCTAATGAGTTTATGCCTACCAATTTGCTTCTCTTATAAGCTCATAAATGCATGAATTAAATTTTATAACTCATTAATATGGACTGCTCTGCCAAGTCAACCGAAGGTTTCACTTTAGGGATTTTGCACCATTGTTACGGTATTTCGTGCGTTGTTGGCTGCATCCACTAGATTAATCCTAAACTGGCAGTATGCTTATAATGAAGGGTGAAATGACAGAGTTTTGTTCATGACTTTGCAGCCCTGGTGTGACTCCCGGCGTTTCATGTTGGTCAGGAGGGATGTTGTCTAGATTCAAGAGGGCTACTGAGAGATAAATGGTAGACTTGTGAACTGGTTTATCATTTCACAAATTCACATTGCAGGGGAGATCTGAGCACTTACGGACTGTTGTCTGATGTACAATGGGGATAATCAGATGAATAACTGTGTTTCATAATTGGAGACAGTAATGATGTCCTAACATCATCAAGCGCTATACATTTTAAAAGTATGACGATCAACATTTTCAGGATGTGAACTTCCAGTCAATATGGCGGATAGGTGGTAGGAACCATTAAAGGCTATGTCTGAAAAGTGTTCCTTGTTGCAGTTTCCTCATATTCCAAGTCCGGCTTGCTGCCAGAGCTACGGAGTTAAGTGCTCTATGCACACAGTGAGCTGTGCATTTCATCCATTTTTATCGTGTTTTAATTTTCCGATGTCTTATGATGAATGATGATATCGCATGATGTGAAACAAATGGCTGTGTTCTTGTGTTCACTTTCTGTGCGGTTTCGCCATATATCTTTTGGTGTGTGCTGAGACTGCTATGATGGGGACTGCAGCTACCTTTCTTTGTTTGGGAGATGAGATATTAATTCGGATGATTCCACTGGCACAGCGGTTGAGCAATTATGGATTTTAATTCGTTTGCAGTGATACCAGGGCCTTCCATAACCATAAGGAAATGTGAAGTATAGCCACTGACATCAGATATAGATAAGGAGATGTGAAGTTTAGCCACCAGAAGTGAATAGCAATGGTAATTATTGAAGTAAGTAGAAAGTGCAGTTATTGTATGGCTGAAGCTGTTATATCTTGGTGAGACAGAGGATTATGCCAATTAGTTTATATAATTTGTCAATCGATGTTAAGAAGGTTTGTCATGTAAGAATTATAATTTCCTTATCTCATCACAAACATCAATGTGTACATCCCAAAACAACATCAATCATTGAGCAAAAGCATCTTATCCATATTACAAATTTTGTGCCAACTTATCTTTTCTCTTTCTCATTGATACTGAAAAGGTGTCGTGGTTATATCATTTGTCGTTCTTGAGCTGCTCGAACTGTCTGAATTAGTGATTTTCCTGTGTTGTTACATGTCTCTGTCACTGCATCTATCTATCTTCTTCTGGGTCTTCCTCTTGGTCTTTTTCCATGCATTCTTGAGAAGAACGCCCTTGATGGTGATTGGTGAGGATTCATTCTGACCAGGTGGCCCAACCATTTAAGTTGTTCTATATATTCTTGGCAGGGTTTTATTCCTACTATTTTTCTTATGGCTTCAATTTGTATTCTATCTCGTCTTGTGTTGTTTGTTACTTTTCTCAAGCATCGCATCTCACATGTATTGATCTTTCTTAAATGTGATTTAGAAAGGGTCCATGTTTGACTTTCTTGTTGGCACTAATAATGGCAACACCATTGGGTAATTATAATTACAATTGCTGTCGAGTCACAAAATATGAGTCCATCAACGTTAATGTCCTGTTGCTTATGAAATATTTATCCTGGGATCTTTAGCATCATAAAAGTTTACCCCTGAACAACCTGGGTGTAATACACCTTACAATTTTAATTAAAGTGATGATATACAATATTTCACTGCAGGTATTTAAACAAAATAGATTTGCTTTCTGGTAAAGTAAGGACGATCTGCTGATTACCTGGCAAGAAAAACAAACATACATCAAAGGAATAATTACATGCCTCAATACAACCTTTAACAAAATGATCACAGAGGCAGACAAAAGAGTTCTTTTTTTGTTCTAATGAAAAAATAAACCCCATAGCATTATATTGCATCTAAATTCTAAAAACCGAAGCAAGAATTATTTGACAAAATAAATGGAAACAGAAAATATTTTGAAATAAAGGCACTGCTTGTTTCTGCCCTTTACAACCAGACTATACCAATTTACCAGTCACATAATGAAATGTTGTTGTTGTTGTTTTCGCCAGCTTTCAACTCTGACGAAATCCCTAGAGACTAGGAACTGAATTTTGCGCGTTAATCCATTTTTTCCTGGCAGCCGTGTGCACAGGGGTCCCTCGCCGCACAGGCAGATAACTCAGACTTTGGAGGTACTCATGTTTTTTCCGTCGATGAGTAACTGACGTTTCAAACTGGGCCTCGCTGCTGAGACCAGGGGTGGTTGTTGCAGAGAGAAATCATAAATAAAAATCCCAACCGTTGTAACTGAGATTTGAACCCACAACCTCTCTGTCCCGAGGCTGGCGTCTTGCCTCGAGACCAACCAGTCCCCCATGGACTTGGAATATGAGGAAACTGCAACAAGGAACACTTTTCATGCATACCCTGCAATGGTTCCTGCCGCCTATCCACCATATACCAGAAGTTCACGTCCTCCCGAAAGTGATGATCATCATATTTCTTTAAAAATGTATAGCGCTTGATGATGTTAGGCCATCGTTGTTGACTCCAATTTCGAACATATAAACACACAGTCATCAGATTATCCCCATCGTACATCAAACAACAGACCGTAAGATTAGCATACGGCCGTTCTAGGGATTTACGATGAGCCATTATGATGACGTAGCACACATAATAATGTTGGATGCATTGCAATGACGCGCCTTTTAGAATCCTGATTACTTTAGTGAATGTAGCCCACGACGAACAGAACACAGTGCAAATTCCTCAAAGAGATAAAACTGCAGCTGACGAAGCATTTCACTTTAATGAATAACATGGAAATAACTTGCAATGGAAATAACATAATGAAATAAACTGACAGAAGGAATGTTGAAAGTACTATATTGCATGTAACTACATTTGATAATGTTAAATAATCATTTTGTTATTGAAACACTGTGCTATCTTCTAGCTCATCATTTCTGTAAATACTGGACTATAAATGTAATTCATCACAAATTGTAAATGTACAAATCTGTAAACTGTTGAGTAGTATGCATTACTTTACTTCTTTTGTGTTACATGTGGTTAACAGTAGTAAGAATTAAGGTTAAGTCTGAGAGAAGGATTCAGGTGTTTACTGTAGTGTTCTTTTTAACATTAATACCAACCTCACTACAAGCCACCATAAATGTTGAAAGAAAACAGTCTTTCTATTACCCACTCACTCTCTCACAGAAAGTAAACAAAAAAAATTACCTGAGAGCAGTGCCAGCTGCTTTGTTATTGTAGATGTCACATCTGTGAAGCGGCCCTCTGTACCCTGATATGTCACACAGCGCTTTATGGAACTGAAACTGAATCACGAAGCTCACAAAATACCTAGGATAAAAAAAAAAGTAATATCTTTGACCTGTTTTTCAAGAAAATCTAAACTACTTTTAATTCAGAAAAATATAAACCTTAGTATCAAGTTGTCTATTTAGTGTAAGATACATGTAAGCTTTCAAAATATGGCACATTTTCCTATCTTTTAATCTGTACAATCCAGTTTTTTTCTCATTTCTGGCATTCACCTGATGACCACTGAAGGGAATGGTTGACTTCTTCATCATTTGTCCTTAAAATAATGTTAAGTGGATGCAGATGCATTGTATTGAGGTTTGCAGTAGAACTAAATTTTTTCACCTTTCAGCCCAACACATTCATAGACCCATTGGTAAATACAAGTGCATCATTCACAACAGCATTAATGTTAACCATTTGGTCAGCTTCAAGGTCTATACTACAACATCTACATGAAGAAATTTTTCTAAATTGAAAATTAATCAGGTCCAAACCTAAAGTCCAGCCAGTCCGGAAAGAGTTAAAAGTTATTGTCTCTGTATACATTTTGTTGGACAATAATACTATAACCTGTATAAATAAATTTAATAAAAGCCACTAAAGGTAATTCTACCTATCTATCTTCTACCTATCTATCTTTCATTTGCCTGAAGTATTGTCTATATCAGCAATGTCATTTCCTGTATAAATTTTACTGTCTTTTGTAATATTTGCAGTGGTCCATATAGTTTTGTCTGTAGTGTTGTATCTATGGGCCAATGGATTTTCCTGTCTACTATATTTAGTGCATATATATTGAAGTATATGTTCAGCAGTCTGGGGTGCCTGTCCACATGTACAAGTAGTTGATGTGCCGATCTTGAATTTTGTATACATGTGACTATGGAGTCGATTGTGTCCAGTTCTGAGGCGTATAATGATAACTTGTTCATATCTATTCATATTATGAAAGGCATCCTGATTTGGGGCTTGTGGTCCTCTGATTGATTTGATTATCTGTTTCTTATGATGGTATGTAACCGGTGTATCTAGTTGTGTGCCTGTTGAACCTTCCTTTGTCAACTGATCTGCTCTCTCATTTCCTGGTATTCCACAGTGAGATGGGATCCACTGCAGGGTGACCCTGTGGTGCCTACAGAGTTCAGTCAATAAGGTCTGCAGATGTGGTAATTTACTGGATTGTAGTGCCTGGAGTACTGATTTTGCATCTGTCAAAAACACTACAGGCTGTGGGCTAAGATTACTGTTCAGCAGTTTTTCTATTGCCAACTTTATTGCTTGTATTTCTGCATCATAATTGTAACAATATTTCCCTGTTGCTATTTTATTCATATTCCTAGTGTTATTTGGGTACTCTATATATGCACCTGCTCCCCCATTCTTTACTGCATTCTGTGCTGATCCATCTGTGTACACACGAATTCATAGGTCTTGTGGGTATTCTTCATCCAGGAAACTGAGAGTTATTGTTTTTCACTGTAGACTATTCTGTTCCTCTTTGTCAACTATTCCTTTCACTTCTGTCCGTATTTGTATTGATAATCCTGATTTCACTGTCCAGGGAGTCTGTTCTGGTATGGGCAGTAGGGGGTTAATAACTCTTGGTATGTCTCGTGTTTGTCTACTAATACGCTTGGCTTGGTGGATAAAACTGCTTCTCTTAAGTCATCCCAATGCAAGATTTTGGAATCGGTCCTTCATTGGATGTCTCGGCATGCATGCATGCAAAGTTTTCTGCCTGTATCAGCACCTTTGTGTCTCTCCGTTCTCTCAGTGCTGGTATCCTCTACAATTTCTCCATCTCCAATATTGGTGTTGATTTCATTGCTCCTGTGATGACCCAAAGTGCCTGGTTTTGTACTTTATCCAGTTCGTGCAGTGTGGTGTTTGATGCTGAGCACCATGCGGATGATCCATATTTTAAATGTGGGCCTATACTCTGTTGGTAAACTTTACTGAGTATTTTCCCACTCACACCCCACGTGGTTTCACACAGCTTTCTTAGAATAGCCAATTTCCTCCTTGCTTTTGGGTTGCCTTATTTATCTGCTGTTTCCAAGATAGTTTGTTATCAAATGTAACTCCAAGATATGTAGCTTGTATGTCTTCTTTCACAGGCTCATTGTTACTAAAAGTAATAATCTGCTTGGTATCTACATTCTCTTTCAATATACACAATTATATAATTTAATTACATTTCTTCAGCTAATCCTGACCTATTTCTTCATGTTTCATTTCAATGAAATGAAATGTTTTAAAAAATCATATAATAATATTTTGTAGACTTTTGATGTAAATTAGTTGTTTATTCTTGTTACAGATGACTTAATATCACTTTATGTAAACTCATAGGAGTTGATGTCACTTTCAGCTTCGAGCATACTGATGGTTCTAGTAGTTTTACTTGTTTCAAAGTCCTTGATTTTATTTTGGAAAGTTCTTGAAATATCACATCGATTTTCTTACCTAATATAGGGTGTATTTCCTGGAATGTGAAATTTAGAACCTGGATCAAAATCTGAGGTTGATCGCTCCACTGGGGAGGAAACACCTTGATATCTACACCTGAGTGAAAAAAAAAAACAGCAAACAAATCCTTGAGAAAACTTTCACAAAATCTATATGGGAAGGTATTGTGATATCACTTTTAGCAACTAAACAAAAACTGTTCAAAACAAATGTCATTTTTATATCCAATTTATAATATTTGGTAATATTTGATGTATAATCAACCACATTTATTAATATATATAATAAAAATTTATCCAATCTATATTCATACTATCTCAAACAAAGATTCCTGTGTTCTATTATACTATGATACTTGTTTCTTCTGACAGAGAGGGAAAGACAACAGACACATCAGTTAATTTAACTTCTTGCAATTGTTTATCTGCAACATACCTAAGATTCCACCAGTGTTCATTGTATTGTTCAGGTTTTGTATGACCACTGAAGACCCTCCATCGCCACTGGTCAATCAGGAAACCAAAAGGAAGGAATGCTATTTTCTGGAGAGCCATACTCATAAGAAAGTTGATATCTGTTTCTGTAGAGAGATATAATCACATTCATTATCATCAACACTTTGATATTTTAGCTTCTTATGAAGCATCTGTCTTAATAAAAACATTAACATATATTTGTAAGTTCTTATTGCATTATGATTTTTGTTTTTGTGAATTCAAAATCCTTCTTGGGTCAGTTCTATGAAATATGCACGGAAGACTGATGTGTTAAAACTCCTTGTTTAAATTTTGAGTCCAAGCAACTCACAGGAAATAATCCCCATTTATGTGATATTTTTTGTCTTAGACATTCATCACTGACTGATAAGGACTTACAGAAAGTCAGGATTTGTTTCTGCAGATACATGAAGACAGATGATGAAATTTATTAGAAAAAAAAAATTAATGCTCCTTTAGATTTATGTAATTAAATTTTATGGGCTTAAAATGAAGCTGAACGTGATCAGTAACTCATAGTTGACTGCTTGGGCAAGGATTAGTTAAACAAAAGCTGATCAAGATCCTACTCCATCATCTTGTGGTAGATCAGGAAACAGACTAATCAATCTGGGTGAGTGAGTACAGACTGTAGCGGAAACACAACCTTGCACTCAAAAATACCTTGCTTGAACTTAGATATGTTGGTCTAAAACCTAAAAAATATCACAACTTTCTGTAAATGACAACACATCACATCTGTGCTCATTTAACATCATTTTTAGGTGGAAAAAGTAGTTGTCAGACAAATGTGGAAGAAAAGAAGAAGTAAGTCTTCTTTGTTTGTTAAGGTCTATATCTGCAAAGCTTGTCCTTTCAATGAAATTGGTTTTCTTTGACAGTTTTTGTAAGGAACAGTAAAGTTTTGTGTTTAAACGAGTTCCGATTGTCAGCGTGCAACTCTCAAAGTAATGAAATGGCCACAGTCTTGTAGTATGTGTGATGCAGTCTGTAGTGCTTGTTCACATACACACAAATTTCTTCACAGGGAACAACACGTCTAAATTTCACTCTGACATTCCATTCTGTGACAGTGCATGGCTTCATGATTGTACTGGAGCACCTCTTGGTCAGTCATGCTTGAGATTAGGTGTATCTATCAACAGATTTGTTCCCTCTTAACTGGTTAAAGTCAGTGCCATATAGCACACTTTCTACACAGAAGTGTCTGTAGATTTTATGCCTTCCTTAGTATGAAGCTAGAAAGAACTCCAAATCAACATGAGACACAAGTTATTAACTACATTATTCTGCTCCAAGATATCATATCAAAGACAGATTTCACAGTGCTCACACCCCATCACCAAATGCCTGCTGTTTGTGCTGGAATGCATGTGCTCCAGTCATATAACCATGAGTGTTGGACAAAAAGATCATCATGTCCTGAGATGCAGTGTTTTGTCATAGACCTGGATCACACGTCTTCTTTTTCTAAGAATTCACCAATTAAGTGGGTGTGGATGCATTGTTTCCTTATCTTATGGTAAAGCTGCAATATCTATGCCTTTAGGCCTGACACCATCCATCTTCAGCATGGGTAAATTTGCTTAACAATTTTTGCCAGGGCTGCAGCTTATTTAGCCCACTTTTTTTACTTTTAGCTCTCAAGAGTTCTTTAATGTGCATGAGTGCACACAGGACCTCCTGTTCCTTGCTGTTATCCAAGAAGGCTAGAAATCAGATCTCACTACTAAGAGACCAGGAGAGGGTAAATCCACAAGGAAACAATGGAAATGAAGTGAAGAATTTCCACCGCCTGTAGAAGAAATAGAACCCAGACTTTCCTATCTAGAGGCCGACTTCTTACCTCTAGACCACCCAGTGTTGTACATACACCCCCACCACACCCCATCTACTCCCCACCTCAGTAAAACTCTTTATACTGAAATATAAAGATGAAAGGCACAATTCATTACTGTGCAGTGTTACAAAGAAATTAATGGAAAGCATTGAAGTTTTGAGGTGAACAGTATTCTCCACATCTTGTGTAGATAAACAGTGCCCACCACAGCTTGTGTAGGTAAACAGTGCCCACCACAGCTTGTGTAGGTAAACAGTGCCCACCACAGCTTGTGTAGGTAAACAGTGCCCACCACAGCTTGTGTAGGTAAACAGTGCCCACCACAGCTTGTGTAGGTAAACAGTGCCCACCACAGCTTGTGCTGTATGATTTCTTAGAGAAAATCCATGAGACCCATATTACATGTGCTGAAGAGAGAGGCAACAAACAACAGCTGGTTTCAGCTCCTCTGCCAAAGCTGAGAGGCTAAAACAGAGACATATGGTAAGAAACGACGCTGTGTGGATTTTGTGCAAAGTCTGACATAAAATAGCAAAGATCATTGGAATATTTCAACCATATGTGCCATCTTTGGCTTAAAAGGAATACAATCAGATAGACAGATGGATGGACAGACAGACATAAATTGTAGTCTGGTTTAAACCTGAAGCTGTCTCAATGAGAAAATAGTTGCTACAGTTTGAAAATGAAACAAGACTACCAGTCAGCAGATGATTGTACTAACCACTTTGTAACCGCAGTCTCAAGGCATTGAAAGAACATAATAAATAGTGGGACAAAGAGCCATAGTGAAAAGAACTATAGTAATAAAGTGACAAGATGGGAATAAAATAACTAAGCTTATGAAGAACTACTATGCTCAAATGACAGATGGATGTTTAAGGAATTTGTTGTCAAAACCATCAAACATGATAACAGATATTGGTGACAATATTTAAAAGAATAACATGAAAACAGATTCAAATAAATAAAAAAAATATTGAGAAATGAATAAAACTTCACTGTCTTGCATTTTGTGCACTGACCATTATCATTTGATACTGATGACAAGAGACCTATGGACTTCATGTGTTCTGGTGTCTGTACTGACAGCGAGATCGTGTCCCCAACAGCTTCATGGAATCCTGGTAGCAAACAATCAAACTTATTAAATATTTTAAACAGCTAACAAATATAAAAACCACATTAAGATTTCCTTGTCACAGTAACCCTGAATGGTCTCACAACATAAGGGAATTTTGATTGAGAATTTGTGGGGTTTGAAGGAGTTAATAAAAATGTAGTATGTAATTAGTGTAATGGTAGCAGGTCACTTTGTAAGTCTAAAATTCTACACTACAGCAAAAACATGAGCACCTGCTTGCGGAAGCTGAAAAAGCAATAACAAAATGAGAGAGCTTTAACTCTTTCAATACGGAAGGTTTTTATCAATTCAGCGGCAGAGATTTTGGAGACAATATCTTTCATGGTTCATCAATCAAGATGTTTATATTTATCTAACACTTATCATATTATATCTTCATATTTAGGTAATTGAACAAGGAATTAGATTTCATCAATACCAAGATGATACAAGGCCTGTAAAAAGAATATGATTTGATGATGATTTACATTAATCAAATTGAGAGTGATGCACTGTGCAGCTAGACGTATGTGACTGAAATTGGCATGGCGTATGGTGCGGCGAAACGTATGGAAAGAGTTAACTCTCTCACCTTTAAAAGCTATGACATAGTATCCTAACACCATACAAGAGAGACATGCTTTTAGGCTAATCTACCAACAAGTATTAAAGTTATAGATGCAACTGTTATTCTGTTAATATCTATTTTTGTACCTGTCACTAGGAAACCAATGACAAATGTTCCTGCCTTATCTCACTATCTCTGATGCTGTTATTATTATGATCACAACACAACTAAGTATCCTCTAACAGCAAGTTCAATTAACATACATTATTCTTTTATCTACAAACCTGAAAAAAAAGCATTTAAAAGCAATGATACAATTTCTTGTGTCTGCTGAGTGGAAGATTAGGGGAAGGACAGGGGGGGAAGACCTATTGGAAGGTTATAAAAAAAAGTCACTTGACAAGTGCAGCCACTGAGAAGTGTACATGTTAGAGTTAGTCTCTCATCAGATATAAAATAAACACCCCTGACACTACCTGAAATCAAGCTGATGTCTATTTAAACAAAAAAAAATTGTAAAGGGATCTGTCATGACTTGTGACATATGGGGGGGGCCTATGACATTGGTGCCCATATTTTCCAATGACCAATAGTGCATTTATGCTGGATGTGATCATATTATGTCAGGACGCTCTATTTTACCAGAAAAACATCTCTGATATTCATTTTCAGAGGCTGGGTGGGCCCAGGAGCCATGTCAGTTTGAAAAAGTTTGCCAAAGTTGAGAATTGAACCTATACCATCTTGTCAGAGAATGAGCAAACTAATCACTTTGCTAATTTTAACAAAACAACTGCCTTGATCATGCCAGTTATACCCCACTTCTTTCATAAAATAAATGTAGTTTAAAAATCAGTCATCATTATAGGTACAAATTTCCTTATCAATTACTAAGAAAGGAGCCGCGATAGCTCAGTGGTTAGTGAACTGGACTACAAAGGACAAGCGGTAGGGTTCGATCCCAACCGACGGCTTCCGGGTTCACCCAGCTTTAAATGGGTACCGCATTTGTTTTCTGGAAAAGTAAAGCAGCACAGGCGTAATACTGACCACATTCCCCCAAAAATCATGTGCTGAAGGTCTGTAAAATATATGGTCACTAACACCATATTTCACTATACGCCACTTGGCGTGACGGGGGTACTTTACTTTTTACTTTTATTACTAAGAAAAGAGTATATTAATACAAATTACTGAAAACTATAATTAGATATATGATATCACAACATGTGTAATATTCAAGAACTGCAGGGATTGGGAACTAGAGTGCTATTAGTTGAAAGGTGTGAGGGAGCATAGAAATGATGAGTGTTACCAGTAAGCTACTTGAACCATTAGCATGCTCTTCATCCATTGTTGGAAATGACTGAGCATCTAATGGGCAAACCTGATAACATTGATGTTAGTTCTATTTACTAGATAACTATAAATATAACATTCAAATAACTGAACACTATGTAAACCAATAATGTATCTAAAATAACTGAACACTATGTAAACCAATAATGTATCTAAAATAACTGAACACTATGTAAACCAATAATGTATCTAAAATAACTGAACACTATGTAAACCAATAATGTATCTTAAATAACTGAACACTATGTAAACCAATAATGTATCTAAAATAACTGAACACTATGTAAACCAATAATGTATCTAAAATAACTGAACACCAATAATGTATCTAAAATAACTGAACACCAATAATGTATCTAAAATAACTGAACACCAATAATGTATCTAAAATAACTGAACACCAATAATGTATCTAAAATAACTGATTAATTCTTGTTCTACAAATTGTTGTAAAAAAAGAAACATCTTTCATGACAATGAACAGATTCTCAATTAACAGAGAGTGAGTTTTTACAAGAAAACATCCTAGAATTAGTTTTTCATGAAGGACATTTTGTACTAATAACTCAGGATTAGTATGTTACACAAATGTATTAGATATGTCACCTACCATTAACTGGTGAAGGACATTAATTAAGTATATCTTCCAGTGATTACTTTATTTTTTTAAATAGAAAATATATATAATTATTTGTTGCTATATAAATAGAACAATAAATATCATTATGCAATTTCTAAAATTAATTTTTTGCACCAGATAATGACTATTTCTTTGTTCAAATAATTATAATTATGTCTCTGCAAAGTAGGTATTTAACACTTATTTACATGCTTTTCATATTTATTATTGCTTTATAAAGTTAATACTCACTAATAATTGTAAAGCAAATATTTTGTATTTCTTTTTGAAAGTAATAATGATGATAACCATTTCTTCTGACGCACCAGAATTATTTTTTGATGTCCCGGGTAATTTCTTTCTTTCACTTTGAATGATAATTATTTCTTTGCATTCCTTCTAATGGCTTAACTGTGCAGCTTAGCTAAAGAAAAACTTTTTATGCTGATAATGCTTAGATATTTTTATAAAATGATAAGAATGATAGTATAACCTATTTACACATATTTCAGTTATGTTTTAATTAAAAGATAATAATTATAAAAGAAAGACTAACTTTGTCACAACAATCAGACAAAATAATTAACAAATAATAACAGTTTAAGACTTTCAAAACTTTCTACACTATTCTTAAACTCATGATCTGCATTCATGATATGGCTAATTTACTGGAATGTCAGTACCTCTAATTGTGTATGAACTAGCTATAGAAGACATATTATGCAATTATCACACACATCAACCTTTAACAATCTGTTAAAAGTCAAATCTGTTTTTAGAAAAACAATCTGTTAAAGTATAAAAGTAAAGTATATATATTTGTTAGGGAAACAGTTTAAGAATGCTTAAAGATTATATAGAAGTTAAGATGCAATCAACCAATTATGACTGTGAGACTCTAAACAATCACGTGAATTTATTTTAGTCAAGGATAAAAAAGGCAAGACGTTCATCAATAAAATATAAATCTAACAAACGTGCACCATTATGCATAAATATTGCAAACTATATCTTGCACATGAACGTCAAAATTATCTAAATAAGGAGAGGAATCAATATTTTTAACATACATTTTATTGTAGAGTTTAAAAAAATCACATAGTAAGTTCTAGATAAACTGTATGCTGAGATTGCAGATAAGTATTTTGGTTATTGATTGAAGCTATATTGTTGACAAATTACATCACTACTTTTTAAAGATGTCATTATTTTATTATTTTTGTTTTTTAAAAGGGCAATATAATTAAATTTGTTCTAAATTATTTGTACAAATTAGTTTAACTTCATTTAAAAAATCTTTATTAAGGAATGGCAGATTGTAAGAAAAAAAATCTTGTAAAACGAACACAAAATGATATTAAGCAGCAACCTATAGAGAAATGAGAAAAACTACAAAGCTTTGGCAAAACATTTGTAGCTTGTCTTGTTGCTCTCTAAGTTTAGCTACCTAATATCATTTTGTGTTTATTTTATTTATTTTCTGCAGCTCTGCTCATGGCCTCACATGATTTCAATATAATGTATATATTATATTTGTGCCTGTCTCCAAGTCTTGCACAGTGTAATGTTGCCTGCTAGCAGAAAACAAACAAGAATATGTAATTGTATCTACTATAGCAATTTATTTCTTATAAAGGGACTACAAGACAAATGCAAAACTAACCACTACTTAAATGCAGATCTATTCTTTTATGCTGTTTATACAAATTGCCTGCAAGCAGGATTGCTATTAAATACCATAGCCTATATGTCACTAACAAAAAACCTTAGACACTTTAACATTTATCTTCATGACACTGAATATAAACATCAAATAAAAAAAAAAATACAATTTAAAACATAATTTTTTTTGTTAAAGGCTTAAAACCACAGACACAAAAAAAAAAAACAACACACAAAAATGCACTTGTAAACATTAGAGCAAGCAGAAGAAAATTCATGTTATAAGCTCCATCATTGATAGAAGACAGAATAAATGAAAGTTAGTTAAAGTAAAGAGCCCCGCCTTGCCAAGTTGCGTATATGGAATATGGTGTTAGTGACCATAATTTTTATAGACCTTCGGCACATAATTTTTAGGGTGATGTGGTTGGTATTACGTCCGTGCCACTTTACTTTCCCAGAAAAAAATCCGGTACCCATTTAAGGCTGGGTGAAAGCCGTTGATCAAGATCAAACCAGACCTCTTGTTCTTTGTAATCCAGTTCACTAACCACTGAGCTATCACGGCTCCCAAATGAAAGTAGAAAGTAAGTAATCTACTAGACTAATGTGAAATTTTATCTTGTAAGCTTCAACAAATCTCTAACAGAGCTGCTGAGGTTATATTGTCATGTTTCCTGCAGGGTGAGCTCACCAGCACCAAGAAAAGTTCTGTGGTCACCATTTACATTATACTGTGACTAATTTACAATGTTACAATTCTTTGCTACTATTTTATAAAAATCCAGTAATGCACAGAAAAATTCTCTTTTATTAAAACCTCAGAAAAGCACAGAAAAATCAAAAGTAAATGATTGTGGAGAAATGGGACTTTTGTAAAAAGCACTTTTTAAGGTTGTGATACAGTTAACCGAGTCTTGGTTACAGTCTCTGAGAGTTGAGCTTAGCCACAAACTTATGTTTCACACTCTTTTTTCTGGTTCCACGATCGCATGTCTTCAATTTTGTAAGGCTTTCTCTTAATTTGTAAGGATTCTTTTTACAAATGCACTCATAAACCTTACAGGGCAATTTTTAAAGGAAAACAGTACATATTTAAAAAAAATTAAAATAATTCTACACAAATCAAATTACAAAAACAAAATGTATACAGAATTGCAAAAAAACAGCTCTGCTTATATTTATACTGGAAAATTAAATTGTACCAAAACCTATGTTTGAAATTAACTATAAACACCGAGGCCAACCAACCAACCACACTATATGGACACACGTAATCAATAGTGTTTACTACAATTTTTAAAAAAAATGGCAATTGTGATCTGATGTAACCAAGATGACATAATATGAGATTGAATAGATTGAAATTGTGCTTTGAAATGAAGAAGGCAAAAGAAATTGACGTTTAAGGTTTTATCCTATATGTAAGACCTTTCTTGGTCTGGAGCACAGGTTTGTCTTTAAAATAGATGGAAGATATGTACTTGAATGAGCAGAAAATAGATGGATGATATGTACTTGAGTGAGCAGAAAATTGATGGAAGATATGTACTTGAGTGAGCAGAAAATAGATGGATGATATGTACTTGAGTGAGCAGAAAATAGATGGAAGATATGTACTTGAGTGAGCAGAAAATAGATGGAAGATATGTACTTGAGGGAACAGAAAATAGATGGAAGATATGTACTTGAGGGAACAGAAAATAGATGGAAGATATGTACTTGAGGGAACAGAAAATAGATGGAAGATATGTACTTGAGTGAGCAGAAAATAGATGGAAGATATGTACTTGAGGGAACAGAAAATAGATGGATGATATGTACTCGAGGGAACAGAAAATAGATGGAAGATATGTACTTGAGTGAGCAGAAAATAGATGGAACATATGAACTTGAGTGAGCAGAAAATAGATGGAAGATATGTACTTGAGTGAGCAGAAAATAGATGGAAGATATGTACTTGAGTGAGCAGAAAATAGATGGATGATATGTACTTGAGTGAGCAGAAAATAGATGGAAGATATGAACTTGAGTGAGCAGAAAATAGATGGAAGATATGTACTTGAGTGAGCAGAAAATAGATGGAAGATATGTACTTGAGTGAGCAGAAAATAGATGGAAGATATGAACTTGAGTGAGCAGAAAATAGATGGAAGATATGTACTTGAGTGAGCAGAAAATAGATGGAAGATATGAACTTGAGTGAGCAGAAAATAGATGGAAGATATGTACTTGAATGAGCAGAAAATAGATGGAAGATATGTACTAGAGTGAGCAGAAAACAGATGGATGATATGTACTAGAGTGAACAGAAAATAGATGGATGATATGTACTAGAGTGAACAGAAAATAGATGGAAGATATGTACTTGAGGGAACAGAAAATAGGTGGAAAATATGTACTTGAGGGAACAGAAAATAGGTGGAAAATATGTACTAGAGTGAGCAGAAAATAGATGGAAGATATGTACTTGAATGAGCAGAAAATAGATGGAAGATATGTACTTGAATGAGCAGAAAATAGATGGAAGATATGTACTTGAATGAGCAGAAAATAGATGGAAGATATGTACTTGAGTGAACAGTAAATAGATGGAAGATATGTACTTGAGTGAGCAGAAAATAGATGGAAGATATGTACTTGAGGGAACAGAAAATAGATGGAAGATATGTACTTGAGGGAACAGAAAATAGATGGAAGATATGTACTTGAGGGAACAGAAAATAGATGGAAGATATGTACTTGAGTGAGCAGAAAATAGATGGAAGATATGTACTTGAGGGAACAGAAAATAGATGGATGATATGTACTTGAGGGAACAGAAAATAGATGGAAGATATGTACTTGAGTGAGCAGAAAATAGATGGAAGATATGAACTTGAGTGAGCAGAAAATAGATGGAAGATATGTACTTGAGTGAGCAGAAAATAGATGGAAGATATGTACTTGAGTGAGCAGAAAATAGATGGAAGATATGTACTTGAGTGAGCAGAAAATAGATGGAAGATATGAACTTGAGTGAGCAGAAAATAGATGGAAGATATGTACTTGAGTGAGCAGAAAATAGATGGAAGATATGTACTTGAGTGAGCAGAAAATAGATGGAAGATATGTACTTGAGTGAGCAGAAAATAGATGGAAGATATGTACTTGAATGAGCAGAAAATAGATGGAAGATATGTACTTGAATGAGCAGAAAATAGATGGAAGATATGTACTTGAGTGAACAGAAAATAGATGAAAGATATGTACTTGAGGGAACAGAAAATAGATGGATGATATGCACTAGAGTGAACATAAAATAGATGGATGATATGTACTTGAGGGAACAGAAAATAGATGAAAGATATCTACTTGAGGGAACAGAAAATAGATGGATGATATGTACTAGAGTGAGCAGAAAATAGATGAAAGACATGTACTTGAGTGAACAGAAAATAGATGGATGATATGTACTTGAGTGAGCAGAAAATAGATGGATGATATGTACTTGAGTGAGCAGAAAATAGATGAATGATATGTACTTGAGTGAGCAGAAAATAGATGGATGATATGTACTTGAGTGAGCAGAAAATAGATGGATGATATGTACTTGAGGGAACAGAAAATAGATGGAAGATATGTACTAGAGTGAACAGAAAATAGATGGAAGATATGTACTTGAGTGAACAGAAAATAGATGGAAACTAGAGACTTCCCAGCATAGAAAATGTCACACATATGGAATTAAACCATAGGGCATGAACTCACAAGCTGCTAAATAATTAACCAACAAACAACTTGCTGACTTGTCAATACACATCAACAATGTAATACAACAAGAAGCGCAACAATAACACAAAGGTAATAATAAAAGTAATAATGAACTTTAACCTGATAAAAACTTGAGTACTGAAATGCGAAGTGAGTGTTTCCAGTGTTAAACAAATGCACTAGTTAAGAAAAATTGCAAGAAAACAGTCTACACATAGATATTGCAAGGCATATTTCTGGTGCAGTTCGAACCAGGGTTAGCTCCTTTCCGAAAAATGAAAGGAAGTTTTCTGTACTGCATGTAATATTCTATATGTCCCATTTCATGGTGAGCAATTAACAAATCCTCATGTGTAACTGTTGAACAATGATGTATCCTGTAAAATGACAATTTAAAATCGTATAATCACAGCTTGACAGAAAATACAAGAAATGATATACATAGTAGTAAAAGAAAGCAACAAGAAAGGTCTCAGTCTGAATAGTGAGAAAACAGAAGTAATGGTCATATCAAAGAAACAATCATCACCATCATGCAGCATAAAAATAAACAGGACAAATCTGAAACAAGTGCAACGTTTGAAATACTTGGGCACAATAATATCAGGTGGAAGATGCACCACAGAAATAAAAAGCAGAATAGCTCAGGCCAAAATATCATTTCGGAAAATGAATAATATCTTATGTAACAAATCTATGTCAATAGAAGTGAGAAAGAGAGTTCATCGGTGCTATTTAGAACCAATTCTGACCTATGGAAATGAATCATGGACAGTAGACAAAAAAATGAAAAGACAATTAGAGGCCACAGAGATGGGATTTCACAGAAGAATGTTGAAAGTTCCCTGGACAGCTAAAATGACCAATGAGGAAATTCTTAAAGAGGCCAACACTGAATGGGAGCTACTAAAAAACATCAGAAAGAAACAATCAACATTTTTCGGGTACATCATGAGAAGAGGAAAGTTGGAATACTTGGTTACAACTGGCAAAATAAAAGGAAAGAGAGATTGCGGACGGCAAAGAGAGAAGATACTGGACAGCTTGGTGTCATGGCATGGAAAACAGTCAACAACAGAATTGATAATATGCACTGTAGATAGAAGAATGTGGAAGGACATGATCGCCTATGCCAACAGCTATGGCACATGATGATGATGAATCACAGCTTTCTTTTCAATCTAAAAGCATAGTTTCAACAATAAACGTATATAAAATCAATGATCTGTGAAGTACACCACAGACAGTACTCAATGCTGCTTTTCAGCTTCAAATTAAATGTAAATCATAAAAAAAAAATACAACTGCAGCAACTCATAGCTTACAGATGGCTTCTGAGTTAGTGAACAAGAGCTGACGAAAAATCTTCTCCACTTCCAATTGTTGGTCCTGGTAACTCAGCCTGGACAAGTAAGTAAAAGTGAGGGCTATTTTTAACCCCCAAAAATGCAGTGATGAATTAGAATCTATAGGGTCAAAAAGGCATAATTATTTACAGATCTAGACAAGTTTAAATACTTCTTATGACCATATTTCCCCCAAGGCACAAAGTCACTTCACCATAGATCTTTCATATTTACATTTTTCAGGTTAATTTTTTTTATGTTCTTGATTTTGCATGTTGATTCTGGATTTTCTTCGTTTTCCTGTGCATTTATAATTTTGAAGGCAGCAGCAATTACCTAAAGGTGCCCAAAGCTGTACATGAGTTTTTAATGGAAGGAGGCTGTATGTCATCGTGTGCTACTATACTTATATATACCATAATGTTAGAAGGTCTGCAAAAGTGATCGAATCATCCTTGCTAGGTTTTCTATACCCTATTTTAAAAGTATATATTAAATGATTTGTGTCTGCAATTTTTGCAAATTTCAATTATTTCTCGTTTGGGTCTGTTTTCTTTAATAAATTTGTTAAGAATTTAAGATGAGGCACTGGCTGTTTAAGAGAACAATATTTGACGAAATAAACTCAACACAATTATTATATTACACTGCAAGAGATACTTTCTGTAAAGGTGAATATTAATCTCGAAACTTTCCACACCATTCGACATTGCATAGGGCTTGTAGTGTTTATCGCTACCCAGAATATAAATAGTACCCATATAATTATTGTTTTTTACTATAGAACGACACAATATAAAATTAAATAGAATTTATATCTAGAAATAATTAGACATTTATTAAGTATAAAATATATTTTAAAATACATTATACTAATACTTAAGTTATATTCCTTTATGGTTGATGGGAAAAAAAATGGAGAAATGTAAAAGGTTAACCATATAAATTTGTTTAGTACAAACAGTTAATGGACTTGTTTTTTCAAGTAATTTACATAATATGTGCCTTTGAATAATTAGATAATATGTCGGTTAAAAATCACAATGAAGTTCTATGGAGATGAGCAATACATTTTTTCTTTACATTTTTTCTGTTTTATTATATTTTTAATGTAACTGAAAATTATAAAGGTAAGAGGCACAACAATTATAAATTCACAGACAAACAGTTGGGAACAGTAACTTAAAGAATATTATTTTTCACAAATAATCAATATAAAGTAAAGAAATTTAATCAAATCAAAGCACTTTAGACCCTTTTTTTGGAGTATAGGCCACTGACAAGGACTCTCTATTCATCCATCCATATTTTTGGACATTTTCTCTGCCTCTCTCCAGCCTTGTTCCAACCATGTTCTTGGGGGATTCCACGACTTCTCTTCTCCGCATATTTTTGGCTCTCTTTTTCCCTGTGGGTTTCAAGACTGCGCCAGTCTTGCTATGTTGGCATCAAACTTTCTTAAAGTGTATCCATCCCATCACCATTTTCTATTCATTATTTGTTGCTCAATTGACCCTTATTTTGTTCTTTCCCAAATATGTTCATTTCTGATCCTGTCATACCAATTGATGTTCTGAATTTTTCTCAAACATTTGTTTACAAATTTTTCTTTAATTGTATTATTGAACAGTGACGTTTCTGAGCTATATAAGAGGACTGTTTTTACACTTGTATCAAACAGTCTTATCATGGAGCTTGTTTTTATGTTTTTTTGCTGCTCATATTTTAGTAAGCTGGATGAAAGCTGTTCTTGCCTTATTTTCTGCTTAATGTCTCTCTCTCCTCCTTTGTCAATATGCTGTCCAAATATGTAAAGTAATCCACTTCTTCGATTGTGCTCCTTTAATTTCTGTTGAGATGTAGCAAGTGTTGTAATATTTCATTATCTTTGTTTTTCCAATATTAATCTGTAGTTACATTTTGGCAAAGTTTATTTTTATTTCACGTAGCTTTTCTTTCTTTTGGTTGTGGTTACATTCAAGGATTGCAATATCATTCACAAAATCAAAACTCTCCAGTTAGTTCCAGTGTTCCACTGAATTCCACCACTTTCACCTTGCATGGTGATCTTCATAATCTACTGCCAATAGAAATAAAAAGGGTGACAATAAGCATTCTAGATGCACTCCTGTCTCTACTTTAAAACATTTTGTCAGTGAAATGACTTAAAGAACATTGATTGTGTTGTTCCTTTTTTGGTAACATATTTTTCACTTTTAATAATTAGTCAAATGTTTGACCATGTGTGGTCAAATATGTCAATACCACCCACTTTGATTGTGTGTATACATTTTGGAATTTCATTTTGGCTATTTATTTGTATTATTAGTCAAATCTGCCAAGAATCCATGTTCATAATAATGAAATTAATTTATTGTTGCTATTTAAAAAGTCTAGATTGTGTAGTTGTGTGTGTGTGTGAGGGGGGGTTAAGTGTTATGGAAGATCAGCATGGCATGAATGAGTACTTTCTTTTTGTTATAAAAAGGTAACAGATTGTTAAAAATAAGTTTCTACAATAGACAAATCGGAATGCAAAAAAATAAATTATAGCTATCTTGGTTAATATTCAAATCAGGATGTCTAGCAGCAGCAACAAGCTTTGAAAGTGTTTCCCAAAGGGACAAAAGATTGTCTGGCACATATTTACTAATGTCTCAATTTAGAGATGCTAAAATCCAGTGTTTCAAGACAAGAAGGCTTAAGACTTAATTACATAAAAGGGATGTCTGTTAAAACAAAACCAAATACCAAACATATAAGTCAATGGGAAAAAAATGTCTAAATAGGTCAATTATCGAACTAAATTTCATAACTATCTTTAACTTTCTAACCATCAACATAAGCTTAGGTTTAAAGCTAGTACTACCATAATGGTGTTTTTGAATCATAAACCACACCCGCTTTGCAATAGCACAAGGTTGCATGTAAAGTATCTCATGCCTTACATTGTAGACAATTAGCAAGTAACAAGACAAAATATTTCAGGTGGTTGGAGTTGAGCTCAGTGACCAGGTATTTTTTTATGGCCAGTATATAGGGCACTATCTAGAAGTGGTACAGCTATGGACCAAACCATACTAATTTAGGTAGCGAGTAATAGGTTACAATTTGGAATATTATTTTCACTGATATTTTTTATGGTTAGTTCAACATTAACACAAGACACATAAATAAATATTACTTCAAACCATTAAAAAGAATGGACACCTTTTAGTGAAATACAAAATGTTTCTTAAGAATTCTTACTTTCTTTTTCTTATATAAACAAACAAATACATTTTAAACCTTTTCTTGTACTGCTTATTACATTAAAAAAAAAAAAACTTCATGCCATTTTATCTAGCATCTTTATTTTAAAACTATTTCCTTAATTTAATATACAAGTTAACAAATAAAATGTGTGCAGTGGCATCAAGTAGCTTGAAATAAATTATGTAACAAAATCTGACATATCAACAAATGTCTGCTAGAAATTATTTGTGAAGCCATCAATATCAGAATATATAAAATATGTGATGCTTTTGAATTGTTATATTCATATTTATGTATTCATTTATCTTCAATGTCATATTTTGTTTGTCAAAATAAATAAAAAGATTTACTAAACTACAGAACAATTTGACCAAATCACCACTGAGATGAAAAAAAAAACTGAAACAAAATTAATGGAGATTGACTTAGGGTAAAGACAGTGACCAGTTTTTTTAGCTTTTGCTGCATGTTCCAGTGGAAAACTTGTTGCCATATTGTTTGACATCTTTCTGTGGGAGATTTCCTAAATCATAAAGCTGTAAGCAAACATTTAGACCTTTGTCTTCACTTTATTATAAAAAAAAATTGATTTAGCCAAAATCTGTTTTTTTTTTTTCAATCAGGTATTAAATGAGCTAGAAAATCACATGCGCACTTTGTCAAGCAATTTTTCAGTTTAATATCATAACTTATACTGCATATACTTAGAAATTTATTTGTTCAGTTTTCAAAGGTGTCACTCCTTTTAACCCTAGACTATGAGAAAGTAGTAAAAAATTACCTTTTAAAAAAAAAAATCTACAATTTGCTGTTTACTTTTTCCCACAATGTATCTTCCTAAATGTTCAAGCTAATCAGCCATGATGCCTCATTGCGACTGGATGTGTTTTATTTTATGAAATACAACACACAGGGGTGTTGTATAAAAGAAGCAGTTATCATATAACAATTTTAATTATTTTAATTTGTTCCATCAAATGACTTCATCACTTTATGTTTGTTTTAGCTGTACTCCTCAATTGTTTCAACTATTTTTGTAAATTGTAATTCTTCCAAAGCGTTATTTCTTCAAAGATTTGTAAAAAAAATATTTTAATAACAGCATTTTTGCCCAAGTTACAAATGGTTTTTTGAGTATTAAATTTTATGACAATATTGTAAAAACATGATTTAAAATAGAAGTATTATAATCTTGAGTTAGTTTACTATGGGGAATTCCAAAATGTCACTTGTAGTGTTAAAATATAATTAAATATGCAAGAAACAAATATTTTAATTTTAAAATAGCCTAAAAGGAAACAATTTGCACATAAAGTTATATGAAACTTAAGCTGACCTATTTTAATGTAGCTTTGATTTGATATTTCTGTTGATCTATTTTACTTTATGTTTCTTTTATTAAAACATATCTTATTGTATTTCTTTTATTGATCTATTTTAGCTTTTCTGCTGGGTTGTGTAATAAATTTATTATGACCTTATCACCTCAAAAAGAAAAGAATTGAATACAAACAAATTATTTCAAAGTTAACTGCTACATTTGGTATATGTACAGTTTTGTAAGTTTGCCTATGATCTATGGCATATATATGAATTCATTGCTGTCTTCATTCATTGAATTGTGAGTATAATTTATTGCTACCATCGAGCACCATTTTACTCTGTCTCTTGTCTTGAAGATGCATGCTGTCATTGGTTCACCTCTACGTCTCTTGATGTTATCAATCCACTTTTGTCTTGGTCTGCCTTGTCTACCTTGTAACTTTCATTCCAAGAAGACTTTTAGCAGTGTATTGTGACTCTTCAAACGTCCAAAACATTTCTGTTGCCTTTTTTGAATTGTGTTAAATTACTCTTTTTTTCATTTTCAGTTAATTAAAACTTCCGTGGTTGTCTTCTTTTCCTTCAACCCAATTTTTCTATTGATCAACATTTCAAAGAACAATTTTCTGCTCTGTTCTCTTATGTCCATGTTTCTGCACATACTGGAATGTTGAACAGATATAACATTTTACAATTCCTAGTTTTAGTTCTCATGTTATCAGCTTTGATATGGTTAAATTTCTTATGTTGTCAAAATTGTTTTTTTGCCATTCCTATTCTTCTGTTTATTTCTTTTTTTATATTTCCCATCACTTGTTACAGTATGTTCATAATAGTTATATTTTTGCATTCTTTCTAGGTTATTGAGTTATTTGAGAGTCATCATCTTTGCACACCGAACATGTCCATAGGTGCTTAGATTCCCTCCTCAGCAAGTCCCGAAGTGTCCAGCAACTGACAACTCCAGTTCTGTGTTGGTCTTACACGCCCACTATATTTCTCGTTTCTGGCTATGCCCTTCTTAACTCTCATCTCTTTCATCTGGAGGAGTGGCATGGACTCATAGTTGCTGAAGTCCTGTGCCGTTCCTACATATTGAACGTCACTGATGATGTTCGCCCGATCCATTTGTTGACCGTCTTCAATGACAGCACAGCTAGCTCAACCTGTCCGCTCTTTCATTTCCCCATTCTCTTGCACGTCCAGGGATGTAGACAAAGGTGACTCTACATATTTTTGACTTCAGCAATCACTCTACCCATTGCCTGCTTGCAGAGACCACCTCCACTTTTCTTATCATGCTCATTGAATCACTTAGTATGCAGGCGTAGGGTTAGTCTTGTGACTCTAATCCGATGAATGCTCTGGTCACTGCTATCACCACCATCATCATTGCTACTCGTAGTCATCACGTATGCACAACTGTCTACCTGGATGATGATTCTGCCTGCCGAGCGTGCTGTAAATGGCCATGCACTCCTTTGGTGTTGTGTTACGGATCTGTCTGTATAGATGACTGCATCTTCCTCATTGGTGTTATCCAAGATGAGACCGTTGACCTCCGCATTGACCACAACTGAGTTCTGTTCCCTACATTTCCTGTTGATTGTGACAAAACACAAGAATGTGCCCCTGAATGATGTAGGCACTGGAATCCACTCCTCACCAGTGTTGATACTGGTAAGCCTACAGACCTGTTTGAAGGCACTTTAAGCTTGCCCACCCATCATTTGCCTCTTTTAAGTCTGTCACCCTTTCCTGTGTTGAGTTCTTGGTGCAATGGATGCTCTTTATATGCACTTATCTTCAGGTATGCTCGTACCCTCCAGATCCTGTCATCCATGGTTGAAAACACAAGAAGATACCTCATTGCTACACAGGGAGTGTCCCTTGTATACCCCAAGATAATGCGCTGAGCTTCATTCTGTATTTTCTCCAGCCTGTCAATTTGCATCATACTGACAGCAAGAATTGCTAGGGCATACTTGATTGGTGCGAGAATCATTCCCTGGAACAGAAGGGTAAGTAGCCTTTGCTTGATGTTGGTAGCTGCCATGACCTTCAAGATGGCCAATCCTATGTAGGCTTTTGTTATCACATGTTCGACATCAATCGTAAAACACAGGCTGTGATCGAACTTGACTCCTAGGCACGTCAGCAACCTGTCCTGGTCACCTCATAAGCTCCCATTCATACCACTGGTGTTTCCGTGTTAACGATATGATTGTTAAGGGAGAACCACGCAACTGAAGCTTTATTATAATTAACCAATGCACCTGATACTCCACACCAGGAAGAGATTCACTCGAGTTCATTTTGCATTATGGAGATGATTTCCCGTCTGTCTCTTCCCAGTCGATGTAACAGAATATCATCAGCAAAAGTCATAGAGTCTTCTCCTCCCATCCAGCTGTTGTTCTGTGATTGTTATTGTGTACACACTAAACAGAACTGGTGACAATGGTGAGCCTTGTGGCAGCCGGGGATAAATTGATGTTGGCTCGGATGACCAACTTCCACATCTGAGTATCACCTTCTTCTAAAACAGTGTTGCAGCGGTCCATCTGATGAGGAAGGGGTGAACTGCCAGTTTGAGGAGCATATGCATGGGGTATTCAAATTGTAATCTGTTGTATGCTTTTTCCAGATCTATAGCAGCAGCACATGTGTCTTATCTATGAAAGCCTTTGAAGACGTCACAGGCTATGCATTCTCCAGATCTATAGCAGCAGCACATGTCTCCTCTCATCTGTGGAAGCCTTCAAAGACGTAAAAGATGAAAACTAACATATTGAGCCATATCTCTTTGTTATATTGATAACTTCCAAGTGTGGGTGAGAATGCACATATCTGTTCAAGGTGACAGGTGAGAATAGGGCAATTATTTTATCCAGTATCTTCTTTCTAGGTTCTTTCTATTCACTTGCACTTGATATCCACTTGTAATTTTTTGTGTTTTCTCTGCTTATAATCATAGTTTTTTCTTTTTCATATTCTTTACTTATCTTGTTTATTTTGTATATTTATTTATATTTGTTTATTACATATATAAAGCAAAGCTTAAATAAGCCAATATCAGTGGAAAGTGGAAACCCTTGGATAAATGAAGATGAAAGAATATATTTGTTTATTACATAAATGAAGCAAAGCTTAATAGCCAATTTCAGTGGAAAGTGTAAACCCTTGGATAAATGAAGATGAAAGAAAGCAAAAGAGATACAACCACCACCAAGCTAAATAATGCAGTGGAAAAAATCACACATCCGGAACTCTTTATCTCCATTAAGCTAACTCCTGCAGTCCAGTCACTGAACTTGTATATAGGCATGCAACTCTCAGCTGTTTTTTATAGCAGGATCTATATTTATGAGAAGCCATGTTTAGCTGTGGTTAGTCAGCTTGTCTACTGAGGACAAGAGTTTGGATGTCTTGTACAGACTGACCAGTTTTTAGGTTCAGTGCCTTAAATGGGAACTGGTATTTTTTTCTGAGAAAGAAAATACCAGTTCTCATTTGTGTTGCTGCCCACATTGCCCAAAATTATGCCAATGATCATAAAAAAAAATGGGCACTGACAGCATATTCCAACATGTCACACTAAAGGTGTGATGGAGTTTTACTTTTACTTTCTCTTCTTTATATATTTATGCAACTGCAAGGTTAAAAAAACTAATGGAGGTAATGAGTTTTTATATTTAAAAGTTTACAGTGGAGAGAATTTTATAAAGTCAGCTTTGAGTTTTTGAGGCCAAAATTGGTGTTGTGGTTTGGGATTTGATTAGCAGGAGATACAGGGAGAATAAAATAATTTTAAAAAATGCATTTGGCTGCCCAGCATAGAAAACTGACCACACACCAGGATTTGCACCCTCTCGAAATGATATTGGCTGATCCTTGTACTGGAGGTAATATTCTATGTGTCCCATTTCATGATGGGCGGTTTCCAAATCTGCCTGAGTGATGTCGGTGCATTGTTTCACTCTGAGTACAGAAAAAAGAAATGCAGTTTCAATTAACCGGTAAATAAATCATCACAATGCACACACCAGGATTAGCTCCACTTCGATACTTAATTGGCATGTGTGCATACTGCAGAAAGTATTCAATATGTCCCATTTCATGGTGAGCTACTATTAAGTGTTGATGGGTGACTTCTGTGCATTGCTTTATCCTGAAAAAATGTAGTATGAAAGTAAGTGGGACACTTTTAAGACAGTTCAATTTAAATATGAAGAAACTATTATTATAATCAGATGGGATCTAAGAATGGATATAGAGATGCAAGCCAAGAAAAAAAAACATTCTTGATATTAAAATAAACTTTTGATATTGTGATTTTAATTTTTTTTTTCATGGAGACAAGAAACAGTTTCTTATATTTATGTATAAGAACTGCCAAATAAGAAGCATTCAGTTTGGCAGCAGTGAATGCAACAACAGAAATTGTAGCACACATAGTAAAGAGTAACACTGCCACCTGCCAGTCTCAAGAGATAATGAATTTAGTGCCCGAAGATGGATCTTAGCAGAGGCTTCAGTTTCTTTCATCAAGCTCACTTAGAGTCAGCAAATTGTCCCAACCTTTAGCTTCAGCAAATTGTCCCAACCTTTAGAGTCAGCAAATTGTCCCAACCTTTAGAGTCAGCAAATTGTCTCAACCTCAAGAGTCAGCAAAATGTCTCAACCTTTAGAGCCAGCAAAATGTCTCAACCTTTAGAGTCAGCAAAATGTCTCAACCTTAGAGTCAGCAAAATGTCTCAACCTTTAGAATTAGCAATATGTCTCAAACTTTAGTGTCAGAAAAATGTTTCCAATTTTAGATTCAGCAAATTGTTTCAACCTTTAGAGTCAGCAACATGTCTAAATTTCACTTTGCTTGCTTTCAGAGCAGTCTTCATGTGCATGTATTGAAGTCATGTTTGCAGATATCTTTGCAGTGAAGAAAGAATCTTTTTTTTGCAACTTTCAATACAAGTTGATTTTGTATATCCAGTCATCATTCACTCAGCATAAGTGGCCCAGATATCTGAGACAAAGTTGCTGGAGGATAACAATGTTTGGAATCCCAGTGCCTCACTGTTTGCCACTTTATCTTTCTAAGATATTTCAGGAGATAACATTATGCCAACAATAAAATTTGAGTAAGGCACTATTGATTTTTTTTAGTTGCCATGTTTATTAAATTGCTCAAGTCAATGAAGAAATAATTCTCTTTTTTTTTATATCTTTAAGAAGGTACAGTTATGGCATTATGATAAAAAAGGAAATCATGAACAACAGTTCCTTCATTGAGGCTAATTATCTTCATTAGGACAAAGCAAGCAAAGGAAACTAAAATAAAAAAATGAGGCACTTAGCTCAAAGTATACTCAATATGACTAGCAT
Source organism: Megaustenia siamemsis (assembly GCA_032433765.1). Classification (NCBI taxonomy): domain Eukaryota; kingdom Metazoa; phylum Mollusca; class Gastropoda; order Stylommatophora; family Ariophantidae; genus Megaustenia; species Megaustenia siamemsis. The sequence goes on from JAVIAB010000092.1 coordinate 107,694,256, forward strand.
TGGAAACACAAAAAAAGTGAGCCAGATCAAGGAAAGTACACCAGAAATCAAAAGGTGTTGATACGCAGGAAGTGACGGGCATAAAAATAAGGTGTACTAGATAGAAACGTAAACATGGTAATTGTGGTGAAGGGAAAATTACTAAGGGAAATCAAGGGTAATTAGACAAATTAGAAAAGAGGGAAAATAATATAAAAGGGAGTATAGTTTAAATTAAACCGCAGTGTAAAGTAAAAGCAAGATGATAACGAAAGTTAAAGAACAACTTAAAAGTTGACATAAGGAATGTCAACACTTCCTGCAACCTAATTGAGAACAATTCTTAGAATATTATGACCAAACTAAATAAATAAACCAAGCATTTCTCAACAACTACAACCAAAGAGGAAATGCACACAGAGACAATAGGCATATGGTAATGGATAGGCCATGTGCTCAGAAAAGATTGTGAAATAATCTCAAGAACTGCTATTTTGTGAATTCCTGATGGAAGGTGAAATATAAACAGACCAATGAAATTTGGTGGAGAAACATTAGGGGTCAAGATGTACAGGGTGTCTTGTTGTTTGTGTTCGCCCGAAGTGTCTTTCGGCCCAACACATCCGACTCCAGCACGACAGGGTGTCTTGAAATAAGGTGCTCTGTCAAGGATGGCTGCGGACTAACAAAATGGAGAAATTTTGCTGTTGCCACTAATTTGAGTTGAGGGCTATTGACAATTGTCTGAAATGATTTGGTGGTCTTGTAACTTTCATTGTTTCTGTCTTTGAATCTGTTCAATATTGTAAATTTTATGTATTTTTAACTAGATACAAAAATTGCATTGTTTTGTAATTTGTTTATGCCTTTTATTACCTACCAATGATTTTTATATATTTTCAGTATTCATCATTATTATTAGGATTAGCTTTATTGTCCAAATTTCCTGCTGTTTTTATAGCAATGAATTGGTGAAATTTCTAAAGGCAGTAATTGTTTAGTCTGTTAAAGTAAATCTAAATACATGACTCAGTAAGACAAACAGAATTATCACAAGAAAGAAAAGCTGCCATCTTACATTCTTTATACACATATTAGCACATATAAGCAACATACACAATATAATCATGCCAAACTCATTGTCATTGACAGTGTTTTAGTAGAATAGCACAAAACTAAAATTCAGTACAACACTTATTTTGAATTTTAGCTGTACTTGTGTACACAATAAAAAAAAAAATAATAACCACACAAAAGATTATTTTTACTACATTAAACACATCCAAAGATAAAAATAGAACTGACACAAAGTTGTGCTTTGAAATTGTGAATGCAAAATGGTTACACAAACAATGCAGAATTGAAATATTAGTAAATTGTTGTTGTTGTTGCATTCGCCAGCTTTCAACTCTGACGAAGTCTCTAGAGACTAGGAATTGAATTTTGCATGTTAATCCATTTTTCCCTGGGAGCCGTGTGCACAGGGGTCCCTCGCTGCACAGGCAGATAACTCCGACTGCGGAGGTACTCATGTTTTTTTTAATATTAGTAAATGACAAGGATAAGAGTTGGAGTAACACCAGAACTGGATTGCATTAGAATCAACAGATCAAATAGTTTGAATATGTAACCTGATCACCACCAGACAGCTTCCCTCAGAGAGTTTTAACATGCAGAAACAACAGGAAAAGTAAAAAAGGTAAAGCTAAAAGACAATGGATTAATGAAAAAGCAGATATCACAATGAGTACCATGCACTGAAAAGCAATTATCGGAACATTCCGTTTCTTCTCAATGCTGAAAGACAACACAAGCAGTGAGAAAAAAGTGAATTTAGCCACTGTATTTTTGATTGAAAATAATTAGACATGCTGGCTTCAGAACATATGCTTGCCATAAAATAGCTGAGCATATTTTAACCCTTTTAATTAGGCTTTGGTGTAGCTTTGAAATTAATTTTAAATTATTGCTCCTGGTTACTAGAAATCCACAGCAATGAAAGAGCTGTCTGACTTGCTTCAAAAATATATCTAGTGAGAACTGTACTTGATAAGAAATATACACTTACTGAAATCTCTCATTTTATTAGAGAGTGACACAGTGATTGATAAGGGTGCAGTTATATTATTGTAATATATCAATTTAGATACTTGTACATGGAACAACTAAGAGAGTATCTTGAGCGCTTATAACCAGTGAGCTACAGGAATTTTCAGAGGTCATACTTTAAAGTTTTACCTGAAGTCTTTTCCATTACTGAAGTCCCAAGCTGATGCATGACAAACAACATTTCTGCCATCGTTTGGCTTTTCTAGCATGGATTTGTTCCAGAAAGGTTGTGGCATTACGATCATTCCAGAGAATCAAAAAAACTATCAGCAGTTTCAAAAATCTTTAATGCAGTATAATTCTGAGAACAAAAACAACATGTTCACATTGTGTTGAATACAGACTCCTACTATTTATATACAACATGTGTAAGATTGAAAAACCTTATTATACTATTTATAAAATATGAATTATGTGACCCGCGGTTTCCATGCCAGGTAAACAACTCAAAGTTAATCAAGACCACACTTATACTTGCTTCCCAGGAAACAGTCTGCATTAAAACAAATGAGGGTCAATAAGATGAGCATCATCAGTTCCCATAATTGTGGAGTTTGTTGATTTAAAAACCTTTATAGTAAAGTACCTTTAGAATACAAGCTCCAACTTCTTCAACAGAATCTGTAATATCGCTCTCTCTCTCTGTGATCAAGACTCAATCAGAGTAGGATTCCAGACTCTCTCATGAAGTCAGCTGTCTGTTTAAGTGATTCGATTGCCCCATATAATTTCTCTTCCAGGGAGGTGGGTGTGGACCACATTGCTCTTCTCAGGTCTGTGTACTGGGGGCAATCCTGTAGAACACGTTTTGTAGTCATATTGTCCGGTGCACAGTGGCATAGGCTGGTTGTACCTATTTTGAATTTGGTGAACATGTGATTCCTCATTCTATTGTGGCCAGTGCTCAGGTGAAGTATGATGACTTGATCCCTCCTTGATAGTTGATGGTATCCATCCCTCTCGTTATGCTTTGGGTGTTCTCATTTCCATTTTTCATGGTACTGACCTTTGAGGATGGATTTGGCTTCATCATAACTGAGCGGATGGTTCTCTTGTGGTAATCTCCCTCCCTCTTTAGCTAATTTGTTTGCACGTTCGTTCCCGTGTATATTACAGTGTGATGGTATCCACTGTAATATCTAGAAAGCCAGCACAGCCTACAACACCACCTCCCAAGGTCTAACAGCTTGTGTCAACTCAGTATCTTTATTTCAATCAATCATACTATTTATAAACACAATGAATAGAACAGAAAAACAACAATAAATTTATACACAAATATTGGCCTAAAAAGATGTCAGCTATAAATTTATATACATAATGTATACAAAGTGTACTGCAGCTACCAGGGCCCTGACTATGGTCAGCGGATAAAATAATAGAGCCACTGTCACCTGTTACACATGTCACAAGAGGAGACTAATGAGGTTGGAGTCAAGGTCTTCATTAGAGCAACAGAGTTCATGCATCTCAGCTGAAGCCATCTTCAGTGCTTTTGCTAGTGAGTGGCAATCATGCCTCCTACTGAGAAATGTGCTGAAGATGGGATCTGAGAAGCCAGAAAAGTCTTGAAATACATGGAAAAGTGAAGTTGTGGAATATCACATGAACACTGACCCAGAATGGAGAGAACTAAAGAAAATGTCCAATATTAGAAATGGATAGAGAGTCTTTGCTGTGTTCCAAGAGGCATAAAGGGGACTGATTGATTGAATTCTATAATACCATCTTTGAGACTGTCTGAGTGAGATAACATAATACCATACATCATTATGCAGATGCAGGTCAGCTGTTTTCTGGTACCCATGAAGAAAATTAATGAATCTTGACTTATGTTATAAGCAAGAATAAAATCAACAGTGGTGTGAACTACAGTCAAAATAATAACAGAAAGATAATAATTGTCTTCACATTCTTGGCTACGAAGCAAGAAAGCAGTCAGTGGTTGATATACTTTGTGGTGTCCTGAATAATAAATCCCATAAGTATTTGTATTAAAAAAACCATATAGCATAAAAGGACAGGGCACTCACCATACACTTCATGATTTCATTAGCCCTTCCTCATATATGTACGTATTTATTTAAAAATCATCAACTAATAAATAACATAACAATATTTATCTTAGAAGAAAACTATATTCAATTCTGACATGCATAATATGTATACATTCTTCTACATGTTTAGTGTAAATGTGTTTTGTATCTTATGATACAGAAACCACAATTATTAAGTGCAAAAACAAAGCTTAGGATTTTCAAATCAAATGTATTATCCAACTTACTTATACCTGCAAGAGCAAGAAAACAACTAAAGAAATAAAAAATAAAATAAATGCATTTGAAAACAAATGTCTCAGGAAAATACTTTTGTATACCATGTAATGAATTCAAAGCTAATGCAGAAATAAGAGAAATGACAAAGTATCCAAAAATATCATCAATAATCAGAAGAAGAAAGTGGTCATATGTTGGCCATGTGATGAGAAGTGACAACAACAGAATCTCAAAGCAAGCCCTCATTATGAGAATCACAGGGTAAAAGAAAAAGAGGCTAACCCAAAGAAAAACCAAAATGAAAATTAAGGTGAGAGTCAACAGCAGCAGGCAACAGCTCCCTTAATGAGACTGAGAGGTTTGTCTAGAACAGGAATGTGTGGTGAAATGCAATGCAGGTCCTGTGCGAGGTCTGACACTTGATACCAAAGACCATTGGCTATAGAGAGTCTACAATTTCTGCAGTATATACAGTCTTTGGCTTTAAAGGACAATAGATAGAAACATAATTGTCATTTTACAATGTCATTTCTGTCATTGGATTAGAAATGCCAAAATGTCTATATTGTTTTCTTAATGGGAAAATCTAAAATTGTTAATTATACTTCTTACTGTCTCACCTGTCGAACCATTTCAGCTGAGACATCAAGAGAAGTTTTCGTTTTGTAAGGCATGAACTCATCAACAAGTGAATTCCACTGTTGAGCCCACATATTTCCTGGAAGTAAATATTCCTCAAAAATATAAAAATAAAATCATATTATTTACCTAGTAGCATATGATCTATTGCCATTCAGCTGAAATGTCAGAAAGTAAGTCCAATAAAGGTAAGTATGAGGCTGTTTTAAAATATTATTGGGGATGCAGACAAAGATCACATGCCCTTAGTATAAACATCTTGGCTCCTCTTAATTCTTCATCAACTTTATAAATTGCTGGAGAGAGGAGGGGCAAGGTAAAAGTAAAGTAAAAAGTAAAGAACCCCATCATGCCAAGTGGTGTATAGGGAATATGGTGTTAGTGACCATACATTTTACACACCTTCAGCACATGATTTCTGGGGTAATGTGGTCTGTATTACGCCCGTGCCGCTTTACTTTCCCAGAAAAAAATCCGATACCCATTTAAGGCTGGGTGAACCTGGAAGCTGTCGGTTCAGATCGAACCCTACCTCGTGTCCTTTGTAGTCCAGTTCACTAACCACTGAGCTATTGCGGCTCCCATAAGGAAAAAGTAGTATCATATAATTTCATGCCATCAGAATGTAAAATGTTTCAGCTCACAATGTGAAGGTATTTACAGACAAATATGATGATACTTTTTCCAGTTATTATCACCTTCCCTAAGATTTATATACCATGCACTTATCAGTAGGACCAACAAGTAAATTCTCAATTATACCAACAGAGAAAGAGAGCTCCTAAAAACATCAGAAAAGAACAATCAACATTTTGGAAACATCATGAGAAGAGAAAAGTTGGAATACTTGGTTCATCATCATCAAGTACCATGCTTGCTTCGATTATTTTCTTTTGGATGTTTCATTACTAGTTAGCTATGTAGGATTAGTTTTATTTACTAACATATCTGTGTGTGTGTGTGTTGTTTATTTGTTCCTGCTGAAGTCCTATTGAGCCGAAACATCGTTCAAATTTGTGTCGTCTATCAATCACATAAAGCTTTTACCATACCATTATTTCTATTTTTTTTTCAATTGTTCCTGATGAGGGTGATTATATCTCTCCACAACACTCTATCTCAACAGTTAATTATCACTTCTGCTGCTGATCTTCTGCCAAGTCATTGTCTTAAGCTGTCTAGTATCTTTTCTCTTTGCTTCCCTCTATCTCTTCATCCCTCAATTTTCCCAGTGTTCTTCCTAAAATTGGAAATTAGCTCTCTTTTCACTTTGGCCTCTTTCATAACATTTTCATTACTCTTCTTAGCTGTCCATAGCATTTTCAACATTCTTCTGTAAAGCAATATTTCTATAACCTCCAGTGATTTTCTTGTCTGTTGTTCTATTGTCCATGATTCACAGCCATATGTTAACTGGTTCTACATAACATTCAAAAACTCATTTTCTTGTTTCTATTGTCAAATATGGATTGCACACTATCTTCCTCTTTATATTTCCTTTTGGAAAGCTGCTTTTGTCTAAGCTATTCTGCATCTCACCTCTTTTGTACATCTACTATCTGAGGTTAACTTTGATCCCAGGTATTTCATTTACCTGTTTTAATAGTTACACTTGTCTTTATTGTGCATTGTGGTAATGTCTATTTCTTTGCTGTTACCATTACTTCTGTCTTTTTGCTATTGAGGCTGAGTCCTTTACTTTTACTTTCCTTCACTATAATGTCTAGCACTTTTTGTAGCTCTTTTTCACCCTTAGAAATTAAGACTATATCATCAGCATACCTGAGGTTATTTATATTATGACCTCCAATTGTTATTCTAGGCATGTCCCTTATGGATCTTGAATAATTTCACTATACATATTAAATAAATCTGGTGAAAGTACACAACCTTGCCTAACAACTTGTTTTATTTGTTGAAACATTCCCAATTGATTTCCAGTTCTTATGGAAATTTCAACCTTTCGAGCCGTAACCGGCCCATAGGGCGTAGACCAAGATACACCTTCTCCTATATGAATTTTTTGTTCTAGCAGTTTTCTTTTAAAGATATTTTATCAAATCTCGCCATCTGTCTCTGTTCTGTGCAAGCAGTTCTATCTCATTGAGGGAGCCGATTCCCGCTGCTCTTGCCTCTCTCATCAATGTTCTTCTCAGTGTCTCCCTTGTTGCCAGTACATGTTCATTATTGTTCTTAGATCCTTGCTATCAACGTTTTTCCCTTCCAACATTTTTTACATTTTTTTTTAACCAATCTCTGAAATATCTTCATATATGGGACTCAGATGCTGAGTATAAGTTGTTAGCAGTAACATAATAAATGCTATTTTCAGGGTAAACAATGAAGGTAAAATGATTATTTATTTATTGCTTTCACAAACTTCAGTTTGTTGATTTATGCATAATTTTTTATTATGATTATTTACATTACAACAATAACCAATGATTTGGCTTTGGATTTGAAAAGAGATAGACGATTTGACAAAACCCATATAGCTGAACAGTTAAATAATTGCCAGTTTTAAACTTCCAGCCCAGTATAAGACTGCCCCATTTTACAGAATTCATTGACAGAATAAGGTAAGACTTATGTCATAACTATACTTGCATGAATGATTTTTTTCCCCTAATATAGGGTGTTTATAAAGTCTCACTACACTTGGTATCTAGGTCAATTTGAAAAAAATGTTTATGACGTCATCACAATATGTGCTCAATGGTAAGTTCACTTGTTGCGACAGTTTTCTTAATGACTTGTCTGGACTTTTAAGGATTCTGTCTTGGATATCTAAACATATTTCATCATTCACAGCAGGCCTACCAGATCGTGGAGCATCTTCCACATTTCCAGTAGCAATAAACTTATTCAACAAATTTCATTGACAGTGGGAGCACATATTGTGATGACGTCATAAACATTTTTTTTTCAAATTGACCTAGATACCAAGTGTAGTGAGACTTTATAAACACCCTGTATAATGCGCAAAAGCACATCTGGGGGACAGTGTGGTCTTAGGTAAGACATTAGTCTCTGGACAAGACAGTCTTAGGTCCAATTCCTAAGACATATAGTGAAAATTTTTCTCTTCAAATCCTGGTTTCTTAGAGGTTTTACCCTACTCCAGTTTCTGGGTAGTAAGATCCAGTGTCTAGCTTTTTTGAATAATGACAAAAAACAGGAGGTCCCCTATGTACTTAGACATGTACTGACAAATCTTTGGAAGTTAAAAGTCTAATAAAGTAAGTTGATGCCCACACAAAATTATTAAAGAATTAAAATGCTATGCATGCTGAAGACAGATGTGTTGGGCCAAAAGACGCAGATATTGCGACTTGCCATAAACTAGTAACACTGTGCACACTTAACGGGCAAATGTTGAAGAAAAATAATGGGACAATTAAACTATTTGTCTGTTTTCTATACACTGTAAAGTTGCTTTTAAGAAAAACATTTTAAAGGGTAAAAACTCTGACTAATCAATGATATTATAGTAAATCAATCAAGAGTTAAATCAGTAAAGAAAGTGGTATAATATATTCATTGATCTGAAAATAGAATAATTAAGACATTAGTACATGTGTTGAAGGCTGATAGGATAGGTAGTTTATGAGGTTACCTAAGAGATGGGCAGGTATGTGTCCTGAAGCTGGAAATTTGTCTTCTCCATATATTGCCTTTAGGCGACGTCGAGCAAAGGCATGTAACTGTTCATACAATGGACGGAGTTGATCAAACAGAGCTTGTACATCTGATTCAAATTCCGGAGTGTCATACCATGATCTCCAATATGCTCCAGTGTCTGCATGGCCTGAAAAGATGCATAGATATACTGCATTATTATACAGTATAGCGTACAGTATATTATACAGTATAAATATAGTTTGAGCGGACAGGTTGGCTAGCTGTGCTGTCGTTGAGGATGGTCAACCAATGGATCGGGTGGACATCATCAATGCCCTCTTAAATGTGGGAAGAGCACAGGACTTTGACAAACACAGATCCACGTCACTTCTTCGAATGATAGAGATGGGAGTTAAGATGGGTACAGCCAGAAATGAGAAACTTAGTGGGCGTGTAAGAAGATTTATCAACCAACACAGAACTGGAGTCGTCAGTCGCTGGACACTGCAGAACTTGCTGAGGAGGGGATATGAGCACCTATGGACATGTTCGAAGTGCAATGATGATGACCCGCAAATAACGCAATAACAGTATAGAAAATACTATAAACGTGTATTTACGTGTGTGGATCATTGCATGTACATAGCATATAAACCAGTCTCACCTTTGGAAGGTCTAGAGGACTTACCTGGATCATGACTCCAATGTTAATCAGCATCATTTTTCACCTGTTGTATTGCATTGCAGTTAAAGATTTACCTGTCTGTGATAGGTCAAGCTGAGTTCTAAATAAAGTCAATTCCTGGAAATTCTTATCATTATCCCTATCATTTATAAAGTAATGCACATGATGTTATTATAGTTATTGATAATAATATTTCTCCACAAATTTCTATCTCTGCAGTTGTTTATCAGTTCTGTTGTTGACTTCCTACCATACTATTTTCATAAACTTCTAGCACCTTTTCTCTCAATCTCTTCTTCCCTCAGTCTTTCCAGTGGTCATATTTTATTCCAGCTGTTTCTACTCATTACATGAGAGAGAAATAATGATTGTTTACTCCTGATTTTCACAACAAGATTTCTTTTTCCATTGACTAAATGACTGAACATCCTCCTTACTTGTTATCTGTCCATGATATACAACATATTTTTATAAAACCAACATTTCTATGACAGCAGTCTATGATGGTCTTCACATTTTCCTTGTTTACTGTTCGCTATCCAGAATTAAAGCCCATACATCATAACATAAAACTTCACATAAATAATGAAAAACTTTTTTTCCATTGATAAAAATTAAAAACATTTTTTCTAAAAAAAAATAGTAACTTGAATTATGGTTAGTTATAGTAATAGAGTGTAATAGTATAAGAATCATAATTTTTAAATATGTATGAATAACAATGATGATCATCTTGAGGTGCCATGCCGGCTGGTGTAGGCAATCATCTCTCTCCACATTCCTCGATTCTTCATGCATCTCATAATTTCAGTCGGTGATCTTTTATTACGCCGTTTAGATAAGCTGTTCAATATTTTTTCCTTTTGCTTTCCTCTGCTCTTCTTTCCATTCATTCTGTTTGTTGTAGTATCCTCAATGTCTTCTTATCACATCACATGCCCAATAAATGTAGATTGCTTTTTCTTATAATTTTATGATATTTTTCGTTTCTCCAGCTCTTATTAAACATTCTTCAGTAGTAATTTTTGCTATCTACAGAATTCATAGCATTCTTCTGATAAATGACATCTCAGCTGCCTCTAATATTCTCTGTGTTGTCTTGCTTATTGTCCATGACTTGTTTCCATATAGTAGAACAGGTTCGATGTAACATTTTAGGGCACGTTTTCTAACATTAATTGACAATAATTTGTTACACAGGATGTTTTTAATTCGATGGAATTCTGTCTTGGCTTGTCCTATTCTGCTTCTAATTTCTGCTGTGCATCTGCCATTTAATGTCATTATTGAAATCAAGTATTTGAATCTATGCTCTTGCTTCAGGATTGTTCCATTTAATTTTACTCTTCATTGTTTTGTATTCATTTTCTTTGATATTATAATTATGATTATTTCTTTGATCATAGTCTTTTCTGATGCTCAGGGTCAGGCCTTTTTATTCACTTTTTGTCACAATTTTATCTAATAAATTTTGTAGATCGTGTTGGTTTTCTGCTATCAATACTATGCCATCTGCACACATATTGTTTATGTTGTTTCCCCCCACTTTGATGACAGGCTTGTTCGCAATTGTTCTTAAAATATTTTCGCTGTACAAAGAAAATAGATTGGATGACAATACACACCTCTGTCACACTTCTTGCTTTATTTTTTGACATTCTCCATGTTTGTTTTAAATTTTAATGGCTGCATCTTATTTCCACTATATATGTTTAATAATCTTTACAGTCTATATAAGAAATAATAGATGTATTAGTAAAAGAAAGCAACAAGAAAGGTCTAAGTCTGAACAGTAAGAAAACAGAAGTAATCAGTAATGGTCACATCAAAGAAACAATCATCACCATCATGCGGCATAAAAATAAACAGGGCAAATCTGAAACAAGAGCAACACTCACAGACTTGGTCACAGTAGTAATATCAGATGGAAGATGCACCACAGAAATAAAAAAGCAGAATAGCTCAGGCCAAAATAGCATTTCAGAAAATGAAAAACATCTTGTGCAACAAATCTATATCATGAGAAGTGAGAAAGAGAGTTCATCGGTGCTATATAGAGCCAATTCTGACTTATGGAAGCGAATCATGGACTGTAAACAAACAAATGAAAAGACGATTAGACTCCACAGAGATGGGATATCTCAGAAGAATGTTGAAAGTTCCCTGGACAGCTAAAAGAGCCAATGAGGAAATTCTCAAAGAGGCCAACACAAAAAGAGAGCTCCTAAAAAACATCAGAAAGAAGCAATCAACATTTTTCAGGCACGTCATAAGGAGAGGAAAGTTGGAATATTTGGTTACAACTGGCAAAATACAGGGAGAGAGAGATCGTGGATGACAAAGAGAGAAAATACTGGATAGCTTGGTGTCATGGCATGGAAAACAGTCAAAAATAGAAGTGATACCATGCACAGTGGATAGAAGTTTGAGAAAGGACATGATATGCTTGAGCCAACTGGTATGGCACATGATGATGTTGACAGCCTATATAGATATTTTCTAGCATTTTGATCATCTGTTCATGAGTGATTTTATCAAAAAATTTTGTGTAGTCAATAAAGAGCATAAGTATAGATCTTTATGGGCAATTTATGAGTTTAGTGTCCTAAATTATTTATGCTAAATGGGTGATCTCCCCTGATTGATCACATGTATTTGAATGTATGAACAATTTCTAGTTTTTCTTGTGCATTTCATTTTATTTTTTCAATAAGGTTTAAGACTAGAGTTAGGTTTAGGGTATTGCTAACCTTAACCCATGGGGTCTTCTAATGACAGATTAGAGAATGAATGCATGAAGTGCAAGGGGCTTTTACTCTGAACAAAAATAATTTAAGATGTTAAATTTGTAAGTTATCATCTTTATATACCTGCAAGGCATTCTCTGCCAGTGGTTGTAAAGCATAAATAGTATTTTGCGTTCCTTTTCCTTTGGCAAAATCAAATTGCTTGTGTGCTCTTTCTTTTTAATTTTTTTGCGTTCTTCTCATGATTTGTTCAGACTTCGTTCAGATGCATGATCTTTGTATTACGACATGATATAAATTAATAGTTTTTCATCACATTCTTTAGCTTCCGGTTTTTTTGACAAAACTTTATTTCGCTATATAGCTTGCTCTACTGGCATACTCCACTAAAAGTTCATATATATTCATCATCATCATGTGCCATACCAGTTGGCGTAGGCGATCATGTCATTCCACAATATTCTATCTACAGTGCATCGTGTATCTGTCATGTTGTTAACTGCTTTCCATGCCATGACACCAAGCTATCCAGGATTTTCTCTCTTTGTCGTCCGCGATCTCTCTTTTCTTTTATTTTGCCAGTTGTAACCAAGTACTCCAACTGTCCTCTTCTCATGATGTGTCAAATATATAATTATATTATATATTATCTAATCTTATAATAAAGTTAGTGTAGAAAATCATTAGGAATAATATCAATATGACTTCGGTAATATTTTTATTCCAGTCTCACCTTGAGCTTCTAATTCCTTTATTGATATTTAATATGAATAATAAATACATTTAAAAATTAATATAGATTTTATTATAAATTATAGTGTATAGCACTGTTACCAGGACAGAGGGACAATCGGGACAAGGATACTCAGGATACAGAGTTATTAAGAGAGGCCTTGCGGCTGCCCCCTTGCTATATACTATATTATAGTATATTGTGTGGCCCTTTTCGTCTTGTCAGACGGTCTAGTGGAGGCTATTGCGTATTTTTTTGAGGTATTGTTTTTGCCGAACAGCTTCTCTCGTGGCTAATTCTACCAATGTTTGACAAACACACGCGGTCACATAATGAACAGGTCAGGCTCGCTGGTCCACAGGGTTTACCATCCTTTTTCATGAGTCTCTTCTCTTCTAAGTCCTGTCTTAGAACAGTCTCAAATGTTGTTATACCGTTCCTTATACGTGCTCTCCATGATGTGCGATCACTTGCCAGATGTTGCCAGTCGTTTTCACAGATGGAGAAGTCTTTCAGAGATGATTTGCAGATATCTCTATATCGTAGTTTAGGTCTGCCGATTTGTCGTTTTCCGTGTTTTAGCTCGCCAGATAGTATTTGCCTAGGAATGCGTTTTTCTTCCATCCGTTGGACATGCCCCAGCCATCTTAGCCTTCGACTTCTGAGCATCGACATGATTGTTAGGGTCTTAGCACGTTGCAGGACAGTTAAGTTGGTTATTTTATCCTGCCATTTGATGTGCATTATTTTGCGGAGACATCGCATTTCATTTTGCCTACTCTGCCTGGGCACAATTATTATATAGTATATATATAATGGTTACACATGTGCAGTTCGAACAGAGGAAGGACTGAGCGAATGTTTCCCAATAGAAACTGGGGTTAAACAAGGATGTATTTTATCGCCCTTGTTATTTGGAATTGTTATGGACTTCATAATGAAGAAATGCTGCACTGGTAATAAAGGCATCGAATGGATACAAGGAGACCATTTGGAGGACCTGGACTTTGCTGATGACATAGTTCTCATCAGCAATCAGATAAAAACGATGCAGGAAAACACAAATGAACTATCATCAATAGCCAGCAAAATTGGGCTTGAGGTCAATCATGAAAAGACTAAAGTCATGAAAAGTTTAATTCCAACAAGTGACAAAATATACATGGAAAACAAACCAGTAGAAGAGATCGATCACTTCATCTATCTTGGAAGTCACATTGATCGAGAAGGGGATACGAGCAAAGAAATTAGAATCAGACTGGCTAAAGCAGCAATGTCTTTCAGAAGCCTTGAAAAGTTGTGGAAATCAAAACTCATTAGCACAAACACAAAACTTAGGCTATTCAAATCAAATGTACTATCAACCCTTACGTATGCGTGTGAAAGCTGGAAAACAACAAGAGATATAGAAACAAAGTTGAACGCATTCGAAAATAAATGTCTAAGGAAAATACTTGGTATAGAATGGAACGAATTCAAAACAAACGAGGAAATTAGAGAAATCGCCAATCAACCACTAATATCTTCAGTAATAAAGAAAAGACGATGGTCATACGTTGGACATGTGATGAGAAGAGATAATAATCGAATAGCAAAGCAAGCCCTCATATGGGAAACAACAGGTAAAAGAAAAAGAGGAAGACCCAGGGAGACACTGAGAAGAACATTGATGAGAGAGGCAAGAGCAGCAGGAATCGGCTCCCTCAATGAGATAGAACTGCTTGCACAGAACAGAGACAGATGGCGAGATTTGATAAAATATCTTTAAAAGAAAACTGCTAGAACAAAAATTCATATAGGAGAAGGTGTATCTTGGTCTACGCCCTATGGGCCGGTTACGGCTCGAAAGGTCAATAGATAGATAGATAGATAGATATATATAATAATAATATTATTATATTATATATATAATATATATATATTAATAAAAAATAAAATATATATATTATAAATATACTATATTATTATATAATTATTTTTCTCATTCTTGGGTGTGCAGTTTGCTATTCTGCACCTCACCTTTGTTGTACACCTACCATCTGAAATTGCTGTTAGTTATTTGAATGTATCGATCTATTTTAATATTGTTACGTCTACTTTAATTTTGCCTCTAGGAGTTTGTTGCAGCCATTCGTAAAGGAAGGTACGTCATGCTTAAAGTCTGTCCTTAGTTATTCCCCCTGATTACCACATACCCAGAATTCTCACAGCCTCGTTGCTAAGCGACACAAATTCAGCGTAGAGATTTTTCATCTTTGGACCTGTGGCGTCCCTCCATGCTTTCCATGCTGTCGATAGTTCGTTGTAGTTACGCGATGAAGAAAACAGGCGTGTCAAATCTGGAAAAGTGACACATATTATTCAGTAAGCGAAACGTAATCATATTTAATTTGTATAAGAATGCTATAATGAAGTGACAAACACATGGAGTCTCACGCGCTATCGAACAAAGTTTTCCCTCAATAATTGTTGTAACACAAATGAAGATATGACAATGACAAGATCAGAAATGAAGAACTGAGGAAAAAAAGCTACGAATAGTCCACGCCCTAGAATACATAAGGAAACAATAGATAAAATGGTTTGGCCACGTAACAAGGCAAAGTGATCAAAACACAACACAACGAGCCCTCAATAAATGTTGCGAGAATACCAGACCCAAGGGTCGACCACGAAAAAGATGGATCGATGGACTATTAGAAGCACGAAAAACATTACAGCAGCAGAAGAGCAAAAGACCGCAAATTATATCTCCCCTCGACGCTGAAAGACAAATGAAGAACGAAAGAAGAAGAAGAATGAAGATATTGCAAAAAAATTTGAACAGGACTACGTTCGTTGTCAGAGAAATGGAAAGAAATGTGTCTGTAGTGTGTGTGTGTGCGCACGCGCGAGTGCGGCGTATAATTGTTATGATACTGAGTAGTGCAACTTTTCTGACGCACAATTCCGCTGAGATTTCTGTCATTTTCGCTGAGGGTGCTTATACAATACGGCTGTTGTTCGTGAGTGTAAGCGCACAAAACCTGCAAGTTCATACAAGATAGCTGGAAAATGTGTTGGTTTACTCTGAAGGAGGCGGTGTTTAGTGGTAAACCATAAAAAAAAAAAATGCTAAGTTTGGTACCGAGTGAGACACCCTATATTTTCTAAGAGGAAAATGTATAATAAATTATAACATAGGCCTACCACGTATAATTATAAAATGATACTTTTTCGTTTCAATATCACATTCTTTTACTCCACTCAGATGTCACATTCTAATACAATGTTATTTTATTCCGTTTACCTTATCTTCCTTTCGAGCCTTAACCGGCCCATAGGGCGTAGACCAAGATACACCTTCTCCTATATGAATTTTTTGTTCTAGCAGTTTCTTTTAAAGATATTTTATCAAATCTCGCCATCTGTCTCTGTTCTGTGCAAGCAGCTCTATCTCATTGAGGGAGCCGATTCCTGCTGCTCTTGCCTCTCTCATCAATGTTCTTCTCAGTGTCTACCTGGGTCTTCCTCTTTTTCTCTTACCTGTTGTTTCCCATATGATGGCTTGCTTTGCTATTCGGTTATTATCTCTTCTCATCACATGACTAACATATGACCATCGTCTTTTCTTTATTACTGAAGATATTAGTGGTTGATTGGCGATTTCTCTAATTTCCTCGTTTGTTTTGAATTCGATCCACGCTATACCAAGTATTTTCCTTAGACATTTATTTTCGAATGCGTTCAACTTTGTTTCTATATTTCTTGTTGTTTTCCAGCTTTCACCCGCATACGTAAGGGTTGATAGTACATTTGATTTGAATAGCCTAAGTTTTGTGTTTGTGCTGATGAGTTTTGATTTCCACAACTTTTCAAGGCTTCTGAAAGACATTGCTGCTTTAGCTATTCTGATTCTAATTTCTTTGCTTGTATCCCCTTCTCGATCAATGTGACTTCCAAGATAGATAAAGTGATCGATCTCTTCTACTGGTTTTTTTCCATGTATATTTTGTCACCTGTTGGAATTAAACTTTTCATGACTTTAGTCTTTTCATGATTGATCTCAAGCCCTATTTTGCTGGCTATTGATGATAGTTCATTTGTGTTTTCCTGCATCGTTTTTTATCTGACTGCTGATGAGAACTATGTCATCAGCAAAGTCGACGTCCTCCAAATGGTCTCCTTGTATCCATTCGATGTCTTTATTACCAGTGCAGCATTTCTTCATTATGAAGTCCATAACAATTCCAAATAACAAGGGCGGTTCCGTTTACCACCACATACAATAATTGTATATATGTGTTGTTATTCCAAATATATCATTCTAATGGTACATGTCTAGCAACTTGTTTTAGTGATACCCACCAGGATCCAGTGGAAGGCACCTATTTGGTGATAAGCAGGCAGTTGCTGTACTGTATATGGTCTCCATCTCACTCTCAATTTCACTGATCTGGTAGATAGAACATAAGATATACAATGACTGGATTGGCTCAACAAAATATTAAACGGTCACGTGATAAATAATAGACAGATAAGGCGTACAATAAATGGACTAGCTCAACAAAGTATTGAACGGTCACTTGATAAATAATAGACAGATAAGGCGTACAATAAATGGACTAGCTCAACAAAGTATTGAACGGTCACTTGATAAATAATAGACAGATAAGGCGTACAATAAATGGACTAGCTCAACAAAGTATTGAACGGTCACTTGATAAATAATAGACAGATAAGGCGTACAATAAATGGACTAGCTCAACAAAGTATTGAACGGTCACTTGATAAATAATAGACAGATAAGGCGTACAATAAATGGACTAGCTCAACAAAGTATTGAACGGTCACTTGATAAATAATAGACAGATAAGGCGTACAATAACTGGACTGGCTCAACAAAACATCGAACCTTCACTTACATAAACAATAAGTAAAGTAAAGAGTCCCGTCTCGCTTCGTGGCGTTTAAGAAATATGTTGTTAGTGATCGTAATTTTGATAGGTCTTCGGCACATGATTTTTGAAGTAATATTGTCGGTATTACACCTGTGCCGCTTTACTTTCCTCGACAGAAATCCGGTAAACATGTAACCTGGAAGCCGTCGATCATGATCGTACCAACCTCCTGTCCAGTTCACTAACCACTGATAAATAGCAGATATAACATAAAACATACAATAACTGGAAGGAAATGGACAGATATCATACATGTTAAGTGGTGAAATAAATAGTAAGTAGAATATTATTCATATTATGACAAAACAATGGGGGGGGGGGGGGGGGGCAGGGAGAAAAGACATAACAGTATCAGATACTATGTGATATAAAGAGTAGATTTAATATCCCTCATAAAGGTAAGCAATTATCGTTGGGCTGCGTTCGTTTCACCAAGTGACAGTTCATTTCCCCGCTGCATTTCCGAATGGACCTCGATAATCTTAAAGCTTGGATTTTTTTTTTGCACAAACAGCACTGCCTTCAGGCTAGGCAGGCGAGTGCACCAACCACATTGCCACCCGGCCCTCAATATAATTCACACAATGACAGAAATAGGTTGGGTTGGCAACAGAATAAAAGATATTTAGTGATAAACATTAGATAGACAATGTTTGAAAGTGACAGGACGGATCGACATAATACCATCAATTGTCAGTAACTGCACCGCATACAAAGATTGGTGTATAATATAATGGTGTTCACGCGTGTTATCTCAGGTATCATAATAAACATGTTGAGGAGACACGGCCCAATGCAGCCAAAGACAGGGAGACAACCAAGTAAAAAAAATATTATAGTAAAACATTGACACATATCCGGGTAGAAATGATTCGTTAAATTTGAAAAGATTGCTTTATTGGGCAGACAACTCAGGTTACAAACCGCTGCCTTGCAGAGAAGTACAAGAAAATCAGTATAAATAAAATGCATCTTGAAAAAAAAACCTGAGACACTGGGTCACAAAGTGCAAAACATATTGCATTACAACTGGCGTTACAAAACGAAAAGTATAATTTTTAGTACCCCTATTATATTATATAGCACGCCCCATTGCTACATTAAATTATATCACGTATTAAATAGACTGTATATAAAAAAATACTTTGAAAAACCATAATTGTTAAAGGGATTATTAAAACTCTCGGCAGGCAGAACAGTGAAAGAAAACAGTGGTGCATGTTTTATGACCACAAGTATCATGACAATGGAGGTGATGGCAGGTACTAGGGCGTTCATCTGGTTAGAGTAACAAGACTACACCCAAGTCTGCATATTAAGTGATTCGATGAGCATGATAAAACAAGTGGAGGCGGGCTCTATACGCAGGTAATGGGTAGAGTCACTGCAGAAATAAAAAATACGTAGGGAGTATGGGGAAGTATTAGGCGCACGTCATCAATACCCTCCTAGATGTGGGAAGGGCACAGGACTTTGACAACCATGAGTCCGCGTCACTCCTTCGGATGAAAGAGATGGGAGTTAAAATGGACACAGCCAGAAACGATAAACTTAGTGGGCGTGTAAGAAGACTTATCAACCAACACAGAACTGGAGTCGTCAGTCGCTGGACACTGAGGGAATTGCTGAGGAGGGGATCTCAGCACCTACGAACATGTTCGGAGTGCAATGATGATGACCCGAAGATAACTCAATGTTAAAGGGAAACACGCTCGATAATGTTAATTACTTCTAGTGAGTGTGGTTGAAACGTTAATACTGATTACTGTAGACATTCTCTTACAGCAAAGTACTACATATGGATAGGTGACGTACAAATGACCATTTCTTGAAACACTGTATACCAACGACAGCACTGTGTGTTGAGTAAACAAATTAAAATTCTCATCCATCTGTTCCTTCTTTTCCTCCTCCAAAGAACAAATCTTGTTATACTCGAACATTCAGACAAAATCGCGTCATCACCAGGACGTTGCGCTAGTGGCCATAGACGGTTCCCCAAAAAGATGTCCAGCAATTGCTTCTATGTGCCATGATTATGGCTGAGAGTGTACACAGAAGAATTAAACAAAGGATATTCGTGTGGTATCGAGATTTTTAAAAATGCTGCTGCACATCCAAAATGGATGGTACACATGGAGCTAGTATGCCTAACCATGGACTCTAGCTTCTTTATTTTATATTGTCCAAAATGTCGACAACATCAAAATCATTGTTTTAATATCGCCCCTCTTTCCCAAAAACTGCGACTTCCTCTGCACTATTAAAAAAAAATAAAATTCTTGTTCCACCACGACTTCGAATAAAGAGCTGTGTCCAATACATAAACAGTAAAACTAATTATGATAGAGATACTCGTGCCACAAATTATGATAGAGATACTCGTGCCAACAGTAAAACTAATTATGATAGAGATACTCGTGCCACAAATTATGATAGAGATACTCGTGCCACAAATTATGATAGAGATACTCGTGCCACAAATTATGATAGAGATACTCGTGCCACAAATTATGATAGAGATACTCGTGCCACAAATTATGATAGAGATACTCGTGCCACAAATTATGATAGAGATACTCGTGCCACAAATTATGATAGAGATACTCGTGCCACAAATTATGATAGAGATACTCGTGCCACAAATTATGATAATAGAGATACTCGTGCCACAAATTATGATAGAGATACTCGTGCCAACAGTAAAACTAATTATGATAGAGATACTCGTGCCACAAATTATGATAGAGATACTCGTGCCACAAATTATGATAGAGATACTCGTGCCACAAATTATGATAGAGATACTCGTGCCACAAATTATGATAGAGATACTCGTGCCACAAATTATGATAGAGATACTCGTGCCAACAGTAAAACTAATTATGATAGAGATACTCGTGCCACAAATTATGATAGAGATACTCGTGCCACAAATTATGATAGAGATACTCGTGCCACAAATTATGATAGAGATACTCGTGCCACAAATTATGATAGAGATACTCGTACCACAAATTATGATAATAGAGATACTCGTGCCACAAATTATGATAGAGATACTCGTGCCACAAATTATGATAGAGATACTCGTGCCACAAATTATGATAGAGATACTCGTGCCACAAATTATGATAGAGATACTCGTGCCACAAATTATGATAGAGATACTCGTGCCACAAATTATGATAGAGATACTCGTGCCACAAATTATGATAGAGATACTCGTGCCACAAATTATGATAGAGATACTCGTGCCACAAATTATGATAGAGATACTCGTGCCACAAATTATGATAGAGATACTCGTGCCACAAATTATGATAGAGATACTCGTGCCACAAATTATGATAGAGATACTCGTGCCACAAATTATGATAGAGATACTCGTGCCACAAATTATGATAATAGAGATACTCGTGCCACAAATTATGATAGAGATACTCGTGCCAACAGTAAAACTAATTATGATAGAGATACTCGTGCCACAAATTATGATAGAGATACTCGTGCCACAAATTATGATAGAGATACTCGTGCCACAAATTATGATAGAGATACTCGTGCCACAAATTATGATAGAGATACTCGTGCCACAAAATGATAATAGAGATACTCGTGCCACAAATTATGATAGAGATACTCGTGCCACAAATTATGATAGAGATACTCGTGCCACAAATTATGATAGAGATACTCGTGCCACAAATTATGATAGAGATACTCGTGCCACAAATTATGATAGAGATACTCGTGCCACAAATTATGATAGAGATACTCGTGCCACAAATTATGATAGAGATACTCGTGCCACAAATTATGATAATAGAGATACTCGTGCCACAAATTATGATAGAGATACTCGTGCCACAAATTATGATAGAGATACTCGTGCCACAAATTATGATAGAGATACTCGTGCCACAAATTATGATAGAGATACTCGTGCCACAAATTATGATAGAGATACTCGTGCCACAAATTATGATAGAGATACTCGTGCCACAAATTATGATAGAGATACTCGTGCCACAAATTATGATAGAGATACTCGTGCCACAAATTATGATAGAGATACTCGTGCCACAAATTATGATAGAGATACTCGTGCCACAAATTATGATAATAGAGATACTCGTGCCACAAATTATGATAGAGATACTCGTGCCACAAATTATGATAATAGAGATACTCGTGCCACAAATTATGATAGAGATACTCGTGCCACAAATTATGATAGAGATACTCGTGCCACAAATTATGATAGAGATACTCGTGCCACAAATTATGATAGAGATACTCGTGCCACAAATTATGATAGAGATACTCGTGCCACAAATTATGATAGAGATACTCGTGCCACAAATTATGATAATAGAGATACTCGTGCCACAAATTATGATAGAGATACTCGTGCCACAAATTATGATAGAGATACTCGTGCCACAAATTATGATAGAGATACTCGTGCCACAATTATGATAGAGATACTCGTGCCACAAATTATGATAGAGATACTCGTGCCACAAATTATGATAGAGATACTCGTGCCACAAATTATGATAGAGATACTCGTGCCACAAATTATGATAGAGATACTCGTGCCACAAATTATGATAATAGAGATACTCGTGCCACAAATTATGATAGAGATACTCGTGCCACAAATTATGATAGAGATACTCGTGCCACAAATTATGATAGAGATACTCGTGCCACAAATTATGATAGAGATACTCGTGCCACAAATTATGATAGAGATACTCGTGCCACAAATTATGATAGAGATACTCGTGCCACAAATTATGATAGAGATACTCGTGCCACAAATTATGATAGAGATACTCGTGCCACAAATTATGATAATAGAGATACTCGTGCCACAAATTATGATAGAGATACTCGTGCCACAAATTATGATAGAGATACTCGTGCCACAAATTATGATAGAGATACTCGTGCCACAAATTATGATAGAGATACTCGTGCCACAAATTATGATAGAGATACTCGTGCCACAAATTATGATAGAGATACTCGTGCCACAAATTATGATAGAGATACTCGTGCCACAAATTATGATAGAGATACTCGTGCCACAAATTATGATAATAGAGATACTCGTGCCACAAATTATGATAGAGATACTCGTGCCACAAATTATGATAGAGATACTCGTGCCACAAATTATGATAGAGATACTCGTGCCACAAATTATGATAGAGATACTCGTGCCACAAATTATGATAGAGATACTCGTGCCACAAATTATGATAGAGATACTCGTGCTGTACTGAAGTCCTATGTAATTCGTCGATCGACGCAACAATTGTTACTCCCTGTGAACCACCGAAACAACGTCCATTTCAGGTTGAACGAGGCACAGGAGGAATCAAATTAACAAATGCCAACAACAACAACAGTTAATAATGACAAGTAAATTAACACACTATCTTCATCATCATCATCATCATTACGTGCCGTCTCCGCATCGAAGGTTGGCTATCATGGAGAGCCATTCAGCTCTCTTACTTTGATAGTGCAGGGTGTCATTGGCTGACTTGTCCATCTTGTGATGTTACTCGTCCATGTTAGTCTTGGTCTGTCTTTTCCTCTTTTACCTTGTATTTTCCCCTCCATGATTACTTTTAGTAGGCTGTTGTGTCTTTTAACACGCCCCAAAAATCCATTTGTCTTGTTTGAATTGTGTTTAGTAGTTCTCTTTTCACTTTTAATTATTTTAAAACATCATTGTTTATTTTCTTTTCTTTCCACTAAATTCTTCCTATTCTTCTACAAACACACTATAACTTGAATAATTAAGCTAACGATAATGTAGACATCTGTATCTTCGAGGTCCTGAACTCAGTTTAACAACTATCACATCCCGGGAACGAGTCCAACTGAGCTAGGTTTTTTTTCTTAAAAAATCACTAGAGGGATTACCGTCTTCGGAACCTCGCCTACCGTCAGAAGGCAATGACAAACCACTAACGTATAATCCTTATAGACAGTTCATCATCGAGTGCCGTCTCCGCATCGAAGGTTGGTTACCACGGAGCGCCTTTCCGTTCTATCTCTTGCCTTGATGGTGCAGTTTGTCATATGCTGACTTGTCCATCTTTTGATTTTACTCATCCATGTTAGTCTTGGCCTGCCTCAGCCTTAATTACCCTGTATTTTTCCTTTCAATATTACTTTTAGCAGGCTGTTGTGTCTTTTAAGATGCCCCAAAATTTCTTTTGTCTCGTTCTAATTGTGTTTAGTAGTTCTCTTTTTATTTTTTTTGTTTTAAAACTTCATCATTTGTTTTCTTTTCCTTCCATCCAATTCTACCTATTCTTCTATAAATCCACATTTCAAAGGCTTCAATTTTCTGTTCTGTTTTCTGGTCTAATGTCCATGTTTCTGCACCATACAGGAATATTGAGAAGATATAACATTTTGCTATTCTTAGTTTTAGCTCTGGTGTTGTTTGTTTTAATGTTAGTATGTTCTTCAAAGCATTAACATTACTTTTTGCCATTCCTATTCTTTTGTTTATTTCAGTTTTACATTCTCCATCATTGGTTATAGTATGTCCGAGGTAGTTGTAGCTCTGAACTGTCTCCAGGTCTATTTCTTCAACTTTGATATTCACATTTAGATTTTGAGGATTTTCTTTGTTAATGATCATAGTTATAGTCTTTTTGATATTCATGTCTAATCCACATTTTTTTGCTTATCATATTTATTTCAATAAGTAATTGTTGCAGATCTTTATGATTTTATTTTCTGTTAGTAATACATCATCAGCATATCTTAGGTTATTGATTATCTTTCCATTAATGGTTAGGCCTGGCATCTCTGTGATGTTTTTAAAGGTTTGCTCAGTGTATAGATCGAATAAGCTTGGTGATAGGATGCATCCCTGTCTTACTCTTCTTTTTATATCAATGGGTGTAGAGTTCTCTTTGTTATATTTCTTTGTTGCTGTTTGCTCCCAGTACAAATTCTAGACAGTTCACAGCCAGAAAAACGCTGGGGTAACAGCAATGTGCTGCAACAAAATACGCTACTTACTTTTTAATTATCCTTGCCTGTGCTACAGGATTCGTGTGCTGTGCTTATATCGTATTTTTTATTCAGATAAGAGATATTAGCACTTACTGAGACTAGTAGCAAGCGATGGTGACGGTACTTATACAAAAACCAGAAGCAACAATTAACGATTTGTCTTTAGCTTGCGACCCATGGTGTGTGTTTTTTTTTTCAATTCCCAACAGTACCCTATATGAGCGATGTGGTCGGTATCACGCCAGGCCGTGCTACCTTTCCAGAAAAAATCTCTGGTACCTATTTTTCAGAGGCTGGATGAACCCAGAAGCCATGTTAACCCGAAAGCAATGAGAATTAATCACTTCTGGGAATTGAACTGGGACCCTTCTGGTCAAGCCCCTTAACGCTAACGACCCAGCAACCGCTGCTCGACATTTGACCTTTAAAAGAGTACCATAATAATTTTGATTATGTCTAACTTATTGTAAACTTGGAATCCTCCAATCTCTGTCACTATATACTGGTGCCTTTATGGCTAATACATATACAAATATAAGAAGCAAATGATGGACATCATATATAAATATAGACTGAACGAATTAACGTTAGAGAGTGAACGTATTCTTTTCTGTAAGTGATCGTTTCAGTAGATTATAAATATCATAATCGAAATATTATTTTAAAAAAAAAACATAATTTAATTAATTTATAAATTAATATTAAGCGCTAACGTCGCTACCAAATAAAATACAATAATAAATACATGTGAGATGCGATGCTTGAGAAAAGTAACAAACAACACAAGAAGAGATAGAATATCAAATGAAACCATAAGAAAAATGGTAGGAACAAAACCCTGCCAAGAATATATAGAACAACAACAACTTAAATGGTTTGGCCACCTGGTCAGAATGAATCCTTACCAATCACCATCAAGGGCGTTCTTCTCGAGAATGCATGGAAAAAGACCAAGAGGAAGACCCAGAAGAAGATGGATAGATGCTGTGACAGTGACATGTAACAACAGAGGAAAATCACTAATTCAGACAGTTCGAGCAGCACAAGAACGACAAATGATATAAACCACGACACCTTTTAGGTATCAGTGAAAAGAGAAAAGAAGAAGAAGAACGTCGCTACCGATATTTCTGAGCCTGCCCACTGAAAAAAGGGGGGGGGGGCAGAGACAGACCAATAGATGTGACGTTTTCAGCATTGTTTGATTGTATGTAAAATGAGGTCAGCCGTCTATAACTGGCATAGCTCGAGACGTCACAAGTATTGGGGTGTTTTCAGCAAACAGGCTCAGAGATATCGGTGGCGACGGCGCAAGTTGTGTATAAGTATCACCATCATCAGGTGTCATGCCCGGAAGCTTTAGCGATCATGTCTCACCATCTTACTCTTAGGCCAGTGCTTCCCATCAATTTAATTGGTGATTTTATTTTCTGCGCCACATTGTTAAATTGCCTAGTATCCTCTCTTGTTGTCTTCCCCTGTTTCTTTTCCCCTAAGTTTTTCCTGTTGTTACAACGCTTTCCAATTTTCATCATCGAATCACACGCCTATTAATGTGAACTGTCTTTTTCTTGATATAATTTGTTTGCTTGCTTGCGTGCGTTCGCCCGATGACTAAAGGAGTATACCTCTTCATCATCCGCCCTTAAAAGGACGTTAAGTGGGCGTGTCTGCGTTGTGTTGTAGTTTACAGTATAACTGATATTTGCGCCTTTCGGCCCAACACATCCGACTTCAGCATGCAATTTTTTAGTACCGGGTTGTCTTCCCTCTTCGATCCCTACTCACTTGGCCAGACTAGACAGATTAATCTGTTACTAGAGGCACCACGGAGAGGTGGAGCAGCGTCTGGATGGTTCTGGTTCTCCGATCCTGGCGCAAGCCATCACAAGACATCAGCTCTGGGTCGCTGACAACTTCCAGCTTTGGTGCTGTGATGCGCACCTTCGCCTCCTGATAGAATTTAAAATAGTTCTTTGTGTTCTGGCATTTTCATGACTTCTTCATTGCTCTTTTAAATTTGTGTATTGTATTCTCAACATTCTTATATAATACTACATTTCTGTGACTTCCAAATACTCTCATCATCATCATCATCATTAACATCATCATCATCATGCTCCACACCGGTTGGCGTAGGCGATCATGTCATTCCACATTCTTCTATCTACCGTGCATCGTCTCAGCTCTGTTGTTGACTGTTTTCCATGCCATGACACCTAGCTATCCAGTATTACTCTCTTAGCGTTAGTATAATAATTAATACTCGACGTATAGTTCCTCTCGCAGCAGCACAGGTTCAATGGGTTTCAGTAAATGTAACACGTGTTTCAACTTATTTTATTGGCTTATGTAAGGAATGTCACGTTTTGTTTTCCAGTTTAAATATTAGGCAACGGTAAAGGGGTTGTTGTAAACGTTCAAAAGTTACAATCTTGGCCGTGACGTAAAAACAGAGAACAGCACTAGGCAAAATTTGCGGTCACTTGTTGTATACGGGTAATTGTTATAATTTAGGGGAAGCTTAAGAAACGCGTTGATAAGCGAACCAGCAGGGTGTACGTTTGTTGGGCAACTGGAACGTCGAAATTAATGCATATTTTTACTTACAGTTTTTTTTTTTTACTATAACCAGTGATGGGAAATGTACAACTGAAATAAATAAAAGAATAGGTATGGCAAAAAGTAATTTCAATGCCATGAAAAATATACTAACATCAAAACAAATAACACCAGGGCTAAAACTAAGAATAGCAAAAATGTTACATCTTTCTCAATATTCCTGTATGGTGCAGAAACATGGACATTAGACCAGAAAACAGAACAGAAAATTGAAGCCTATGAAATGTGGATTTATAGAAGAATAGGTAGAATTGGATGGAAAGAAAAGAAAACAAACGAGGAAGTTTTAAAACAATTAGAAATTAAAAGAGAACTACTAAACACAATTAGAGCAAGAGAAATGCAATTTTTGGGTCATGTTAAAAGACACAACAACCTAATAAAAGTAATATTGGAAGGGAAAATACAAGGTAAAAGAGGCAGAGGCAGACCAAGACTAACACGGACGAGTAACATCAAAGATGGACAAGTCAGCCTATGACAATCTGCACCATCAAAGCAAAAGACATAGTGGAATGGCGCTCCATGGTAGCCAACACTCGATGCGGAGACGGCACTCAATGATGATGATGATAGTATTTTTTAAACTTAAAAGTCAGCTTTCAATAATCACAATTTATCCCGCTATAGGACGCCGGAACAGGCGATAATTTCATGCAATTAATTTTAAGAGGAAATGATTCGGAGAAATAGAAGACGCGTAGAGGAAAGAACCTCGCCAAGTCTCGAATTGGTGTATATGGAATATTGATTTAGTTCCCACACGTTTTTGACCATCAGTACATTTTTGGGCAACCTGGTCAGAACCACGTCAGTATAGTATTTATCACCCCCCCCCTCGTTTTCAGGACACTATGAACTTGAAATTAAAAAATGTAAACAAGCCTATATCCAAGCGACTCACAGCTGACAATTGGCACTGAACCCATACCGATAAAGATCCTACTTATTTAGCTATTAATAGTCCTGAATACAGATCAGTCCAGTCACCAACTAGTCTGGTCAGTGAGGAGGGATCGACGATGGAAGGCAAACCCTGTTAGAGATGCCGTGACAAAAGTTTGGGTGTATTGTGCCAGAAAGCGCATAAATCTAGGATATCTCAGGTTGGTGTAAATAACAACACAAATTGACTTGTGTTAATCTGTCTGTCTGTTTGTCTATCTATCTGTCTGTCTGTCTGTCTGTCTGTCTGTCTGTCTGTCTGTCTGTCTGTCTGTCTGTCTATCTATCTATCTATCTATCTATCTATCTATCTATCTATCTATCTATCTATCTATCTATCTATCTATCTATCTATCTATCTATCTATCTATCTATCTATCTATCTATCTATCTGTCTGTCTGTCTGTCTGTATGTCTGTCTGTCTGTCTGTCAGTCTGTCTGTCTATCTATTGTCCTTTCGAGCCGAAGACAGCACAAAGGGCAGAACCAGAATCTCAAAAACAGAAACCTTGCGTGCCAAAATGGCACATCATCATCATCAAGTACCGGGCCTACTGGCGAAGGGGATCATGTCTCTCTACAACTTTCGATCTCGGCAGCTATTTATCATTTCTGTTGTTGACCTTCTGCCAAGTCATTCTCTTAAGCTGTCTGTTATTTTTTCTCTTTGCTTCCCTCTATCTCTTCGTCCCTCAATTTTTCCAGTTGTTACAATATATTCCAGTTGTTCTCTTCTCATTACATGGCCAAAAAATGATGATTGTTTCTTCCAAATATTGGAAATTAGCTCTCTTTTTGCTTTGACCTCTCTCAGAACATCTTCATTACTCTTCTTAGCTGTCCATGGTATTCTCAACATTCTTCTGTAAAACCACATTTCTACAGACTCCAGTGATTTCTTTGGTCTGTTGTCCCATTGTCCATGATTCGCATCCATATGTTAAGACTGGCTCTACGTAACAAGTCTTGGAAAACATATCAGTGAGAACTGTACAGTAATTCTGACAAAGCACGTTCAATCAAAAAAACAATTCACCAAAAGCAAACAATCAGAACAAGCAATAACTACATCTGGTGTCGCTAGTAATCGATAAAAACATAACGTAATACAGCTTGATATATGAACGAATTCTTCGCCTGATCAAAATTGTCATACACGGAGTATTCCCTGTGTAAAATCAATATGCATAAGTGGTAATGTATTGTATGTTTTGTTAAGGTAAGGAATACTCCGTTGTTTATAATAATATTGGGAAAGTGTGATGTAATAAGTTTCATCCGAGTAAGCAGCAGCAGTAGGAGGTGCGAGTGCCAGCGTTGTTCCTGGCTGTCTTTATCTTTCCCAACTCATCAACCAGAATCATCATCGAGTGCCGTCTCGGCAACGAAGGTTGGCTACCATGGATCGCCATTCCACTCTATTTCTTGATTTGATGGTGCAGGTTATCATAGATTTCTTGTTCATCTTTTGATGTTACTTGTCCATGTTAGTCTTGGTCTGCCTTTGCCTCTTTTACCTTGTATTTTCCCTTCCAATATTACTTTTAGTAGACTGTTGTGTCTTTTAACGTGCCCCAAAAATTTCATTTCTCTTCTCTTAATTGTATTTAGAAGTTCAACCAAAGTACTCAATCTTTATCGTTTTTAGCTGGTTCAGCTAGAGAGTAATTGGGTGGGATTTATTGAACTACCATCATCGTATAGGTAGGCCATTGCAATAACAACTACACTAATGAAGCTCGCATATCTAATCAACTAATATCATAACCGATATAGCGGGTGTTTGTTGCCACAATGTGTTTATTTTTATTATTCCAAATGCGTGACTAATGTAGAAAAGGCTTGAAAGAAAACTGATCTCTAAAAAAATACAGAGGATATTTTTTGTTTAATACACTTAAATAAATAGGTTGAACCCTAACTGAGATGCAAATCACGTGACACCGTGCAACACATGCCATATTAATGTGAAAGCTTGAAATAACGAAAGCTGTTTCCGTGTCATCCAATAATCACAAACACGCTGTCATGCCACTCAACAATCACAAAACGTATAAATCTACACGTCGCATCAACAACTACACAGCTCCTCTTCTCGCTCGCCATTAGAGAGATGCTAAATTTACACACACACCTGTGTGTTACCGGGGCCTCATTATGAGGGAAGTAAAGAATAGTGACACTGTGATCTTCCAGTCATGTCGTAAGAGACGACTAAGTAGGTTGACCGATGGCTTGTCATTGTAAAAAGTATTGTTATGGAAACAGAACACTAGATTTTAGAAGCAGTGATTTCTGTAATATGGGCCATTTTGATGAGATTGAAATGCAACAAAAAACTTCAAAGAGATTGAAATGCAACAAAAAGGAGATGCTAAAGCTATATACAAACAAATTGAGGAATTAACAGGAAGAAAAACGCAATAAAAAAATGGATGTCTAAGATCAAAGGAAGGAGAACTGTTGATTGATCAAGAAAACATAAGGGAACGATGGACAGAATACATTAAAGGTCTTTATAATGAAAAAAACGAACGGAAGTAAATATTAAGGATAATGGAGAAGGACCAGAAATACTCAGAGAAGAAGTGGAAGATGCCTTCCGCCATATGAAAGCAGGCAAAGCTCCTGGACCACAAAATATAACTAAAGAAGAGATTGAAGACATGGGTGATTTTGGAATAGCAATAATAACAAAAATATTGAATGATATCTACAACAGTGGATATATACCAGACGACATGCTCAAATCAATATTCATAGCCCTACCAATGAAATCGGGTGCGATTGAATGCGATGATCATCGCACAATAAGCCTCATGAGTCATATGACTAAGATATTACTAAGAATCATCATACGAAGAGTGCGAAACAAAATCAGTCCAGAAATTAGCGATGAACAGTGTGGTTTTGTTAGAGATAAAGGAACAAGCCATGCCATTTATATCATAAGATCTTTAGTAGAAAGAGCCATAGAGGTGAAAACAGATCTGTACCTATGTTTCATAGATTACACCAAGGCATTTGACAAAGTAAAGCACCAAGAAATAATCAAAATTTCAGGAAAGCATAAACATAGACAGCAAAGATCTAAGAATAATAATGAACATGTACTGGCCACAAACAGTGGCCATAAGAACTGGAAACCAATTGGGAATGTTTCAACAAATAAAACAGGGTGTTAGACAAGGTTGTGTGCTGTCACCAGATTTGTTTAATATTTATAGTGAGATTATTTTAAGATCCATAAGGGACATGCCTGGAATAACAATTGGAGGTCATAATATAAATAATCTAAGGTATGCTGATGATACAGTCTTAATCGCTAAGAGTGAAAATGAGTTACAAGAAATGTTGGACATTATAGTGCAAGAAAGCAAAAATAAAGGACTCAGCCTTAATAGCAAAAAGACAGAGGTAATGGTAACAACAAAGAAAAAGACATCACCTCAGTGCAAAATAAAGACAAGTGGAACAATATTAAAACAGGTAAATGGATTTAAATATTTGGGAACTTTGTTAACCTCAGACGGAAGATGTACAAACGAGGTGAGATGCAGAATGGCTCAGGCAAAAGCAGCTTTCCAAAAAATGAGGAAGATACTATGCAATTCATTTTTGACAATAGAAACAAGAAAAAGAGATCTTAAATGTTACGTTCCGCTTGGACTGACATGCTCCTTTGGCTTTTACTTTTTTCTTGCTACCGGACATTTGATTTGCCAGCTTGCACTCTCTGCTAAATACAAGGTATGTATGCTTGTCTTATAAACCCCATGATTTGACGAAGCTAAGGAAAGTTAGCGCAGTTCGTGTTTTTAAAGACATAATGTTCTCACTGAGATACACCTCTCGCTGAAAGCTGCAGTTAGAATATAACCTGATAAAAGAGCAGTAGGTTTAGTCGAGTTGCTTGTGCGTAATTTCTCAGCATAATAACAGATTGTTCTCAGATAATGAAAAAATAATAACAACTGTGAAAACCTATGTTTAAGCTGTTCAAACCAGGAACGCATTAATAAAAACAATAAACACAAACAGGATTAATTCTTCTTTACATTTCAACATTCAGAAACAACGTTATTGTTTGCATTGTAATGCTGAACTAATAATAATTTTTTTTTACACATTTATTGTACTATCTATTTTCAGTGTCACGTGATGATATCCGGTTAGATTAATCTCGTAAGTTTTTAGGATAACTCGCGCCAGAGAAAGAGAACTGAGATTTCAAATATCAACTTTCCTTATAGCTATACCCTAAACCTGTATACCATAATAGCTATACCCTAAACCATTATACCGTTATAGCTATACACTAATCCTTTATACCCTTATAGCTATACCATAAACTCTTGTACTCTATAGCTATACCCTTAACCTTTATACCCTATAGCTATACCCTAAACCCTTAAACCCTATAGTTATACCCTAAACCCATTATACAATATAATTATACCCTAATCCTTAAACCTTTAAGCCCTATAGCTATACCCTAAACCCTTATACTCTATAGCTATACCCTAAACCCTTATACTCTACAGCTATACCCTAAGCCCTTATACTCTATAGCTATACCCTAAACCCTTATACTCTATAGCTATACCCTAAACCCTTATTCCTTATAGCTGTACCCTAAATATCGAAATACTTTCAGAGTGAGTTATGAGGTAAAAATCATAATTTGGCGTCAAGACGTCTTAATACAACTTGTATTGTTTCAAATAAACTGTTGGAAGGTCTACCATTCAGGTGCTATCAAGCTGCATTGGCCTAGTCTTTCTCTCCGATCCACCAAGTGTGTGAAAAGGGATAAAGTTGGAGACACTTTCTGTGTAAGACATGCCATTTCTTTCTATTATAGGTCTATGTTCAGACAAGTGCTCAGAGACGGAGTCAGACCTGCAGAACTACCAGACAGCAGCTGTAAACGTTGTCCTGATAGCTTGTTAATCTAAACACTCGATAGACTGCAGATACTAAGCAAGTGCGATATAGCAGCAACAGCTCCAAACTGTTCACAAGGGGGTTGAATTGATTGCTTCTGAAGACTAAAAGATTGGCATTCTCAAATCCAGTCATCATCATCATCATCCTGTGCCATACCGGTTGGCGTAGGCGATCATGTCCTTCCACAATCTTCTATCCACAGTGCATCGTATCAGTTCTGTTGACTGTTTTCCATGCCATGACACCAAGCTATCCATTATTTTCTCTCTTTGTCGTCCGCGATCTCTCTTTCCTTTTATTTTGCCAGTTGTAACCAAGTATTCCAACTTTCCTCTTCTCATGACGTGCCCGAAAAATGTTGCTTGCTTCTTTCTGATGTTTTTTAAGAGCTCCCTTTTTGTGTTGGCCTCTTTGAGAACTTCCTCATTGGCCTTTTTAGCTGTACAGGCTTGCCTCCATTACAGACTTTAAAAGGGGATCGAGTGGCCGAGCAGAAACAAAATCATTGTTGTTGTTATGTCTGAAGGACGGAGATTCGAATCACGATAGGGTAAAAAAGTGGAGGAGAAATGAAACAAATAATGGCACGGTTAAAGCTTTACGCAACTGATGGACGACACAAATTTGAACGACGTTTCATCTCAATAGGCCATCGACAGGAACAAACAAACAGAATTCTAAGGGTAAAAAATTGTTTTTTTTCTCTTTCGTTGGTGAAATAACAAATTTGATCTGAACATCTCTTGACGACTGGTAGGCTTGCAGCATTTATTCTCCTTCTCTGTTCTCCAGAACTGAGATAAATTCCGTAATGAAGTTAATACACGCTTCCACGCAAATGAACACATACAGTAACACATGTTCATACACATACATGCATAATTAAACATCTGCTCACTCTCAATCACACATTGTTATATAATAGAAGCACACAGAATGTAATACTCACACGCTTTAATTTTGTTTCGTTTGTCTGTGCTGCGGTACCAATGTCCATGATTTTTATAAACTGTCTCCGGGTGTCGGCATCCATAATTGTAAGGTTGTACTTGCTGGCATTGTTGGCAGCTTCCTGAGCAAACCTATCTGACGCAAGCCTTTCATCAAGCTGTAGATAGACGTGATATAATTCGTCTCATTGCTAGTCATTAGTTTCTTTTGTCATTTTCTTACTAGTTGTCTACAATCTACCATTTGTCTATTAGTTGTCGACTATCTACCATTTGTTTACTAGTTGTATACAATCTGCCATTTGTTAAATAGTTGTCTACAAGTTACCATTTGTTAACTAGTTGTTTACAATCTACCATTTATTTACTAGTTGTCTACAATCTACCGTTTATTTACTAGTTGTCTACAATCTACCGTTTATTTACTAGTTGTCTACAATCTACCGTTTGTTTACTAGTTGTCTACAATCTACCATTTATTTACTAGTTGTCTACAATCTACCATTTGTTAAATAGTTGTCTACAAGTTACCATTTGTTTACTAGTTGTCTACAATCTACCATTTATTTACTAGTTGTCTACAATCTACCGTTTATTTACTAGTTGTCTACAATCTACCCATTTATTTACTAGTTGTCTACAATGTACCGTTTATTTACTAGTTGTCTACAATCTACCCATTTATTTACTAGTTGTCTACAATCTACCATTTATTTACTAGTTGTCTACAATCTACCATTTATTTACTAGTTGTCAACAATCTACCATTTGTTAAATAGTTGTCTACAAGTTACCATTTGTTAACTAGTTGTTTACAATCTACCATTTATTTACTAGTTGTCTACAATCTACCGTTTATTTACTAGTTGTCTACAATCTACCATTTATTTACTAGTTGTCTACAATCTGCCGTTTGTTTACTAGTTGTCTACAATCTACCATTTATTTACTAGTTGTCTACAATCTACCATTTGTTAAATAGTTGTCTACAAGTTACCATTTGTTTACTAGTTGTCTACAATCTACCATTTATTTACTAGTTGTCTACAATCTACCGTTTATTTACTAGTTGTCTACAATCTACCCATTTATTTACTAGTTGTCTACAATGTACCGTTTATTTACTAGTTGTCTACAATCTACCCATTTATTTACTAGTTGTCTACAATCTACCGTTTGTTTACTAGTTGTCTACAATCTACCATTTGTTAAATAGTTGTCTACAAGTTACCATTTGTTTACTAGTTGTCTACAATCTACCATTTATTTACTAGTTGTCTACAATCTACCGTTTATTTACTAGTTGTCTACAATCTACCGTTTGTTTACTAGTTGTCTACAATCTACCGTTTGTTTACTTGTTGTCTACAATCTACCGTTTGTTTACTTGTTGTCTACAATCTACCATTTATTTACTAGTTGTCTACAATCTACCGTTTGTTTACTAGTTGTCTACAATCTACCATTTATTTACTAGTTGTCTACAATCTACCATTTATTTACTAGTTGTCTACAATCTACCATTTATTTACTAGTTGTCTACAATGTACCGTTTGTTTACTAGTTGTCTACAATGTACCATTTATTTACTAGTTGTCTACAATGTACCGTTTGTTTACTAGTTGTCTACAATGTACCGTTTGTTTACTAGTTGTCTACAATCTACCGTTTGTTTACTAGTTGTCTACAATCTACCATTTATTTACTAGTTGTCTACAATCTACCATTTATTTACTAGTTGTCTACACGCTACCATTTCATAACAACGTGTTTGAAATTCATTTCAAGTTTAAAATGAAGAAAAAAAATACATAAAGCATATACTAGCTTTACACAACAATAGTAGTTGTCCATCTTATACGCTAATAGCAGCACTTTCAGAGTTGTGTTGTTGCACTTCTGCGCAGTGTGTGAAGTGGACTAAAGAATAAATGGAAACTCATCTATTGCAAAAGTAGAAGGAAGAAAGAAAGAAAGAAATAAATAAACCATCACGCCCACTAACGTAAATGGAATATGGTTGGACATTTTTAAACGTGGACACATTTATGGATACTGTGAACATCATTTTATTAGCATTATATTTATTATCCAGAAAAGGATCCTGTGCTTTGTAGAACACTTACCACTGTTCTATCTTGGTTCCACGATTTATAGCGATAATAATCAATTACTAGAGTCGTCTGTGGGTTAACGAAGGTGACTGGAGTCGTCTGTGGGTTAACGAAGGTGTCGCTAATGCCACAATTAGACAACATTCCACGCGTATCTAGTTTACGTATGGTCAAAGTTGAATACAAAGATGTATTTCTTCCTCTTTCCCTCCTCATTTAATTTCCAGCATCGAAGGGAGATATAAATTGCGGTCTTTTGCTCTTCTGGCCTCCGCTGCTGTTATGTTACCTAGTGCTTCTAAAATTTCGTCAATCCATCTTTTTCGTAGTCGGCCCATAGGTTTTTGGGGTTTATCGATGGCTCGTTGTGTTGTGTTTTGATCTTTCTGCCTTGTCACGTGGCCAAACCATTTTATCTTGTATATATATATATATTCATATATTCATATATTCATTTCTGATCTTATCTCTCAGACTGTTTCGTCTAACACATTTCATCTCAGTAGAGATTATTTTTCTTACTGTTCTTGCATGTAGGGTCCAGGACTGGCATTGGTAGCACAACGTTGAGATGAAGATTGTATTGTAGATTCCAGGACTGGCAGTGGTAGCACAACGCTGGGATGAAGATTGTCTTGAAGAGTCCAGGACTGGCATTGGTAGCACAACATTAAGATGAAGATTGTATTGTAGAGTCTAGAACTGGAATTGGTAGCACAACATTAAGATGAAGATTGTATTGTAGAGTCTAGGACTGGAATTGGTAACACAACATTAAGAGAAAGATTGTATTGTAGAGTCCAGGACTGGCATTGGTAGCACAACATTAAGATGAAGATTGTATTGTAGAGTCCAGGACTGGTATTAGAAGTACAACGTTGAGATGAAGATTGTATTGTAGAGGCCAGGGCTGGCACTGGTAGCATAACGCTGGGATGAATATTGTAGAGTGCCCGTTTTGCCACGAGAGATATCTCCTTCTTGGACAGTAGTGGTGATAGTTTAAAATCTCTTCTGGCCTGACCTTTCTCTGTGAACTTAAAATATGACTGTACCAAATTAGACGATCCTACATAAGGGCTTTCCAGAAGAAGAATTGAAGCTTCTTCTTTTCTTTTTACTTTTATTTCTCTTCTTGTGCTGCCGCTCTATTTCTTCAAATGCTATGCTTGCTGGCGTTGGTATTTATGTTTCTCCATAACTTACCATCTCTGTACGCGTTTACGCATTATTTTGTTGATGTTCAACCATGTCATTTTCTTAAGCTGTGTAGTACATTTTTTATTCTCTGACTCTTATTACCTCAATGTGCCAAGTTCTCATAATATGTTCCAGCTATTCCCTTTTCATAGCTTAAAATGTGATGATTGCTTCCCCCTGAAGTTGTTGGTAACACCAGTATCCTTCTTACTTCTCTGTTTTAGAAAGTTTTCGCTACTCTTTTTGACTAATCTTGGAATGTATTCTCAACATTTTAAAATGTAAAACCACATCTCTGTGGCCTGTAAAGGTTTTCTTTTCTCTTCTTCGATTGTCCACGATTCCTTAGTATATGCCAGGATCGGTTCTATATGGCACGCTTCTTCTATCCTTCCTCCTATGCCGTTGGCGTCGAGGGGAGATGCAATCTGCGATTCTTTGCTCTTCTATTGACCTCTTCTGGTGTTATCCCTCCTAGGTACTCTAGTATTTCCTTTATCTCCCTCCATCTCTTTCTCGGTCTTCCTCTTACTCTGGCGTTTCCGTAGCGTTTGTTTACGTCTTATGGTTTGTATATGGCACTGGAAACTGCATTTCTTACCTCTATTGTCAAAGATGGGATACAGATTGTTTTTTTTTTCCCTCATTTTCTGGAATGTCGTCTTTGCTTGAGATATTTTGCTTCTGACTTCTGCTGTGCATATACCATATATAAAAATTATTATTTTCAATCCTAGATATTTTAATTTGAGGACCTTTGAGCGTCTTGAAAGAATCTTTGAACATTTATTCTGTCTTTTGGCCGGTCGTTTTCTCTTCACAGTTCATTCGTTCATTAGATGCCGAGGAAAACGATCTTCAGGCACGCACGATACAAGATTTATCTAGCAGTCTACTCAAGGTCACCAGTGCACATATTTTGTAGTTAAGAGAAATGGCCTTTGTCAAGAAGAGAAAAGACGAAAATAGAACGAGTAAAAAAAAAAAAAAACTAATGTCGAATGCATAGCATCGTGGGAAAATATTGGAAATTCATTGAAGGTCAGGAAGAAATTAATTTGATTATCTCATGGGCAATATTGCCAAAAACAGTTATGATGCACATCTATAGAAATAACGATGAGGTTTCGTCACTAGACGTTCTAGAACTGAGAGAAAAAACATCAGAGGAGTTCTCAAGCTTGACAGGCTAACAGACATCTGGCACCGACAAGGAAACTTCAGCTCACTACGTCAAGATTAGCTTTAGGAAAAGGAAGAAAAGGGGGGGGGGTGAGCTCACTACGTCAAGATTAGCTTTAGATAAAGGAGCGGGGGGGGTGGTGGTGGTGAGCTCACTACGTCAAGATTAGCTTTAGATAAAGGAGCGGGGGTGGGGGGGGTGAGCTCACTAAGTAAAGATTAGCTTTAGATAAAGGAGTGGGGGGGGTGGTGAGCTCACTACGTCTAGATTAGCTTTAGGAAAAAGAAGTGGGAGTGAGTTATATGTATAAAGTATGCTATATGGCCTTTGGCGTCTTGACAGACGGTTGGTTGCAAGCAATCACTATAAGTCAGTAGTTTGGTAAAGCATTAGTGTCTCATACTGGGTGCTGCTTTACTGAACATCTTCTCTCGTGGTTGAATTTGCCAATCCTGGACAGACAGATCCATCCACAGAACGAGCATGGTGTACCCGCGGTACCATCCTTGTCTCTTTTCTCTTGCGCCTTTTGTCTTCTGAATTTGAATCAGCACTGTCTCGAAAGTTCGTGCCAATTTTTATGTTTGCTCTCCATATGCTACGATCCGCAGCCACATTTTCCCAGTTCCTTTCACTTACAGAAAGTTCCCTCAAGGAAGCCTTGCAAACATCCTTATATCTCAACACTGGTCTCCCCTTTGGCCTCTTTCCGTCCCTAAGTTCGCCATACAAAATGTGTTTGTGAATACAATTGTTTGCCATTCTTCTTACATGGCCCAGCCAAGATCGATACCTGTTATATTATGTATATCAAAGACACTACTTAATTGAGTTATTTGCGGGTCAGCATCATTAAGCTCCAAACATGTCCATAGGTGCCCTCAGATCCCCTCCTCAGCAAATCCCGCAGTGTTCAGCAATTGAAGACTCCAGTTCTGTGTTGGCTGATAAGTCTTTTTATACGTCCACTAAGTTTCTCATGTCTGGCAGTACCAAGCTAAACTCCCATCTCTTTCATCAGAAGGGTGACGTGGACTCATAATGTTGTCGAAGTCCTGTGCCCTGCCCACATCTCGGAGGGCATTGATGACGTCCGCCCGATTCATTGGTTGACCGTCTTCAGCTAGCCAACATGTCCGCTCTTTCATTTCCCCGTACTCCCGCATGTCCAGGGACGTAGACAAAGGTGACCCTGTGTGTTTTTGACTTCTGCAATCACTCTATCCATTGCCTGCGTATAGAGCCCGCCTCCACTTTTTTTTACCATGCTCATCGAACCACTTAGTATACAAACGTGGGTGCAGTCTTATGACTCTAACCATTTGAATGTCCTGGCCACTACCATCACCTTCATCGTCATGCTACTCGTGGTCATGACGTATGCACCACTGTATTCTTTGGCTATTCTGCCTGCCGAGCGTGCTTTAAATGCCAATTCACTCCTTTGGTGTCGTATTTCGGATCTATCTGTATAGACGACTGCATCTTTCTCATCGGTGTTATCGCAGATGAGACCGTTGACCTCCGCATTGACCACGACTGGGTTCTGCTTCCTACATTTCCTGTCAAGTGTGACAATACACAAGAATGTTCCCATGAATGACGTAAGCGACGGTATCCACTCCCCGCCAGCATTGATATTGGTAAGCACACAAATCTTCTTGATGATACCTTCTGCTCGGCCCACCCATGATTTACATGTAACAATACTTAATTGTAGTCATTACATTCTAGTAATATTGTAAAGCATAACACATATAAATAACATAAAGAAACATAACCTTCGAGTATAAATTAATAAAAAAAACAGAAACATCCCATAATTTGTTATATATATATATATATATATATATATATATATATATATATATATATATATATAAAGTACCCGTCACGCCAAGTGGCGTATAGGGAATATGGTGTTAGTGACCATAAATTTTACAGACCTTCGGCACATGATTTCTGGGGTAATGTGGTCGGTATTACGCCCGTGCCGCTTTATTTTCCCAGAAAAAAATCCGGTACCCATTAAAGGCTGGGAGAACCGGAGCCGTGGGTTGAGATCGAACCCTACATCTTGTACTTTGTAGACCAGTTCACTAACCACTGAGCTATCGCGGCTCATATATATACATATAT
The DNA here is from genome assembly GCA_032433765.1 of Megaustenia siamemsis. NCBI lineage: Eukaryota > Metazoa > Mollusca > Gastropoda > Stylommatophora > Ariophantidae > Megaustenia > Megaustenia siamemsis. The sequence continues at coordinate 107,735,145 of JAVIAB010000092.1, forward strand.
ATATCCGTTCTTTTTTCTTTACCGTAACTCTGAAAGGTGATGGAAGAACATTGCCATCTGCAACTAACTTCCCATACATATCTGCAAATGCTCGTTAGGAGCAAAAACATCAAGTTCCATTCTTTGATCATGTCTTTCCTTCTTTTCTTGTCTTCTACGTTTCTCTCGCTCATTTATCATTGTATCAGAACATCAGGAATGATCAAGAATATTAAATATGAAACTAACCGAACGCAAAATATGTATAGTCCTTAGTGACAGTCAATGTTCATTAGCGCATAAATACTTAAAGAATCGCATTATGCGACCGTTAATCTGGAGATAAAGAATTAAAATCTATTTACAAAAACATTTTGTCAATGTATTTTAAAAACGGCTAAAGCACAAATGCATATCTCACTAAAACGTCAGCGATATCGTCAGCTTTATGCAGATTTTCTACACAGTTTCTGAAGCATCTTAAGTTTTTGTTTGCAAGAGAGATAGATGCGGCTACTCATAATAACAACTAGACAGTGCACACCTACATTGGACATTTATTACTTATCAGTTTCAAAATGAGACATTTCAAAATGCGTCGATTATTCTTCTTTCTTAACTAACAAAACTGTCAGTTAGTCTATGTCGTGAGACGCTTTTCTGGGCAATAACAAAATTCTTTCATTTCGTGCCGCTCGTGGCCATGCTACCCAGGCTATCACACGCCTGGTTCTATTCTATTCTATTCTTGGAATCAGTTTCATTGCAGTGGGAGCATTCCCATACTAGGTCCACGGCCATTCCCTGTATTTCCAGATGCGCATGCTGACTGATTGTTCTTGTAAGGTGTTGATTGTAGATACATCCGCCTTTCCCACATATCACTCCGGTTCGACCAGCCAGCCTTTCCACCTTTAGATTCACCAGTCTTTCAACGTACTCATCATATTGTCCAATCCATTCACCTACTCTTCTCTTAAAGAATGAAGACAAACCATGGCGATGTCCTCTTTGTCGAGAGCAAGGCCACACTCAGTGCCAGCGAGTTTATCGGCCATTTCATTGCCATGTTCATCAGCGTGCTGTGGACAGTACACCCATATTAATGCGCTTACATTAAAGCCATGCACTTCTATCGGAGAGACTCTTGTCATTCTTCTGTAGCAAACTTTGCGAGTACGTCACCAAGACTTCTTTGCACACATTTCTGCGCAAACCAGACTAAACATCTCTGTCTTTTTGCCCTCCACTAAAATTATTCCTGGTTTGTCTCTCTTTTGCCTTCTCTACGAAGTCTTCTGCTGTCAGTTCTTGTAATTGTTTCTGGGACTCTTATGATCTCATGGTCTATCCGGTTCCACCATATATTTACTATCATTGTACGCATTTTCTCCTGGTTGCATCTTGAGAGTTTCTGGTTGTTGACTTTGTTTGATCAACATTTTCTGAGAACTTTCTTCAGGTGGCAAGTTTTGTTGGATGATGATAGTCTTGATGTCTCTTATATATATATATATATATATATATATATATATATATATATATATATATATATATATAAATAAAACATTCAGATCCAACAACAATAAGTGTTAAAAGTACACAGATCAAGTGTATCCTTTGTTGTGTTTCATGTTTTTGGGTTTTATGTTTTTGTGTTTTATGTCTTTGTGTTTTAGGATTGTGTGTTTTTTGTGTGTGCTAAATCTCCGGATGTTTTATCCCGGGATTGACTATTGTAACTTTATTTAAACAGACAGAAGGTCTAGTTGTTTCCGCTTCAAATGGCTCTAGATTATAGGTAAGTATGTACAAGTAGAAGTTCCCATATCTTTTATTCACATTTTTCTTCACATTTTTGCATGATGAGGTTGACATCACGCCAAGCCGCCTTACTTCCAAGAAAAACATACAATACCTATTTCCAGAGAGAGAGAGAGTGAGCCTCAGAACCTTTTCGGCCCCCCCCCCCCCAACCAAAAAAAAAAAAAAAAGTTATTTCTGAGAATTGAATCCAGACTCTTTTGATCAGCAAACGAGCACGCTGATCACTCAGCCACCGAGTCTCCATTGAAGGTAAATGTACAATTCAGTCATCATCATCATCGAGTGCTGTCTCCGCAACGAAGGTTGGCTACAATGGAGCGCAATTTTACTTTGTCTCTTGCTTTGATGGTGCAGGTTGTCATATGCTGATTTGTCCATCTTTTGATGTTACTCGTCCATGTTAGTCTTGGTCTGCCTCTTTTACCTTGTATTTTACCCTCCAGGATTACTCTTAGTAGGCTGCTGTGTCTTTTAACATGGCCAAAAAATCGTATTTGTCTTGTTTGAATTGTGCTTAGTAGTTATCTTTTCATTTTTAGTTGTTTTAAGACTTCATCGCTTGTTTTCTTTTCCTTCCATCCAATTCTACATATTCTTCTATATATCCACATTTCAAAGGCTTCAATTCTCTGTTCTGTTTTCTTGTCTAATGTCCATGTTTCTGCACCATATAGGAATATTGAGAAGATGTAACATTTTGCTATTCTTAGTTTTAGCCCTGGTGTTATTTGTATTGATGTTAGTATGTTCTTCATGACATTAAAATTATTTTTTGCCATTCATAATCTTTTGTTCATTTCAGTTGTACATTTTCCATCACTGGTTATAGTATGTCTAAGGTAGTGCAATTCACTATTCAGTTAAATGTTAGTAACATTTTTACTTTAACAAAGAAAAGCCTGGAAAATTCCGATTTAAACTGAACCTGTTTAATAATTTTAGAAACCACGATAATTTTACTGAAAGATGGATCTGTACAGGTTATTTAAGTTTTGTTTTTGGACACCCTACATGATATAGGGGTCAATGCAAAGAAATGCAATTAATTGCATAACAATGCGAAGCTGCAGTAAAGCTGAATGTGAAGGAGAAATAAAAATAAAGAAGAAAAATGGTGCTGGTCAACCGCGTATCACGCCACCACTCGTTCTTATTCATTCTGGCCAAGATACAGGGAAGTCATTTTTATTTTTGTTTCTCGTACTGGTTCAATATTATTTTGTTTTGGATACTTCATGATTAGTTAGCTATGTTAACAGAGGTGAGATGCAGAACGGCTCAGGCAAAGCGTTCTGAAAGAGGTCAATGCAATAAGAGAGATATTTCCAATATTAGGAAGAAACAATCATCATTTTTTGCTCACGAAATGAAAAGAGAACAGCTGGAATATATTGTAACAACTGGGAAAATTGAGGGAAGAAGAGATAGAGTGAAGCAAAGAGAAAAGATACCGGACAGCTTAATAGAATGGTTTGGCAGAAGGTCAACAACAGAAATGATAAATACCTGTCGAGATCGAAAGTTGTGGAGAGACATGATCACCTACACCAGCAGGCCCGGTACTTGATGATGAAATATGATTAATTTTTTTTACTTACATATTTGTGTGTGTGTGTTGTTTGTTTGTTTGTTCATACTGAAGGCCAAATGCGCCGAAACGTCGTCCAAATTTGTGTGGTCCATCAATTTCCTATAGCTTTAACCATACCATTTTTTTTATTTGTGTGTGTGCGTGTATGTATGTGTGTGTGTGTGTTGACTATCCTGCATGAAAATCGAGAGTCTTATCTAAGCCAGTGAAATGATCACTTACCATCAACTTTTGGTTGTGATCTGTAAGGTTAGTATTGAACGTCCAGGACGCTTCAGAGTACCGGTTGACGACAATGGACGCTTCTTGATTGTAATTGTCGAGGAAGTCTTTTATTGCGTTCAGGTCATTTATAAGGACGTCCCCAGTTGCACGATTTATCACAGAGACCATCAGCAACATTAGCAAACAGTACATAGCTGACAATGCCATCCTGAAAATGAAGAACGGTATTACATCAATGCTTTAACAAACATCTCGTTGAAATAAAAGTATAGGCATGTTACTTTGAATAAATGGAAGCATTTACAGGAAAGATATTCGTTGTCTTAGAACCAACTTAAGTAAACAAGGACCTGAACATGTCGACGTCTTTCTTGATAACATAGGAAAATCTCAACATAAAGCACAAACTCTGCAATACCCGCGCGACACTCCAGATTCAATTTACAAAGATTGCCGAAATTTTGCCTGATTTTTTTTTTTTACAATTTTGCCCGAGTAGCTGTATACATATGTAGATCTTTGTATTTTTTGTTCGATTTTCAATTGTCAAAGTTTTCCTTCACGTGATTGTGTGACCTGATGTTATAATCCTTTTCTGACATAACTAGATCATCTATTTCACCTACAATAAGGTCAGGGGTCACATAAAAAAAAATTAATTCATTTATCTAAAGGTGGTTCCAACAAGTTACCGGTTACTAGATGGATAGATGGACTGAGTTGATATCGAAAACATTTCTAAAACAAGCGTATGGAAAGATGCATCCTCTTCAGTCGTTTTCAAACGTCCGCATTAAGGAAACTTGTAATGAAAGCTATAGTTAACTTGTAATGAAGCACAGTTTGTATATAAAGCCATAAGCTTCAGTGATACTCTGCTCTTTTGATAATTACATACTGTACCGATGTGTAACAGATGTTCAGCTGTAGCGGGGACATATAATATGTGTCAACATCCGTTGTTACCATTTTTTTCATATTTGATGTAGTGATGGATGACAAATAATCAAACAATTGAATACAAAAACACACACACACCAGTAGTTGAAAAACGACAATAACATTTTGTTTTTCTCACACACACACACCCACACACACACACACGCACACACACACACACACACACCCACCCACGCACGCACGCACGCACGCACGCACACACACACGCACACACACACACATTGTAGTATGCACTTAGACTATGCTTCTGCCTCTCTCGTGCGAGGAAGAAGATAGCCACCCAACTCTTTCAATTGCGAACTGGAAAATAAGAAAAAAAAATGCTCTGGTCCGTTAGTGACAGTAACATTGTCAACATGAACGACTTAAATAAATGACTATACACAACATCAAACTTCTTAAATTGTGAACACACATAGCAGCTCTCGGAAAACTAGACCAGTAGACTAATGGACGCTCTAAAAAAAGGAGAGACCAAAAACATGCTTAGGTTATTCAGATTTCTGGACAAGTCCAAGCATAGAAAGGTACTCATAAGGGGAGGACACCCTTTTACTAAAATTGAAACAATGAGAAGAAATGTTTGTTTCTCGAACTAGTTTTAATTATTTTGTTTTGGATGCTCCATTATTAGTTAGCTATGTAGGATTAGTTTTATTTACTTACATATATGTGTGTGTGTTGTTTGTTTGTTCCTGGTGAAGGGCTATTGAGCCGAAACGTCGTTCAGATTTGTGTCATCCATCAATTACGTAAAGTTTTAACCATACAATTTTTTCTATATTTTTTTCAATTCTCCTTCACATTTAGCTTTACCGCAGCCTTGTATTTGTATGCATTTATTTGCATTTCTTTACCTTGAGAGAAGAAACCATTTGGAGATTCATATCAAGCTATCTCTCTCTCTCTCGCTCTCTCTCTCTCTCTCTGCGATCAGGACTCAATCAGAGTAAGGATTCCAGACTCTCACATGAAGTCAGCTGTCAGGCTAAGTGTGTTGATCGCCCCCACAGACAGAATATCACAAGTAGAGTTCGCCAGATCCACTCTGATTGAACACCCGTTAAAACGTTGCACTGTGTTCTGCGCCATATCAAGCTATATAAGGATAAGAAGAAAGTGAAAATCTCCTTGTCCCACAACAAGCAGGCTTTAGACAGTGTTACTCTACCGAAGATCAAGCAACCTATCTTTCCCAGGAAATTGAAGATGCGTTTCAAGAAAAGAAACTGGTACTAGCAGCATGGATAGACCTAAAGAAAGCATTTGATAAGGTATGGAAGGAAGGGCTTTTGAAGAAACTGAGAAATTATGGAGTAAATGGCAGGATGTACAAATGGGTCAAAGCATACCTGCATAACAGGAGAGCCAGAGTGCAACTGGATGGTCTTAAGAGTAAGAAGGTCTTATTGCGCCAGGGCGTTCCACAAGGAGGGGTACTATCTCCAACACTTTTTCTGATCTACATCAATGACCTAGTTACTGAACTACCACATGGCATCAAAGTGGCAATGTATGCAGATGACTTGGTAATGTGGTGCACAGAGGAGTATGCAACAGTGGCCTCCAAATTGCTACAAAGAGCTATGAATGCACTGAATTCATGGACAAATAGATGGTGTATCAGCATCAATACAGACAAATGCAGTACTACACTTTTCACACTCTCCCCAAAACAAAAAGCAGGAGCCATCTACATAAACAATGAGCCTGTGAAAGAAGACATACAAGCTACATATCTCGGAGTTACATTTGATAACAAACTATCTTGGAAACAGCAGATAAATAAGGCAACCCAAAAAGCAAGGAGGAAATTGGCTATTCTAAGAAAGTTGTGTGGAACCACATGGTGTGCGAGTGGGAAAATACTCAGTAAAGTTTACCAACAGAGTATACGCCCACATTTAGAATATGGATCATCCGCATGGTGCTCAGCATCAAACACCACATTGCAAGAACTGGATAAAGTACAAAACCAGGCACTTAGGGTCATCACAGGAGCAATGAAATCAACACCAATATTGGAGATGGAGAAATTGTGGAGGATACCAGCACTGAGAGAACGGAGAGACACAAAGGTGCTGATACAGGCAGAAAAATTTGTATGCATGCCGAGACATCCAATGAAGGACAGATTCCAAAATCTTGCATTGGGACGACTTAAGAGAAGCAGCTTTATCCACCAAGCCAAGCGTATTAGTAGACAAACACCAGACATGCCAAGAGTTGTTAAACCCCTTCTGCCCATACCAGAACAGACTCCCTGGACAGATGAATCAGGATTATCAGTTCAAATACGGACAGAAGTGAAAGGAATAGTTGACAAAGAGGAACAAAATAGTCTACAGCGAAAAACAATAACTCTCAGTTTCCTGGATGAAGAATACCCACAAGACCTATGGATCCGTGTGTACACAGATGGATCAGCACAGAATGCAGTAAAGAATGGGGGAGCAGGTGCATATATAGAGTACCCAAATAACACTAGGGATATGAATAAAATAACAACAGGGAAATATTGTCACAATTATGATGCAGAAATACAAGCAATAAAGTTGGCAATAGAAAAACTGCTGAACAGTAATCTTAGCCCACAGCCTGTAGTGTTTTTGACAGATGCAAGATCAGTACTCCAGGCACTACAATCCAGAAAATTACCACATCTGCAGACCTTATTGACTGAACTCTGCAAGCACCACAGAGTTGCCCTGCAGTGGATCCCGTCTCACTGTGGAATACCAGGAAATGAGAAAGCAGATCAGTTGGCAAAGGAAGGTTCAACAGGCACACAACTAGATACACCAGTTACATACCATCATAAGAAACAGATAATCAAATCAATCAGAGGACCACAAGCCCCAAATCAGGATGCCTTTCATAATATGAATAGATATGAACAAGTTATCATTATACGCCTAAGAACAGGACACAATCGACTCCATAGTCACATGTATACAAAATTCAAGATCGGCACATCAACTACTTGTACATGTGGACAGGCACCCCAGACTGCTGAACACATACTTCAAGACTGCACTGAATATAGTAGACTGAGGAAAATCCATTGGTCCATAGATACAACACTACAGACAAAACTATATGGGCCACTGCAAGAATTACAAAAGACAGTAAAATTTATACAGGAAACGACATTGCAGATATAGACAATACTTCAGGCGAACGAAACATAGATAGATAGATTAGGATAAGACGTTGGAAGCAGAACGGTTATGTGCTTAGAATGGAGGAAATAATACTCACACGCCAGGCCTTTATGTAGAGACCGGGTGGTAAATGCAAACAAGGAAGAACACAAGAAAATCCAAAGAATAATATACGAGTATAGTTAGAGCTCAACTATAGGCTGAGGAGCAAAACAAGACCTAGCAGTGAATCGCCATACGTGGAGATTTATAATTTCTGTCTTGTGTGTCGTCGACGGTCTAGAGGAACTGATGTTTTGCTGACGATTCCGCGGTAGTAACACACTCTGAAAAGCAATGACAGTGTCTTGTCAATATATTATCAGCCCCAAAATATGATCAGTCCCATGCTAAGAGACTGGGCTTGCCATCAGTTTTAACAAAACAAAGGTCACGGAGCACTATATGACCATTGCTCCTTCCTTCAAAATCGACAATCATACATTGTTTACGGTCCCTGCTTACACCTATCTGGGATCCGCTACCACAAGCAGCTTGTCTCTCGAATGTAAACTGAATAGACATTTTGCAAAGGCTTTAACCTTTCTCCAAACGAGGAAATTAGAGAAATCTCCAATATCAACCACTAATATCATCAGTATTCAAGAAAATACGTTGGACATATATTGGACATGTGAACAAAAGAGGTAATATCCGAATAGCAAAGCAAGCCTTCAAGTGGGAAATGACAGGTGGTAGGAGGAACAGAGGCCGACTCAGAGAGCCACTGAGAAGAACATTGATAAGGGTGGCAAAAGCAGTAGGAATCGGCTCCCTCAACGAGATCGAGCAGCTTGCACAGAACAGAGAGAAATGACGAAATTTGATAAAAGATATTTGCAAGGATTGAGACTGCTAGAAAGGAAAATTTACAATAGAGAAAAAATATCTGGATCTATGCCCTATGGGCCGGCCACGGCTCGGAAGGTCGATAGATAGACAGACAGACAGACAGACAGACAGACAGACAGACAGACAGACAGACAGACAGACAGACAGACGGATGGATGGATGGATGGATAGATGGATAGATAGATAGATAGATAGATAGATAGATAGATAGATAGATAGATAGATAGATAGATAGATAGATAGATAGATAGATAGATAGATAGATAGATAGATAGATAGATAGATAGATAGATAGAAAAAAAAGAAAGAAATAAAGGCTTTAGCGATTTTGACTTAATTGACTACGAGAGTATGGGGAAATAATGTCTTGAACAAGAAATTTAAGATAAAAGTTTATAAGGCATATTTTTCGAGTTACGCTTTTGTATGCTAGTGAGACACGAAACCATGTTTCATCATGGACAAAGCCTTCTGGCGAAGGTGATCATGTCTCTCCACAACTTTCGATCTCGACAGTTATTTATCATTTCTGTTGTTGACCTTCATCAAGGACAAAGCCTTCTGGCGAAGGTTATCATGTCTCTCCACAACTTTCGATCTCGACAGTTATTTATCATTTCTGTTGTTGACCTTCTGACAAGCCATTCTCTTAAGCTGTCTGGTATCTTTTCTCTTTGCTTCTCTCTATCTTTTTGTCTCTCAACTTTCCAGGTTGTCACAATATATTCCAGCTGTTCCCTTCTCATTACATGGCCAAACAATTATGATTGTTTCTTCCTAATTTTAGAAATGAACTCTTTCTTTACTTTGGCCTCTTTCTGAAAGTTTTCATTGCTCTTCTTAGTTGTCCAAGGTATTCTCAACATATTTCTATAAAACCACATTTCTACAGCCTCCATCGATTTTCTTGTCTGTTGTCCTATTGTCTATGATTCACATCCATATGTTAAGACTGAAATAAATTGTATGCAGGACAGGAATGTCGTCTGAAACATATCCTCTTCGCTGTCACAAAAGAATATTAAATATCAAATGGCAAGACTATATATCAAATACCAAATTTCTTGAAGAAGCTAACACCTCTAGTCTGTACGCTTTCTAGAACCAACATCCAGCGGCGGATACTCAGAGGAGGCAACCGAAACCACGACTCTTCTAATATTGTATCATAATACAAACACAATCATACTCCAGCTCAATGAGTTAAATTTCAATGTACAATCAGTTACCGTATTCAGTTAACCGTGATATAGTTCTAGGAATACAAGCATTTACTAATATATAAGTTTCAATGTCTATGGAGCTCAAATCTACTACAACTGTACATTGAAATATATCGACCTTGTTATGAGTATGATAATTAAGTAGGCTACTTCAGAAATACAAGTTCACGTTCCTATGGCAACGACTGGGTCAACCATTCAGATAAGTTTCTCTCTCTATCATCGGCTTGTTGCTTAGGGAAGAAGAAAAATAGTACCCGATGACATATGCCAAGAACAGCGAACGGCTCCTTTTAGTGAAATTGAATGGACAGTCAATATATATAAATCTCATACAAGTTTATGCACCAACAGAAGACAGTCTAGAGGAAACAGTTGCTAAATTTTACGACGAACTTAATATGGCACTTCGTCAAAGTAAAACCACATAAAAACATCATAGTTTCGGGGATCTCAATGCAAAAGTAGGAAAGGAAAGAGTTGAAGAAGTGGTTGATTATATGGCTTAGGAGAAAGAAATGAAAGAAGTGATAAACTTATTGACTGGGCAAGAACACACAACATGATGATAGGAAACACCTGGTTTAAACAACATCCAAGACGTCTGTGGACATGGAAAAGCCCAGGAGACAACGCACGTAATTACATTGATTACATAGTGATGAACAACATATTTAGAAACAGTCTGGTATGTATGAAAACTAGAACAGGGACAGATTGCAATGCAATAGTGATCATGTACCAATTGTGGATAAGCTTAGAGTAAAATTAAAAACAGCAAAACGAGCCTCAGTTAACATCAAGTTAACTTTATATTTACTCAAATCAAACAAGAGGTTACAAAACAAATATAACATAATAATTCAGAACCAGGGAGCCGCGACAGCTCAGTGGTTAGTGAACTGGACTACAAAGAACAAGGGGTAGGGTTCGATCCCAACCGACGGCTTCCGGGTTCACCCAGCCTTTAATGGGTACGGGATTTTTTTTCTGGGAAAGTGAAGCGGCACGGGCGTAATACCGACCACATTATCCCAAAATCACGTGCCGAAGGTCTGTAAAATGTATGGTCACTAACACCATATTCCCTATATGCCACTTGACGTGACGGGGTACTTTACTTTTTTAAAAAATTCAGAACCAGCACAATGCAATAGAGAAGATACAAAGCATTGATGAACAGTGGGAAATGCTAAAAAAAATCAATGCAACAAACATCAAAAGAGTTCATACCACCAGTGAGGACAAATTCAAGAGAGAAATGGATGACAGATGACATTCTGCAACTAATGGATATAAGAAGAAGAAATAAGGATAACAAGGATGAGTATAAGAGATTAAATAAAGAAATTGTAGTAAAATGCAATGAAGCAATAGAAGCATGGCTAAACAGAAATGCAAAGGGATTGAAATGCAACAAAAAGGAGATGCCAAAGCTATATACAAACAAATTGAAGAATTAACAGGAAGAAAAACGCAATCAAAAACTGGATGTTTAAGATCAAAGGAAGAACTATTTATTGAACAAGAAAGCATAAGGGAACGATGGACAGAATACATTAAAGATCTTTATGATGATGAACGAACAGAAGTAAATATTAAGGATAATGGGAAAGAACCAGAAATATTCAAAGAAGAAGTGGAAGATGCCTTGCGCAATATGAAAGCAGGAAAAGCTCCTGCACCAGATAATATAACGAAAGAAGAGATTTGGGATGATTTGGGAATATGAATAATAATAAAAATATTGAATGACATCTGCAACAGCGGATATAGACCAGGCGACCTGCTAAAATCAATATTCATAGCCCTACCAAAGAAATCGGGTGTGATTGAATGCGATGATCATCGCACAATAAGCCTTATGAGTAACATGACTAAAATATTACTTAGAATCATCATACGAAGAGTGCGAAACAAAATCAGTCCAGAAATTAGCGATGAACAGAGTGGTTTTGTTTGAGGTAAAGGAACGAACAATGCCATATACATCATAAGATCTCTGGTAGAAAGAGCCATAGAGGTGAAAACAAATATATACCTATGTTTCATAGATTATACCAAAGCATTTGACAAAGTAAAGCACCAAGAAATAATCAAAATTATAGAAGTCATTAACGTAGACAGCAAAGATCTAAGAATAACAAAGAACGTAAACTGGCAACAAACAGCGGCCATAAGAACTGGGAATCATTTGGAAATGTTTCAACAAATAAAACAGTGTTAGACAAGGTTGTGTGCTGTCACCAGATTTGTTTAATATATTTAGTGAGATTATTTTAAGGTCCATAAGGGGCATGCCTGGGATAATAATCGGAGGTCATAATATAAAGAACTTTAGGTATGCTGGCCATACTGTCTTAATCGCTAAGAGTAAAAATGAGTTACAAGAAATGTTGGACATTATAGTGAAAGAAAGCAAAAATAAAGGACTCAGCCTTAATAGCAAAAAGACAGAAGTAATGGTAACAACAAAGAAAAAGACATAACCTCAGTGCAAAAATAAAGACAAGTGGAACAATATTAAAACAGGTAAATGAATTTAGATATCTGGGAACATTGTTAACCTCAGATGGTAGATGTAAAACAGAGGTGAGATGCAGAATAATTCAGGCAAAAACAGCTTTCCAAAAAAGTAGGATGATACTGTGCTATCCATTTTTGACAATAGAAACAAGAAAAAGAGTTCTCAAATGTTATATAGAGCCAGTCTTAAAATATGGATGTGAATCTCAGCTAATAGGACAACAGACAAGAAAATCACTGGAGGCTGTAGAGATGTGGTTTTACAAAAGAAAAAGAATGTTGAGAGTACCATGGACAGCTAAGAAGAGTAATGAAAACGTTCTGAGAGAGGCCAAAGCAAAAAGAGAGCTAATTTCCAATATTAGGAAGAAACAATCATAATTTTTTGGCCATGTAATGAGAAGGGAACAGCTGGAATACATTGTAACAACTGGAAAAATCAATAGAATCAAAATGTAAAATCATGTATTGTGTCATGTATTGTATCATGTATTGTGTGTCATGTATTGTATCATGTATTGTGTCATGTATTGTATCATGTATTGTGTCATGTATTGTATCATGTATTGTGTCATGTATTGTATCATGTATTGTGTCATGTATTGTATCATGTATTGTGTCATGTATTGAGTCATTTTCTTAGAAAGCACGATATGAAAAATAAATTGGTAACTCAAACCTATGATGGCGTGGTGGCGTTAGTGTTATGGCCTGTGAGTTAATTAATTTTGCGATATAGTTGTAAACAAATTAAATCTGTGAAAATATTTTTCTAGACCCTTCTCTTGGAATATTTGCCTATTTTTATCGGTCATTAATGCGGCCATTGTTGACGGAGTTGTGGTGAACCGTTTACCTACTAGCAGTGACGTCAGGTGGAACTCTTAATACTAAAATCATTTCTGCAGTGCATACAAACCAGTCCTATATAGACACTAGATGCAATAACAATAAGTAAAATAACAATAAGAAAAATAACGATATGAAATGTGTCAGACGAATGACAGGAAACAGTCTGAGAGATAAGATCAGAAATGAAGAACTGATATAACAAAAAGCTAGGAATAGCTACCATCATATAATATATAAAGAAACAACAGGTAAAATGGTTTGGTGACGTGACAAGGCAGAGTAATTAAAACACAACACAACCAGCCCTCAATAAACGTTGCGAGAACACTACACCCAAGGGTCGACCACGAAAAAAAATGTATCGATGGGAATATTAGAAGCACTAATAAACATAACAGCAGCAGAGGCGAACAGAAGAGCAAAAGACCACAAATTATATCTCCCCTCGACGCTGAAAGGCAAATGAAGAAGGAAAGAAGATAAAGAAGTGCATACAAACAGAATAAAATTAATAAAAGTTTTCGATGAAACAATAGATTTTCCAGATTAAAATGCAAATATAGTAAGAGAAGCTCATGGATTTAAAAAGAGCTTACAAGATTTGAATTTCACTTTTTTTTCTCTTGACTCGTCAAGAAATATTCATGAAAGGAAGTTTCAAGATTCTTCTTCTTCTTCTTCTTCCTCTTCTATCTTTCCTCCATTGCCGTTGGCGCCGAGGGGAGATACAATCTGCGATTCTTTGCTCTTCTGTTGGCCTCTTCTGATGTTATTCCTCCTAGTGACTCTAGTATTCCCTTTATCCATCTCTTTCTCGGTCTTTCTCTTAATCTGGCGTTTTCGTAGCGTTTGTTTATGGCTCTTTGATTCATTGTTAGTTCTTTTTGTCTTGTTATGTGGCCGAACCAATTTATCTGTTGTTTCTTTATGTATTCGATGGCTGGTTCAATTTCGAGTTTCTTCCTCAGGTGAGTGTTTCTTACTCTGTCCCTTAAGCTGTTTCCTGTCATTCTTCTGACACATTTCATTTCGGTGGTCGTTATCTTTCTTATTGCTCTAGAGTCCAGCGTCCAATTCTGGCACTGATAGCACAGAGTTGGTAGAAAAATTGCCCTTTTTGCTTCCGTAGTTATTGCTTTGTTTTTCAATAGTGTTGATACTTGGCCTATAACTTGGTATGCTTTGCTACACCTTATATCTATCTCGGTCTCTTGGTTATTGTCTTGTGTTAACGTGCTACCCAGATATTTAAAATTGTCTACTTGCTTCAAACTTGTATTATCTATTATGATGTTTTCAAGATTGCGCGGTTATATTTGCATCAACGTTCACTGTTACGTTTTTTGCGGGAAAGATGGTTAATTCTATCTTTCAAATGGAGATAATTGTATAGATAGGAAGTTCCACTGTTGGGATCTTCGCCCGTGAAGGAGATTACGTGCATATGATCTGAAATCCTCTACAGTGTGCGCAGTAGTGTGTTCTGTGTTGATTGCAATATATGTCATCGTTGGAATACCGGTCAATATGGCGGATAGGCGGCAAAAGCCACTGAGGCATAGTCTGACAAGTGTTCCTTGTTGCAGTTTTCTCATATTCCAAGTTCGGCTTGCTGCAGGAGCTACTGAGTTTAGTGCTCAGTGCACACCGTGAGCTGTGCATTTCATCCGTTTTGATTGTGTTTCAATATTCCAATTGCATACGATGAATGATGATATCGTAAGAAGAAGTACAACTCAACTGCGTTCACTTTCAGTGCCGCTTGGCCCTATGTCTTTTGGCGTGTGCTGTAGCTACTATGATGGGGACTGCAACTGCCTTTCTTTGTTTGGATCCTTCAGTGAGATGAGATGTTAGATCAGATGATTCCAATGGCACTGGCGGTTGAGCAATTATGGATTTTAATTCGGTTGCAGTCATACCGGGGCCTTCGACTAACCATAACCGTAACCATATTCATGAAAACTGAGTTGCTTTTTAACATGTACCAGAAGAAAACAAACGACATCCAAACGTGCAGCAATGCAATCTCGGAAAGTATCTTATACATAAGGAACCTAGGGAGTGATCAGCACTTTATTGTAGTGATGGAGTCCGCTACTGAGTCAGATTCACTGAACTCTTCAAGCAGACATGATCACAGGGAAGAATGTGCTTACAAATACTAGCAGTTGTATTTTTACATTTTTGACAACATTTTAACACAGGTGGAAGTGAGTGTTCTAACTATGAGCAGTTAACGTTTCTTAAACTAGGTGATACCGCCCAATTTTTGAACTATATTAAGCATTTCCCAATTGACGCTGTAGATTCTGTAATTCAAATTTATGAATCATATTTTAACAGGGAGAAATTGGTTGCCGAACTTCAAACTGTGCTCTCTCCATTACATAAGGACATATTCCAGGAACAGGTTTGAGTGAACTAATAAAGAAGATGATCGAAGGTGAGGCAAGTGAAGTTCTTGCCGATGCATTTCAAATTATTCTGCCACATAGCCACCATTCCTACCACAAGTGCTTCAGTGGAAAGAAGTTTTTCTTGTTTGAGTCGATTAAAAACTGTTTTGAAAAACTCCAATACTCAAGAACGCCCCTCAACACTGGCGCGTATATCTCTTGAAAAAAGGGAGTCCACAAAACACTTCAAACTCAACCCACGTGACATGATGATCTTATTTGCAGATTCGCAAAGAAAAAAGATCGACGCGTGAATTTCTTTTATAAGTAATATCGTAATGTAAGTATACGAGTAGCCTATGTACTTTAAAAGAAAATATATGTAATGCGATGATCAATCACATCCTAGCCTCCTCAAGTTTCGAATCCCAGCTTACGCTGCTGAAAACATCCCGAACAGTAGCTCAAATACTGGATAGATTGGTGTCATGGCATGGAAAACAGTCAACAACAGAACTGATACGATGCACTGTGGATAGAAGATTGTGGAAGGACATGATCGCCAACGCCAACCGGTACGGCACATGATGATGATGATGATAGTAGCTCAAATTGAGACTCATGATGAAAGATTGTAAAATCTCGAGCCAGAGGGATTAGACCTAGAGATCGGTCCTTGCTTTGCCTCTAAGATGTCTACTTGACATGAAACAATGTAACTTGGATTTTGAGTCATGGGATATGGCCGCGGAAGATTGCGACAGGTAGAGAACAATTTTACTTGAAGAATCAAGAGAGATGAAGTGGGGAGATACGTCATTTGGTTGAAGGGGGAAAAAAAAATCAAGAAACGTGAGAGGTCATGCCCAGTTTTGCAATGTCTGCGAACGTGTGTGTCTTTCCAAAATATCGACCTGCAGAGTCAAAACAGGGAGCCGCGATAACTCAGTGGTTTGTGAACTGGACTACAAATGACAAGAGGTAGGGTTCGATCTCAACAGACGGCTTCCATTTCACCCAGCCTTTAATGGGTACCGGATTATTTTCTGAGAAAATAAAGTGGCATGGGCGTAATACCGACCACATTACCTAAAAAATCATTTGCCGAAGGTCTGTAACATTTATGGTCACTAACACTATATTCCCTATACGCCACTTGGCGTGACGGGGGTACTTTACATTTTACTTTTTTGCAGTCAAAACATTCGTTGTTTTGTAAACAAATTGGTACTGTAATCCAACGTCTTACAAGAAAAGGATGGCCATTATAAACATTTCTCTCTCTTTCTCTCTTCATATATATATATGTATGGCCTTTGGCGTCTTGACAGACGGTTGGTCGCAAGAAATTACGATAAGTCAGTAGTTTGGTAAAGCATTAGTGTCTCATACTGGGTGCTGCTTTACTGAACAGCTCTCGTGGCTGAATTTGCCAATCCTAGACAGACAGATCCATCCACAGAATGAGCAAGGTGTTCTTGCCCAGGCCTTGTCTCTTTTCTCTTGCGCCTTTTGTCTTCTGAATTTGACATCAGCACTGTCTCGAAAGTTGCTGTGCCATTTTTTATGTTTGCTCTCCATGTGCTACGATCCGCAGCCACATTTTCCCAATTTCTTTCACTTATAAAAAATCCCCTTAAGGAAACCCTACAAACATCATTATATCTCAGCACTGGTCTGCCCTTTTTATATATGCGAAGTGGGCGTTGTTTTTAAACTATAAGGGAAACAGTTTTAGGAAGTTTGTGAAGCAAACATAAAAGGTCATGCTCTTGTCAGTACAAATGTAACGATGATCTAATACAACAACATAATATCTTTTTTCAAGACTTCTCAAATTTGAAGTGACATTTTTATTGTGAACAAGATTTTTAATATAAACAAATAAATAATTATGAAAAACGGTACTGACAAATGTTCATATTATACAAATTCATTAGTTTTGTTCACGCAGAAAGATATTTCAACTTTAACGAAAGCCAACAAACAACACATTTGTAATAGTTCTTTTAAAATACTGGAAAAAAAATGATAATCGACATTTCAAATAGGAATAAATGAGCAAACAACAAATTTTATTAAAATAAAACGTAACAAAGCAAGCAAACATAACAAAAAAGAAACAGAGATACATACAATAACAAACCTTCAATACGTACACGGCAGCTATCAGAATCCGTAATTCTCTTCTAATGAACACGCAGTCAAGTCAAACTTCTTATACTTTCCGGATCCACACGATCTCTCACGAGAATGTTTTACTTTTAATCTTGTACGTACGATCTATGGCGGAAGTGCTACACTAAGCATGCGTTGTATTTTTTCAACAGTAACCGTTATTCTTCTCCCCCTTCTCCCTCTTTCGTTCAAGAGGGAAGTCTAATCTTTACGTCAGGCCCGAGGCACACGTGTAGCTAAGTCCGGCTAGAACTTTAAGAATGAATGACCGCTACAAATGAAGTGGACGAGAAGCAACTAGAAAAACCATAAACATATTTAGGGAAAATAGCGCCATAATTAAAATGGAGGTTCCGATCGAAGCAATCTCTTTAGTAGGTTACACTTTTGGAAATTATGTATGGAAACATATATCATTCTAAGTATTGTAACAAAATGTGGCATTCTATCATTCTAGGTTCTTTCAAACAAAATATAGCACGCTATTTTTTATAATAGGTTATAGCACGCTATGTTTTATAATAAGTTATAGCACGCTATGTTTCACAATAAGTTATAGCACGTTATGTTTTCTAATAAGTTATAGCACGGTGTTTTCCAATGTTATAGCATCGCTACGTTTTCTAATAAGTTATAGCACGGTATTTTCTAAAAAGTTATAGCACGGTGTTTTCTGTTATAGCACGCTGCGTTTTCTAATAAGTTATAGCACGCTGCGTTTTCTAATAAATTATAGCACGCTGCGTTTTCTAATAAGTTATAGCACGGTGTTTTCTGTTATAGCACGCTGCGTTTTCTAATAAATTATAGCACGCTGCGTTTTCTAATAAGTTATAGCACGTTGTTTTCTAATAAGTTATATCAGGCTATGTTTTCTAACAATTTTTAGCACATTATGTTTTCTAAAAAGTTATAGCACGCTCTTTTCTAATAAGTTATATCAGGCTATGGTTTCTAATAAGTTTTAGCACGTTATGTTTTCTAAAAAGTTATAGCACGCTGTTTTCTAATAAGTTATATCAGGCTATGTTTTCTAAAAAAAATATAGCACGTTATGTTTTCTAACAATTTATATCATGCTATGTTTTCTAATAAGTGATATCACGCTTTTTTCTAATAAGTGATATCACGTTATGTTTGCTAAAAGGTTATATCCTGTTATTATTATGTTTTATAAAAAATGTATATCACTTTATGTTTTCTAATAAGATATAGCACGCTTGGTTTTCTAATAAGTTATAGCACGTTGTGCTTTCTAACACGTTATATCACGTTATGTTTTCTAATAAGTTATATCACGTTATGTTTTCTAATAAGTTATATCACGTTATTTTTTCTAATAAATTATAGCACGTTATGTTTTCTAATAAGTTATAACACGCTAGATTTGTTAACAAGATATAACATTACAGGTACAGTTTGTTTCCGAGTTGTATTTGTAACACTGTGCTATAATCATGAGTACATATGCGTGAAAGATATCGTCAAAGATAGCTACCTTTTTTTTAGGCAACTTAGTTGGCCGTGTGCTCTAGCGTTTGTCTCTCGTGGCAAAGGCGCTGTGTCGATGATTATGAGTTGGATCCTGCTTCGAGCTGTCTATTGTTCATTTGTTTGTTTTTGAGTTGTTGATCATTTGTGATTTTTTTCCAAGTGTTTAAATCGTCCCCTGCAATGATTCGCTTATCTAATATGATGTAACAATCTAGCATTTCTAACAAAATATAGCATTCTAGATTTGTAAAACATGGTGCAGCATTCAAATTTAAATTACTCAAACAAGATACAACGCTCGAAATAAACTAAGAGTAGACACCACTGTATATACTATCATCGTCATCATGTGCCATACCGGTTGGCGTAGGTGATCATGTCCCTCCACAATCTTCTATCTACAGTGCATCGTATCAGTTCTGTTGTTGACTGTTTTCCATGCCATGACACCAAGCTATCCAGTATTTTCTCTCTTTGTCGCCCGCGATCTCTCTTTCCTTTTATTTTGCCAGTTGTAAACAAGTATTCCAACTTTCCTCTTCTCATGATGTGCCCGAAAAATGTTGATTGCTTCTTTCTGATGTTTTTTAAGAGCTCCCTTGTTGTGTTGGCCTCTTTGAGAACTTCCTCATTGGTCTTTTTAGCTGTCCAGGGAACTTTCAACATTCTTCTGAGAAATCCCATCTCTGTGGCCTCTAATCGTCTCTTCATTTGTTTGTCTCATGTCCATGATTCGCTTCCATAGGTCAGAATTGGTTCTATATAGTAGATACTATAACAAGACTTAAAATTCCAAGTGTTGTAACCGTCTATAACATATTTAGATTCGCAAATAAATGAGAAAAATCAGTTTTAGTACAGTAATTAATCGTTTATAAAAACAAACGGCTTTTTAACTTTATAAGCTTTCGGTGCTTTAAATTGTCTCTAGGAATTCTCACACGTACAGAGACATTGGATTTCAACATTTTATTAGATAGGATGGGTTGAAGTTATAGAGACAATTTCTCTCTAAAATTATAACAGTTGGCTATGCAAAGCATGAAAGCTAGAAATATTTTTAAATCCTTGTTTTTATGCCTGCGAGGTTCCAAAACTTGGAGGTCCCAGGACCGTCGAGATATGCGATATATCTTGAAGTGGGGAACATATGTTTGCAGAAAATGCAAATTCTAAGCATGTTTTGTAATAAATTATTAGGGCAGGGAAATGGAGTTTGCACGTCAGACTTCTGTTTCAACTTGAACGTTCGGCCCATTTCTTGTTTCGGAGTTTCTGATTGGGTGTTGATTGCTCTCTGGTCACGTGATAGCTGTGCACGCTTGAACGATTCATTGTCATCTACAGAAGTAAGCCTGACAGCAGAAAGGGCATACCTGGAACATCCCCATCTAGAGTCATATTTTCGGCTTTACGAGCCGGTTAGTTATGGGTAGAATTATGTCAGACGCCTATAGCTCCACTTGCTGAAAACGTCACGCTAGTAGGTTGTTTAGGGGTTCCCTTTCAGCCCTCAGGCTTACTTCTATAGATGGCAATGACTAGCCAAAAAGATACATTTTTTTTTGGGAGGGGGGGGGGGAGGGGGCGGGGAGAGGGGAAAGAGGAATCATGAGCTTGCAGTTCTCGTTAGCACTCTTTCTTTCGCGGACAAGCACAGTGCCGGTTTCTCGCATGATTCCTGTTTTGTGACAATATGTTAATTTTGGTGTTTTCTTTGATTGCTTACATATTTTTGGAAGGCTGTTATCATGCATCAGTTACTGTGTATTTTGTCGTATATTGGCTACGTTGTCACAATAACTTTGCAAATTTATTCTTATTTTGTTACAAGAAAAAGCTATGCTCAATCCAGTGGCGTATACTGTTTTTGGGGTTTGGGTTACCTCTAACATAATAAATAGACACAAACATTATATTCAGTAGGCTAACATGAAGTAATATTTGCTAATAACTTTACTACATTTTAAATTACTTACATATTTATATGTAAATTCTAGTCGTGTTTGGGACGAAAATGTCTCGATGACTTTGTCATTGAAAGTACTGTTGGGTTGTTTTCTAAGTTTCTGAAGGAATGATTTCTCAATGGACATTAATACCAAACCAGATAAGCGTTCTTGTGTCTGAGTTGAGCGACAATAAGATTTGATTCACTTGATAATACACTACATTCGCATACGGTAAAAATAAAAACTTCTTAATTTGTGTTTATAAACCCATAGCTCGTAGCGCTGCTGTTTCTTGATAGTTGAGATGCCCATGTGTCTATAATTATAAAAAAAAAAATATAATAAACTATCATTTCCTTTTGTAATTCGTTAATATATTCAAAACTATCGGCGGTAGCTGCGGCAACATAGAGAATACGCCACTGGCTCAATTACTACATGTTTAGTCTGCCTACAGACATGGTGCTGAAGTTGGCTGATAATGTCTTACCGCCATCTCCATTATCAGCGGTAACTCTTTTTGGTGCGCTTAAGTAGAAATATGAAGACTCTTGCATGTTCCAGTAACTATTTTCACGTACTGTCTCCTCAAAGAAGTTGACAACCATAGATCGTCATTCTATTCCACCTCTTATCTAATTGTACATTCTGTTAGTGATTTCCCAGTAAATTACTTCATATTGTCAGTTAATTTTAATCTTTGCCTGCCTTTGTTTCTTTTCTTTCATTTTTTTCCGCTGTACTTTTCCTTCAAAGGTGATTTTCAGTATGCTGTTATGTTTTTTTATTAGTCTAAAGTATACCTGTAACAATTCTTGCTTAAAATGTATTCAGTAATTATTTATTCATTTTCAGTTGTTTCATAATTTCATTTTTTGTTTTGGTTGTTCCCCGACCACATAATTCTTCTCAGTCTTCTGTTAATTCAACTTTCAAACTTGCAGTTATTTTTCTGTTATTTTCACGATAGATCCCGTATGTGATCCATATCACAGTATTGAAAAGATACAACACTGTACTTTTTTAAGTCATAGATATCGTGTTTAATTAAAACGCTCTGTGATTGCCCATCCCTGCCCGCGCAAGATTAACAATTGAGTTGAAAAGACAACATTACGACTTCTCACCCAGTTTGAGAAGCGCTCTTAGCATTGTTAAAGAGGCAGTACAGCTTAAAGCTGTCACTAAAAGATGTGGGCAGTGAAAGACGTAGAAAAACGTGACACGTAGGAGTCACTATGTAATTTACATAAATAGAAAGTTAAAATGGCGCAGTGTTTATCTTGTAGAGATAATCTTCAAAATGGGATTACATCACAAACACATACATTAAAGTAAAAGAATTGGATTTTAATGGAGAAAAAACATTTGAAAACTGATGGTATCTCACAGAAAACAGGATTCACGGTACAATTGTTTAAATACCAGATATATCGCCATCTATAATAAGGCAATTACTGTTGTTTTATTGCAGCTCAGAAAAAAACAAAATAACCAAAGGAGATCTAAACATTCGCAAATTATTTTCTTGCTAACAAAGATTTGACTTTTTCTTTTGTTTTCGGTTTCTAAACTCATCCAATTTCTAAGCTCAGCCGATTATACAAAGAGAGGAAACAAATAGTTGTTGCGTGGTGGTCAGCGCATCATATCCTGTGTAGCACTCGACTTTCTCTGGGACTGATTTCTATTCTTATGTGTCCACGTAGCTTGGTCAGGTTAAGAGATAAGAAGAAAAGTGGAAACATTCCCACACTCCAAACTAAAATATAAAAATAAGCAAGAATAAATAGCTTTGGTTTAAATAAACACAATTTAAATAAAGACAGAAATGAATAGTAAATGTTTGTTGATGACGTGCTTCATGAAGGGATTAGTGAAGATAGCAACACACAAATGTATAGACAGCAGAACCGGACAGCAGAGATTGAGATTAGATCATGTTAGTGTAATGGTGTGTATTGGCACAGGTCAGTGAAGAGGATGTGATATTATGGCATTTAGTCCTAGCATACGAAATGGTGAGAATAACACGGGCAGCTAACAGAAAAAGTGTATTGAGAACGTTCTAAAACAGGTCACGTTGAAAGAGAAAAAAAATTGTTGTCAATATCAGGAGTAAACAACAATCATTCTTTGGTCATGTAATGAAAGTGATACAACTGGAACAATCATTCTTTAGTTTTATAATGAAAGTGATACAACTGCAACAATCATTCTTTGGTTTTGTAATGAAAGTGATACAACTGCAACAATCATTCTTTGGTTTTGTAATGAAAGTGATACAACTGTAACAATCATTCTTTGGTTTTGTAATGAAAGTGATACAACTATAACAATCATTCTTTGGTTTTGTAATGAAAATGATACAACTGTAACAATCATTCTTTAGTTTTATAATGAAAGTGATACAACTGTAACAATCATTCTTTGGTTTTGTAATGAAAGTGATACAACTGTAACAATCATTCTTTGGTTTTGTAATGAAAGTGATACAACTACAACAATCATTCTTTGATCATGTAATGAAAGTGATACAACTGTAACAATCATTCTTTGGTTTTGTAATGAAAGTGATACAACTGCAACAATCATTCTTTGGTCATGTAATGAAAGTGATACAACTGCAACAATCATTCTTTGGTTTTGTAATGAAAGTGATACAACTGCAACAATCATTCTTTGGTCATGTAATGAAAGTGATACAACTGTAACAATCATTCTTTGGTTTTGTAATGAAAGTGATACAACTGCAACAATCATTCTTTAGTTTTGTAATGAAAGTGATACAACTGCAACAATCATTCTTTAGTTTTGTAATGAAAGTGATACAACTGCAACAATCATTCTTTAGTTTTGTAATGAAAGTGATACAACTGCAACAATCATTCTTTAGTTATGTAATGAAAGTGATACAACTGCAACAATCATTCTTTAGTTTTGTAATGAAAGTGATGCAACTGCAACAATCATTCTTTAGTTTTGTAATGAAAGTGATACAACTGCAACAATCATTCGTTAGTTATGTAATGAAAGTGATACAACTGGAACATATTTTGATAGCTGGAATCATTTTAACAAAGAAGGAGTTAGAGAGAGGCATAGATAATGGTATACCACGTGGCTAAACAAATGAGATAGTAGGAAACCATCAGCATAAATGATAAGTAACTGTAGAACAGACAGTTGGGGAGGGTCATGATCACGACAACAAATCATTTAGCATTCACTCTTGGATATGTGCGGGAAAAAAGCATGGTAGCTCAAACACAGACGCTCACATAAAGTTCTTGACCAGGAGGCACAACATGACAAAGGAAAAATCTCGGAGAAAAACCAGAAGAATAATTCCATGGTGGAGGAGCATTTAGTCCTGGTGGACATTCTTACTAAAAGGAGGAACATGCATATCTCTGGTAGGTAACACAATGTCATGCAATTCACATAAAACAAACTAAACGCGAGGGTAAATGGAACGTTCGCAGAGTTAAAACCTTTAACCATCTCTTACTGATACATTCAATTTCCCCCATTGATAGCAAACATAGTGATGGGGAAAACATTCTAGGAAACGTTGAGAACTCACTGTAGGTACTTGAAGCAATACTGAAACAATTGTTGTCAAAAGTTGTTAACTGTTATTGAATATCACAGCGCAATATACATAGGCATTTAACTATATTATATGATTTAAAACATACAGAATTCATTCGACAAATATGAGTATGCCAGAGCTTTAAAAAACATTGTATATTATGATATTTTGAAGCGTTATGTTATGAAACAACAATAACTCCGTAACTTTTGTACATAGCATTTTGTACACTACAAACACCGTAGTAATCAGCACCGGTCAAAGTTAAAACTTAATTATGCTGTACCACCTGCTGTAGGAAAAAACCAACAGGCCCATTGTTCCGGATTATGACCACGACGACATCCCAGTTAGCACTGAAACTGGCTACACTCCAACAGGTTCGTGCCAGGGACTAATGATTGCCCGATTTACCTACGAAAGCTGTTTTGTGGACACTGGCAGTGCACCTATGAGAATGAGTTATATCAGGTGTACGAACGATTAGACGAGAAGGGGGTGGGGCGTGACGAGAAGTCTTTAGATATGATATGTTGTTGATCAATTATATATATATATTACGACTCGTATAGCATATTTATATAACTATATTCATTACAACTTTGTGCTACCTATGCGAGACCTGGACGCTAAACTTAAGAACAAAATTGAAAAATAAACACTACCGAAATGAAATGTATTAGACGCATAACAGGAAACAGCATGAGATATAATATCAGAAGTGAGAAACTGAGGGGAAAAAAAAAACTAGAAGTAATTTCCGTCATTGTATACACAAAGAAACAGCAGATAAAATGGTTTGGCTAAGTGAAAAGTCTGAAAGATCAATATACAAAACAAGGAAACTGTAATAAACGAGAACACCTCACTCAAGGGTCGGTTAAGAAAAGATTTAAAAAAAAAAAAAAAAAAGTAAAGTACCCCCGTCACGCCAAGTGGCGCATAGGGAATATGGTGTTAGTGACCATACATTTTACAGAACATCAGCACATTATTTTTTGGGGTAATGTGGTCGGTATTACGCCTGTGCCGCTTTACTTTTCCAGAAAAAAATCCGGTACCCATTTAAGGCTGGGTGAACCCGGAAGCCGTCGATTGGGATCGAACCCTACCTCTTGTCCTTTGTAGTCCAGTTCACTAACCACTGAGCTATCGCGGCTCCACCACCAAGGGTGTGAGAGTTTGATATTCACTTTAGTTCCAGAAAAGGAACTAATTGCCTTCGAAGACAAACTTATCTGAAGACTCTTAAACATAAATTAGACAGAGCACTAACCACTGAGCTATCACGGCTCCTAAGAAAAAAATAATTGATAGAATATTATAACGCTTTAGGAAATGTAACAGAAGCCAAGAAAAATGCAAAAGACCTCAAACTATATCTCCCCTCAACGCTGAAAGGCAAATGAGAAAGGAAAGAAGAAGATATAAACAATATATATAACAATGCTTATGTACTACATTCTAGCATCGTTTTATTAAAGTTGCAGCAAAATGGAAATATAAGGGGAAAAAATAAGAAGGGGTAGTGGTAGAATAATGAGAAAACGCAAACAAGAAAAAATAAAATATTAGAAAATAAGCGAGAAGAATGTAAACACAATAATACGAGTGCCGGATTACATCTTTTAATATCTAAAAACGACAACGTCAGTTACACGTAGATCTTCAACCGCGAGTAGTGATGCCATCTTTCAGAGAGTATAACATTTGTAACCAACGAGGAAAGGGAAAAAAGCAGACCTAGAAGAAGGGCCAATGCAGCATCGAACGTCACCATGAGTGTTCACCAGGCCTGAAAGACATACAGATCATTGACCGGTGGAACAATCAACTTTTCTCTTGAAGATGAAAGACAAGAAAGGTGGGGGGAAGATATTTAAGTTAAGAGAAGATACCATTTTATAGAAAAAGACTAAAATGAGAAGAAAACTGCATGAACATCTTAACAAGAAGTGAAAAACAAGAGAAGTTAAAACAGCGTATAGCAAACACATAAGCAGAGGAAGAAAACAGTATGTGCTAGACACTTAAGTAAAGTAAAGAGCCCCGTCACCCCAAGTGGCGTATGGGGGAATATGGTGTTAGTGACAATCAATTTTACAGACATTCAGCACATGAATTTTGGGGTAATGTGGTCGGTATTACGCCCGTGCCGTTTACTTTCCCAGAAAAAAAGCCGGTACCCATTTAAGGCTGGGTGCACCCGGAAGTCGTCGATTGGGATCGAACCCTACCTCTTGTCCTATGTAGTCCAGTTCACTAACCACTGAGCTATCGCAGCTATGTGCTAGACATTACTACCCAGATAAAGACTTGGCGAAATAGAAGAAAGAGGAGAAGACAACATAATGTTGAAGAAGAATAATGTTGTTCACTTATGTTAAGACTGATTTGGTCGACTTAAAAACGGTTACAATGTATTACTAATTAAAAAATTATAAAATTATATCTAATTAGAATTATTGTATAATATTATACATAATGTTAAGGTAAATTGGATTACAATTGGTGATTGAAAAGAAACGTTTGTAGACCTCTGACCTCCAAATTCTAATGTCAACAGTCCGCTGACCTCTGATGTTAATGTCATCAGGAAATAGAGAAACTGATACAACATTAAAGTACACTGTAGCTCGATTGCTTCGGAAGTGGGGGATAAAACAATTTCAAAGTGCCTTTGCTTTTGTAAATGTCTACACTAGTTTCGCTTGTGTGGGTTTAGTCCTTCAAATGTGCAGTCTTTATGTGCTATTGAGGTTTATAGAAGCAACTTTCTATACGTGAATTAAAACCTTCCTCTTTATCTGAAGAATGGCATGTTTTAATTCAATATAATAATATTACATAAGTTGTCTGAGTGGTCTGTGTGCGGTCATTCCCTTCGGAAGGGTTCGGGTTCAATTAACATAAATGGCGGGTTTTTTTTTAAAGCCCCGACAAGGCTCCGGGGTTCATCCAGCCTCCCAATGCGTACCTAGAGTATTTCTGGGAAGTAAAGGCGGTCTGGTGTTGCACAGTTCAGATCAATCAAAAGTATGGTCACTAACACTACATAGCCCTATACGCCTTGCAAGTCGTGGAGAGAATCTTTACTTTACGTTTATAAATTAAAAACGTGTTCAGTATGGTCAAACATCCACTTTAAAATAATTTAGCAGGAAACAGAAGCAATACAGCCAACCACACAATCCGCTCTTGACCATATCTAGATATGATTATACAATTTTGAGCTAATTCAGTTATCCACAGACCGCGTTCATTCCCTTGCTCTCGTTATAAACCTAGATGGCGCCACATTGACGGCCATCTGTTTCACGTGATACTTTTCTAAGAGGAGAAACAAACGTCAAGTGGGCGTGCCACGCTAAAGACATTCATTAGCAAAGCAAGGCATGACCTTTCACATGAACGACACGTGCGGGTTATAGCAAGCACAAGACGATAACAATTTGGCCTTCGGATTCATCTAATGTCAACTTGGACTCATTACATGATGCATATGTTTAAAGCACTGATAATGATGACGATACTGGTGATAAGAAAGCAGAGATGTGAGGTAGGCAAATGCACCTGTTTAAGAGTGCTTTTAGGTTCAACTTGGAGGAATAACAGGAACATCAATCATAGTGAACTTTGGAAAAGGAGACAAACTGATCATTAGAAATGGCCTGCATACTGAGCCTGTTTTTGTACTCTATGTAACACACACGTCCGCATTTTGTCAAATAGATTTTTGAAAGATACAATTGTAACCGAAAGTTCTGAAAAATGAAAAGAAATAAAGAAATAATTAACTAAATTGTGAAAACAATGTAGATATTCCAACTTAAAGCTGAAAACATTTTTTTTTTAAAATTGGCACTATATACCTTTAAGGACAAGAGTTCGATCCCAACCGACGGCTTCCGAGTTCACCCAGCCTTTAATGGGTACCGGCTTTTTTTCTGAGAAAGTAAAGCGGCACGGGCGTAATACCGACCACATCACCCCAAAAATCATGTGCTGAAGGTCTGTAAAATTGATTGTCACTAACATCATATTCCCTATACGCCACTTGGCGTGACGGGGTTCTTTACTTATTTTAAAATACTATATATCTTTAAAAAAGAATTAAAGTGAAAACATTTCTATCTTCTTAAGACAATGAAAGGAAAGTCGTTCAATAAATCTTACAGCAGGTGGAAATCTGTTCATCAGAAGTGAAATCATGTCAAGCAGGCTTCGGTCTTTTAGTTTCTTGTGACATTAAAATGTTTGGGTGAGGGGCGGCACACATGAGTTAGATCTCTTATGCTTTGGCTTCCTGCTGCATTCTGAGCATGAAAGCTCATGACTAAATATATTGTGGGACTAAACTATCAGAAAACACTGTCGAACTAAAATACAAAAAAAATACTGTCGAATTAAACTACTAGAAAATACTGTCAAACTAAACTACCAAAATATACTGTCGCACTAAAGTATCAGAATATCATCATCATCTTGTGCCAAACCGGTGGCGTAGGCGATCATGTCCTTCCACAATGTTCTATCTACGGTGCATCGTATCAGTTCTGTTGTTGACTGTTTTCCATGCCATGACACCAAGCTACCCAGTATTTTCTCTCTTTGTCGTCCGCTCCCGTTTAGCCCCCCCCTATCAGGGTTATGTGAAGCCATTGGAGCAGGTGGTGGATGGTGTTGTGGGAGCAGCCGACAAGTAGTGCCGGTTATGGTCCCCACACCGCGATGGCAGGCAGAGGATCTCATGTATAGAGACAATGGCTGCGATCTCCGACTATTACAGTCTCTGCCAAGAAGGAAAGAAATGGCAAACTACCTTCTTATATTGCCTAGACTAATCATGACAAATATCAGAATATAATTTCAGAATAAATTGATAATCTTTATTTAGTTCGGATTAGAGTCGCGGCTATAGGGGCATATCATATCCGCCCCGCCGACCGTTTCAGCAACCAGCGAAGTGTTCATTTACTGATTGTTCCTGTCCTGCGTTGATTGGCCGAATTGCATTCTTTTCAGGTAAAGATGCATTTTTCTGCTTCCGCCCTTTGTGGTGTCGTTTTCCACGATTCTGTATTGTATGTAGATTATGCACAGCTTTCTTGTCGCTATAAAGGTGTTCTTTTAAAGTCCTTGCAATGTCATACATATCCCTTTTTATGGTTTCATGCGAAATCGCAGATCCCGCCAACTTCTCTGCTATCCCACTTCCACGAACTCCTGCGTGTCCAGGGTGTTGTTGCCAAGATAGGCTGCTAACATGAGGCATGTTGAGTATGTGAACCAATTCCCTGCGGAGTGTATTCTTGTCAATTCGGCGAAGCCTGCTTTTGTATCAATCAAGATGACTGCATGGGCTGTCGGTCTCTTAATCAGAGATTTGATAACTTCTGTTACAGTCTCAATCTTCGTGTGGGCGCTGTAGGTAGTTATCTAGTAAGCTTCTGCATCTTTATCTTATCAAATTTCTATTAGAATACACAACAAAATCCCAGCCGCTACGCACTCCCCTTGTGACCGAGTCGTCAAGTAGATGATCGAGTCTTGAGAATTTGAAGTGAAACTGCTGTATCTCCTGGATCTCGGACTCAGTCATGCCCTGCGCCCACTCACGACGGCATTTCCTGTCCAAGTGTATGCTGACCTTGGTTTGTCCTCGCCTGACATGTAAATCTCTCTAATCCCTGCCAGGAGGTATGTCCTACTCGTTGTGTACGCCCTGTAGTGTTGTCTCAGCCTCTACTAACCAGGATCCCCCGCGCTTATTGATATTCCATTGACTGTAATTCTGGTAGCAGTGGATATATTTTGTTACATGCCACCCCAGGAACACTTTCGCTTGCATGTACTTGTGTCGCGCTTGAATGCTTGGAAGGTCCATCAGGAATCACGTAGCTGGTATTGGCGTATTCTTGCTGCATTACAACACGGCTCGCATAGCATCGTTCTGTACCCTTTCTAATTTAACTAATCAAATGTGTGACAGGGTTGGAAGGCCCAGTCCGCAGTCGAGGATTGAAAAAAACAAGCGACTGCATTAAGAAAAAAACAACTGCCAGAACATACTGTGGAACTAACTACCAGAACATAATGTCAAGGTAAACTACACAGAACATAATGTGGAACTATACTACCAGAACATAATGTCGAACTAAACTAACAGAAGAGGGAGCCGCAATAGCTCAGTTGTTAGTGAACTGGACTACATAGGACAAGTGGTAGGGTTCGATCCCAACCGACGGCTTTCGGGTTCACCCAGCCTTAAATGGGTATCGGCTTTTTTTCTGGAAAAGTAAAGCGGCACGGGCGTAATATCGACCACATTACCCCAAAAATCATGTGCTGAAGGTCTGTAAAATTGATGGTCACTAACACCATATTCCCAATACGCCACTTGGCGTGACTGGGCACTTTACTTTTTTTTTTTTACATACTACCAGAACATAATGTCAAACTAAACTACTAGAAAATAATGTCAAACTATACTACCAGAACATAATGTCAAACTATACTACCAGAACATAATGTCAAACTAAACTACCAGAACATAATGTCAAACTATACTACCAGAACATAATGTCAAACTAAACTACCAGAACATAATGTCAAACTAAACTACCAGAACGTAATGTCAAACTATACTACCAGAACATAATGTCAAACTAAACTACCAGAACATAATGTCAAACTAAACTACCAGAACATAATGTCAAACTATACTACCAGAAAATAATGTGTTAAAACTATAGCCTGCGTGACAATATGTAACTGAGTATATTATCCACACCTTGTCACATAAGGAAAACACAAATTCCGTTTTGATGAGTTGGGGTGAGATAAGGAGAGATGAGAGATTTGTATCTTGGTATAATGATGGAAAGGGCTGGACTTGCTGTTTGCATGAAGCAGTGCGGTAGCCGCGTCGTTTTTCTAAGCAAAATCAGTATCTTGATGTACACACGTGTACAAATCACTATACACACATGCACAAACACGCAAACACTTATAAACACCTGTAAACATACACGTACACACGCACATATATGTATGCATGTTAAAAAGATAATTTGACCTGAACTCTAATATCACCTCAACAAAACAAAATAAATCGTATTTTACCAGGTCCCTAAAGCTCTGATGTCATTTGTCCAATGCATATTATATTAGATGTTTAGATATGTGTTAGATATTAATGGCAGGACAAAATCACAAACATAGAATTATGGAAATGTACCAGTCAAACACCAGTGGATAAAGAGATACAGCGAAGACGATGGCGCTGGATAGGACACACACTACGGAAACCAACTGAGAGTATTACACAACAGGCCCTTTTTTGGAATCCCCAGGGGAAAAGACAAAGAGGAAGACCAAGGAATTCTTGGAGAAGACAGATAGAAGCAGAGATGAAGATGATGGAGAAGACATGGAATGATCTTAAAAGAATGGCAAAAAACAGAACGACTTGGAAAGTGTTTGTTGAAGACCTATGCTCCACTGGGAGCTAAAAAGGTAGAAGAAGAATATTTCATCCTGTGTCATAAGGGCGGGGGGGGGGGGGGAAATTGATAACCAGGGTTGACGGTGGGGCTAAGAATAAAGATCTACCGACAGTAAAGACGGAATTCGTGACGTGGTAGGTAGATTAAAGTTGTTGCACCATTTTACTGTCGCATTTTCAAACTTCAGATTTCTAGCCTCTCTTATGTATATTTTATTTCTAATCTGCCCATGAGACTAAAGTTTGTCGTCTGCAAGTTGCCTAGTCGAAGTTCACTCAGCTGTCCAAGGTCTTTAGGGTGAGGAAAAATTAAAAAATAGAAAAAAAAATGGAATGTAAGAAGCTTTACGTGATAAGTGGACGACACAGACTAAACGACGTTTCGGCCCAATAGGTCTTTAGCAGGAACAAAAAAAAAAACAAAAACACACACACAAAACTAATAACGAAACAACCAAAACAAAAACAATCGAAATGTGTAAACGAAAACAAAATTATCTATCCTGTGTGTAAACAGAGGTCAAAACGAAAAAGAAATAGCAACCAAGTGCGGCTGTCCTGAACGTGCAGAAATGTGCGCAAATGCACACAGAACCAGAGGTGCGTGTGCAAACACAAAGGAGAAAGAAAAGAACAGCAGACCAACAGGTGCTCAAAAGGCAGCAATAGTGAGATGTCCGAGAGTGGGGTACAATAAAAACAAATAAGGGGTAAGGAGCACAGAAAAAAGGTATAGAGGAGAACACCGAAGTGTCTCATTAGGGACTCGAGGAGGAGAACTATAAATCGCATGGCATAGTAAGTAGACCAAAGAACCCAAATATGTGCAGTAGAGAAGGCTATGCAAAAGGGAAGGAGCAACCAAAAGGAAACTATGTGTATGAGTGTGATACATGTCTTTAGGGTGAGCTCGCTAACTTCAAATTATCTTTTATTAAATCCTCCTTCAAATCACCTTATATTAAATCCTCCTTCAAATCACCTATATTAAATCCTCCTTCAAATTACCTTATATTAAATCCTCCAAATTATCTTATATATTAAATCCTCATTCAATTACCTTATATTAAATCCTCCTCCAAATTATCTTATATATTAAATCCTCCTTCAAATTACCTTATATTAAATCCTCCTTCAAATTACCTTATATTAAATCCTCCTTCAAATTACCTTATGTTAAATTCTCCTTCAAATTATCTTATATATTAAATCCTCCTTCAAATTACCTTATATATTAAATCCTCCTTCAAATTACCTTATATTAAATCCTCCTTCAAATTACCTTATATTAAATCCTCCTTCAAATCACCTTATATTAAATCCTCCATATTATCTTATATATTAAATCCTCCTTCAAATTACCTTATATTAAATCCTCCTTCAAATTACCTTATATTAAATCCTCCAAATTATCTTATATATTAAATCCTCATTCAATTTACCTTATATTAAATCCTCCTCCAAATTATCTTATATATTAAATCCTCCTTCAAATTACCTTATATTAAATCCTCCTTCAAATTACCTTATATTAAATCCTCCAAATTATCTTATATATTAAATCCTCCTTCAAATTACCTTATATTAAATCCTCCTTCAAATTACCTTATATTAAATCCTCCTTCAAATCACCTTATATTAAATCCTCCTTCAAATTACCTTATATTAAATCCTCCAAATTATCTTATATATTAAATCCTCCTTCAAATCACCTTATATTAAATCCTCCTTCAAATTACCTTATATTAAATCCTCCTCCAAATTATCTTATATATTAAATCCTCCTTCAAATTACCTTATATTAAATCCTCCAAATTCTCTTATATATTAAATCCTCCTTCAAATCACCTTATATTAAATCCTCCATATTATCTTATATATTAAATCCTCCTTCAAATCACCTTATATTAAATCCTCCAAATTATCTTATATATTAAATCCTCCTTCAAATCACCTTATATTAAATCCTCCATATTATCTTATATATTAAATCCTCCTTCAAATTACCTTATATTAAATCCTCCAAATTATCTTATATATTAAATCCTCCTTCAAATCACCTTATATTAAATCCACCTTCAAATTACCTTATATTAAATCCTCCAAATTATCTTATATATTAAATCCTCCTTCAAATGACCTTATATTAAATCCTCCTCCAAATTATCTTATATATTAAATCCTCCTTCAAATTACCTTATATTAAATCCTCCTCCAAATTATCTTATATATTAAATCCTCCTTCAAATCACCTTATATTAAATCCTCCTTCAAATTACATTATATTAAATCCTCCATATTATCTTATATATTAAATCCTCCTTCAAATTACCTTATATTAAATCCTCCAAATTATCTTATATATTAAATACTCCTTCAAATCACCTTATATTAAATCCTCCATATTATCTTATATATTAAATCATCCTTCAAATTACCTTATATTAAATCCTCCTCCAAATTATCTTATACATATATTAAATCATCCTTCAAATTACCTTATATTAAATCCTCCTTCAAGTTACCTTATATTAATACCTCCTTTAAATTCCTATCTCGCTGAAGTCAAACTCTCTTAAACAATAATACCTCGCAACAAACATTGCAAGCACAGCTGCTGTCCTTATAAACCACATATTATTGATAACTATAATTAGCCAGCATCGACCCGCTATCCCACGTATCGATGGATAGATAACACGTGTACTTGATTTCTCCTTCCTTAGGTGTGTAGGTAAGCTTAATCACCAGTTGTGTCTATTATTTATTTCTAGAGTTATAACAATCATTTCTGTCTTAGGACATTACATTTTTGTGCCGAAAGTGTGCTATAGATAGTAAACATGATCACTAATCTATCTATCTATTGACCTTTCGAGCCGTAACCGGCCCATAGGGCGTAGACCAAGATACACCTTCTCCTATATGCATTTTATGTTCTAGCAGTTTTCTTTTAAAGATATTTTATAAAATCTCGCCATCTGTCTCTGTTCTGTGCAAGCAGTTCTATCTCGTTGAGGGAGCCGATTCCTGCTGCTCTTGCCTCTCTCATCAATGTTCTTCTCAGTGTCTCCCTGGGTCTTCCTCTTTTTCTTTTACCTGTTGTTTCCCATATGAGGGCTTGCTTTGCTATTCGATTATTATCTCTTTTCATCACATGTCCAACGTATTACCATCGTCTTTTCTTTATTACTGAAGATATTAGTGGTTGATTGGCGATTTCTCTAATTTCCTCGTTTGTTTTGAATTCGTTCCATTCTATACCAAGTATTTTCCTTAGACATTTATTTTCGAATGCGTTCAACTTTGTTTCTATATCTCTTCACTAATAGCAAAAGTCAAAAGAAAACTCATAAATACCGAACATAAGATGTTTTAGAATATTACAGAATGTGACTAGTTTATAATGCAGAAAAAAAGAGGAGATATATTAAAATAAGTGTGGGTGAAGTATCTATTATGCGATGCAACAACAAATCACATAGTCTTCAGATTATAAAATGGTTACCATCAAACAGCAAAAGACAGCAATAAATTAACGATCACAGCAAAGAGCAAACAAGAGAGTAAAAAGATCTCTCCCTAAAGATGGATCAAAATAAATATAGGTCGTTGCACAAACAGGAGAAGTCAGCCTCAGAGTTCTGTCGCTCGACGATTAATGGTACAGGAAAAATGAGAAGAAAGAGTGAGTGAGTGAGTGAGTGAGAGAGAGAGAGAGAGAGAGAGAGAGAGAGAGAGAGAGAGAGAGAGAGAGAGCTACGAGCGAGTGAGAGGGAGATTAATAATAAATGTGTGTGTGTATACATGTATGTGTGGGTTCGTAGATGCGTATATACATTGTCGGTGGCGCCGTAGTCGAGGCAACCTAGACAGTGTTCCCCCACTCACATATTTTTAGAACACTTTACACGTTGTTGACCCAGCTGGGTGTTTACAGCGCATACCCAAGAATCCTCCTTTTCTCCTTCTGGCCACGGTCCACGACACAGAGAAGAAATTTTTCGTTTCTTAAACCAATTTCGATTATGTTGTTTTGGTTGTTTCATTACTAGTTAGCAATGCAGGGTTAGTTTTATTCACTTACATATATTTGTGTATGTTGTTTATTTGTTCCTGCTGAAGGCCTAATGAGCCGAAACGTCGTTCAAATTCGTGTCGTCCATCAGTTACCTACAGCTTTAACTCTTTCCAAACGTTTCCGACGCAC
This sequence comes from Megaustenia siamemsis, assembly GCA_032433765.1. Taxonomy (NCBI): domain Eukaryota; kingdom Metazoa; phylum Mollusca; class Gastropoda; order Stylommatophora; family Ariophantidae; genus Megaustenia; species Megaustenia siamemsis. Next base: position 107,771,718 of record JAVIAB010000092.1, read on the forward strand.
TGTGCGTTATGTCGCTTTCGGCCGTGCGTGTTTCGCCGCATAGTGTGTCACTCAATTTGATTAGTGTGAACCGTCATCAAATCATATTCTTTTTGCATATCATCTTGGTATTGGTGAAATCTAATACCTTGTTCAGTTATCTAAAAATTCATATGGTTATGGAAGGCCCCGGTATGACTGTAAACGAACTAAAATCCATAATTGCTCAACCGCTCGTGCCAGTGGAATCATCCGAATTAATATATTATCTCCCAAACAAAGAAAGGTAGTTGCAGTCTCCATCATAGCAGTCTAAGCACACGCCAAAAGACATAAGGTCAAACCGCACAGAAAGTGAACACAGCCATCTGTTCCCCGTCACACAATATCACCATTCATTAAAAGAAATAGAAAAATTCACATTTGATATGTTATATGTTAGATAAATATAAATGTGCAGACTGATTCTTTAAAACATGAACAATTTTATCTCTGATATCTCTTCCACTGTATCGATAAGAAGCTTCCGTACGGAAAGAGTTAACAGTACCTTTTTCTATTTTTTTTTCCCAATTCTCCCTCACATTTAGCTTTACTGTAGCTAAACATTTGTATGCATTCGTTTGCATTTCTTTGCCTTGACCCCAGATTATAATAATTCCTGCAGCGCCAACAACAGCACACAGCGAGAGTTAAGGAAGCGTCCCATAGTGACTGCTAGTGTAATAAATGAATGAGAACTGGTCAAGATCCAGCATCACGTCATCGTCATGTCTCTGGAAACACAAGCTAATTTGGCTGAGCTCTTAAGGATAAGAAGAAAATCTAATTATCCAAACAATGCCACGTTGATATAAAATATTTAGGACCAAAATGTGCAGTTATGGACAACAAATGGTCACTTACGTCTATTCAACGCCATTGGTGGACGAGGAAGATAGAAAATCGTCAGGGTGAAGCAAAACAACCAAAAGAAAAAAAAACTTGTTTCTGTTTGGCTGATATTTCAGAACCTGAGTTGGCCCAGTTCCTGGATTATAGGCTCGTTTGTAGGCTCGTTTGACCCCTCCATTCGTCTTTCGTAATCTATCTCTACCTCCTCGGTTACCTTCTCAGTCTCTTTACACATCAGATATACACATACTCCATATTTTATATGGCCCCGCATGATGTTTAATATATTCTATATTTTATAATTCTTCCTACCTCCAAACAATAACCACATCCTACAAGGGATTTTCTTTAACCGGGGCGGAGTGGAGGGTGATAAATCTGGGTCGTGTGTTGAGAGCGATGAGAAGCGTGTAAGTTACCACCATTAAGTTATGGCAAACAACAGCTTGCACGCTCTTTGATACTAGGACAAAAGGGACTTTAAATGTTGAGCTGGAAGAAACTAGTTCTTATAACCATGAAGTTACAGAACCTCTAATACAGAAATTACCTGAAAGCAGTGCATCTAATCGTTTCCTCATTTGTTTATCTACTGTCCATGTTGGTTCAATATAACACAGATGGACTCGCTTTCTCATTTCTATCGACATAGACTTGTTGTACAAGATGTTTTTCATGTACACATTGTCTAATAAGTGATGGTAATAATTTATGTAACAGTAATGTCTAGTACAGCAACCATTGTGAAAATAAAATCTGTTTGGAAAGGTAGAGGACATCACTCTTGGATCTAAAATCAGGCTGATGTACACCCTTATTAAATCAGTTGTTTTTTTTTTTCTGCGCGTGAAACATGTACCCTTAAATCAGATCTACAGAAGAAAATATCAGCAATTGAGAAGGAAATATGGTCGTACGGTTTTGAGCGTCTCCTACTTAGAAAGTTTTGCAAATGACAATTTTCGCAAAAAGAAACCAGCAATCGTTATACATGATTACATTTTGACTATTTTAAAGAAGCGCACAATGTTCCCTGGACAGGTATCTCGACCATCTGACCTTGTAAACATCTTTATACTAGAATCTGTAAAGGATGGAAAAGGAGAGGTAGGCCAAGAAAGAGCCGGAAAGATAACAATAAATAGTGAAAAAGCCCCGACTTCACAGAGTTAAAAAGAAAGACTAAAGATAGAGATCCAAGAATGTTTGGTGTTCAAGTGCCAATTGAGACACATTTTCTTTTCCTACATAAAAAGCTATCGGGAATACCCAACCTCTTTAGATGAGTACCAGAGATACTCTTTGTGAAGGTAAGTCAGCGGCCTCTCCTCCACTTAAAGCTAATCTTTATATAATATAAATAGCAAATTAGGTATAAAGAAGCGCGTTAAGTTAGCATAAAGTAGAGCAGAAAGAAATAGTGTTGTTAGAGGTATTGTTACTACTTTGTAGCGATATCACACGATACAAAGCATTCCAGCTTTGCGGCCCAACAGAGGCCTTCTGCTATGTCATAGACATGGAGAAGGTTGATGAAGTCTACCAGTAGGGCCCCAGGGTTATGGGATGCAGGAAGAAAAGAAAGAAGAATGTCTAGCAGAGCGAGTTCTACTGAAACCCATGTCAAAATGAATGAGGTTTGTCTTGTAATACTCGTTTACAGCAAGACAATGATGCAAATACATTTGAATCCCTAAATATGTTTACTTAAATAGGAAAGAGAATAAAGATGTTTAGATATATTCTGATGCAGTAAAGACCCATCTTCTGATTCTTATGATGGATTAGAATGAGGTTATTATGAATATAATGCTCACTAATCAACATATTTAATTTTACTCAGGTTAGTTTACTGTGTGTACATTTATTTTCAAAAAGATTAACGCCGATGTTTCCAGAAAATGTAGCCTTTGCCGCCATTGTAAACAGTTGTAGCGGGTTGTTGATCTTTGATAGTCATAGAAGGATACTGTTTTCTTTTCTGTTGAACGACTTCTCTCATTGTTGGTTATGTCCTGTTGTGCAGTAAACAAAGCAGTTTTATGTTCAAGGTCTACTTATATTTTCTCTTGCGCTTGACTTTATCTTATTTTCGAATGTGTAATTTCTTACATTCGTTTTCAATGGGTTAAGATCTTTTGTCAAATTTCCCCAGTGTCTTCCCCAAATGGATACGTTTCTCTCAGAAATCGCTTGTAAACCTCTTCATACTTTACACTGCATTTACTTGCAAATATTAACTATTCATATAGGACCCCATACAATGTTTATTTAACGATAACATTGTTGCCATTTCCCCAAATTATATTATCAACCACCCTATTCTTCGGCTCCTAGTTGTTTTCACAAAATTGGTTACTGGTTGGTTATAAACTCATAATATTCCCTCCCTTTGTTGTTACTTCCCTCTCGTGTCACATTAGCTTCCAGATTCATTTACTTCCTCTTTGGCTATTTAATGCACCATTTTTAAAATCCCGTGTCTTAAAATTGCATAACTTAATATGCATTTCTAATGCCTACGAAAGCGGTATTTTATGGTCAACTGGTAGAAAGTGTACCGCATATTCCATATACATTTTGAATGAAATACATCATAACTTTATAATCATTTCACTGCAGAAAAGGGAACATTCTATTTATATAAAAGTACACGCATTTGAACAAAATTAGAACCAGAAAACTTTGGTTTGCTCTGAAACAAATAAAAGGATATAATAAGTATCACATTCATAAGTAGGCACTTTGTGGATATAACATTATTATTGTAAATAAAGTATGTAATTTAATTACTACCTTATGTAAGTAAAGTAAAGTACCCCCGTCACGCCAAGTGGCGTATAGGGAAATATGGTGTTAGTGGCCGTCGGTTGGGATCGAACCCTACCCCTTGTCCGTGGTAGTCCAGTTCACTAACCACTGAGCTATCGCGGCTTCCACTACGTTATGTGCATAGTTAGAAATACTAAATCACAAAAGAGTTACAAGTCATATATCGCACATAGATAATGTATGTATTACCTCTTACAACAACTCTTGTCAACCGTATATCACATACAAACAATGCTATATTTCTTCACAAACATATTTGGTAAATATTACATCATATACTGCTAATAAGGATTATATATCAAACAAAGAGCATTGTAAACAGTTCACAATTAATGTAAATATGACCATATGTAACAAACTGTGTTCACACCACCGCCTACAAACAAATAATGTTAATTACTTCAACAATTAATGGAAAATTTATATCTTGCAACAAAATTATATCTTGCAATAAAAATTATATCTTGCAACAAAATTATATCTTGCAATAAAAATTATATCTTGCAACAAAATTATATCTTGCAACAAAAATTACATCTTGCAACAAAATTATATCTTGCAACAAAAATTATATCTTGCAACAAAAATTATATCTTGCAACAAAAATTATATCTTGGAACAAAAATTATATCTTGTAACAAAGTTATATCTTGTAACAAAAATTATATCTTGGAATAAAAATTATATCTTGTAACAAAGTTATATCTTGTAACAAAAATTATATCTTGGAATAAAAATTATATCTTGTAACAAAGTTATATCTTGTAACAAAAATTATATCTTGGAATAAAAATTATATCTTGTAACAAAGTTATATCTTGCAACAAAAATTATATATTGGAACAAAAATTATATCTTGTAACATAAATTATATCTTGCAACAAAGTTATATCTTGCAATAAAAAAACTGCTTGGCACAACTGTTGCTCATACCTTCAGCTAGAAAATCATAACATCCTAGAAAGTAAACAATAAAAAAAAAAAAAGAGAACTGGAACGACAAATATTTTCTGTCTCTAGGCAATGGATAAGAATTCGCGCATTGAAACCGCCCACTGATAATTCATATAAAGACGACTACAGATGTTTCTGGCAGGACAGGTATAAACATAATTTATAACATGCAACCTACAAATATTGGATCAGTTGGGACGAACTCTTCATATTTCCATATACTATAAGTGACACATACATGTTCTTTACATACGAGTACAATGAGGAAGGGAGTCGTGATAGCTCAGTGGTTAGCGATCTGGACTACAAAGGATATGAGGTCAGGTTTAATCTTGATCGACGGCTTCCGGGTTCACCCAGTCATAAATAGGTACCGGATTTTTTTTCTGAGAAAGTAAAGCTGCACGGGCGTAATACCGACCACATTACCCCAAAAATCATGTGCAGAAGGTCTGTTGTTGGTGTTGTTGACGGATTGCCACGAGTTGATGCTGGCAGGTTGCCCTTTGACTCATAAAATGTAGCGGGTCGTAATGGCTTTCTTGGCATTCCCGGCTCTTACTGGAGAAGTTGGAGTTCGTCTATCCCAGGCTATGCTGGGAAACTACTAGTCCAGCCCAGAGGTACTGCAATACTGGGTCCTCTATATCAGTAACAGCCACCACTACAGGGAACACGACGATCCTAGCTTCTGTTAGCCAGCCTGTTTTGACGCAGACTGTTACCAGGGGAGACCACGAGGAGGTAAAACTGCTAGGTCTTGGCCAGCTGATGGTGCGCCGACCCTGCTATTGCGACTGCAGGTCGCAGGCGCTTCTGCTCCCCTGCAGAAGGTCTGTAAAATGATGCTCACTAACACCATATTCCCTTTACACCACCTTGGCGGGATGGGGCTCTTTACTTTTTACAAAGAGGGAACCGTTATAGTCCAGTGGTTAGTGAACTGAGATACATCGGCACAAAAGGTGGTACTCCATTACGATCCACGGTTCCCAGGTTCACTCAACCTGAAATGGGTATCGTGGTTTTTATTGTTTGTTTTTTTTTGTTTGTTTTTTTTTGTTTTTAGTGGAGGGAGAGGAAAAAAAAAAGCAACGCTGGCGTAGTGCCAACAACATTGCCCAAAAAATAATGCGTTGAAGGTCTATAAACAAATATAAAGCAATAACACCATATTTCCATGTAAGCCACCAAGTGTTGTGATGGGACTCTTTCTTTCTTCATCTTTCTTTTACATTTATTAAATTCATTTATTCAACACTTTACTAAGAACATTCGATAATCTAATACTCGTGAGACATTGATGATGCAACGCTTTAGTTGCATCCACTTAATGTCTTTGAATCCTCTCTTTAGTCCATCATATGTCCTTCAAACACACCCTTTTATTGTGACTTTCGCTACACAGCTTCACAGCTGAAATGTGCTTTTACAGATGACTGTTGAGAATACCATCATCATCATCAAGTACCGGGCCTGCTGGCGTAGGTGATCATATCTCTCCACAACTTTCGATCTCAACAGTTATTTATCATTTCTGTTGTTGACAATCTTCCAAGCAATTCTCTTAAGCTGTCTGGTATTTTTTCTCTTTGATTTCTCTATCTCTTCGTCCCTCAATTTTTCCAGTTGTTACAATATATTCAAGTTGTTCTCTTCTCATAACATGGCCAAAAAATGATAATTATTTCTTCCTAATATTGGAAATTAGCTCTCTTTTTTGCTTTGGCCTCTTTCAGAACATTTTCATTACTCTTCTTAGCTCTCCAGTGATTTTCTTGTCTGTTGTCCTATTGTCCAAGATTCATATCCATATGTTAAGACTGGCTCAACATAACATTTAAGGACTCTTTTTCTTGTTTCTAGTCAAAAATGGATTGCATAGTTTCTTCCTCTTTTTTTCTAAATACCATGGTCGGTTGGTCAGTTGAAAAGGACGAGGCTGGTATATAGGAGGCTAGAACAACAAAAATGACATATTTTTAAAGACAAAATTAGGCACAACATCATGCAAACATGGTGAGGTTCTAAACTGGCTATGGTAAGAGCAACTTCCAGGCTCACCTGTTAAGAAAAATAACACCAACAGGCCTGCATCATAGACTATAAAAAAAAAGTAAAGTAAAGTACCCCCGTCACGCCAAGTGGCGTATTGGGAATATGGTGTTAGTGACCATCAATTTTACAGAATTTCGGCACATGATTTTTGGGGTAATGTGGTCGGTATTACGCCCGTGCCGCTTTACTTTCCCGGGAAAAATATCCGGTACCCATTTAAGGCTAGGTGAACCGGAAGCCGTCGTCGGGATCGAACACTACCTCTTGTCCTTTGTAGTTCAGTTCACTAACCACTGAGCTATCGCGGCTACCATCATAGACTATAATATAAACAAATTTGAGGACCCCTTGGATTGTGAGACCCTAAGTTGTAACTTTTTTGGTCTAGGCACATCCGGTCCTGGCATCAGGAGGAAGTTGAATTGATTTTTTGTGTACCATTGTTTATGTTACCATTTATTGAGTATAGAGAGTTGAATCGTATTGTGATAAGTAGGAAAATCCAGGAGGAACATGGTGCTTTCACTGTAACCATAAGTAGGTGCTTTCACTGTAAAAGTAGTTTCACCATAGTCCTTGTATGTAATAAACAGTAGGGGGATAGTACGCACCCTTGTCTTACACTTGATCTAACTTCAAAGTGGTCTGTGTAGCCTGCTGCTGGTCTGACCCTGCAGCTGCTGTTGATGTAGAGACTTTTAATAAGGTTGGTTAGATGTTGGCTTACTCCGTATGTTGTTAGTATCTCCCACAGTTGTTCTCTGTTTATCTGTCGAATGCTTTTTTCAAGAGAACATGGCAATCTAATTATTCAAATAATGATCAGATTATTTGTAGCTAAGTCTAGACTGTGTCAACATCAGGTCAAGACCAGAGAAGCCAGAAACAAACGCAATGCGGGGAGGCCAGAAGATTTGCAAAGCACCACAGACATGGAGTCGTCAGTCTCCACACACAGTGGGACATAACTGAGAAGGAGGTATGAGCGATACGGTAGTGTCCAATGTGCAATGAGGATGATCAGTCGACTACGCTAAACTGAATTCTAACCTCCCAGATTTAAGTGATGTCATCCGATACGCTTGGTTACCCGGCAAGAAGATACTTTCATTTTTTAAATTAACCAGGCGCTTATTTAAAATATGTTAGTCCCTTGCGTGCATTAGTTTATCTTAGAAGTGCAATTCTGCGACCATTTGCCATTTGTTCTACACGTGTTGTAAAGGAGAAAACATGCTAACACCACGAGACTTAAACGTGGTTGTAAATGCAAGAGACCACGCCGAGACCATATGTCATCCCTATTTCAAGCAGTCTATATAGCGATGTAATTCATATCAAAGTATTGGTTCAAGGATAATTTATGAGCAAACTTAAGCGACGCAAGGAAAAGTGAAGGTAAGCGTATATGATATTAGAGGAATGGGGTATTAAAATGTTACCGTGCAAGGTCATAAACATATATATGGAGGTCGGAGTTCATTTCCCCTTGGAGAAAATAAAACATAACATTTTTTTTTAAAATCAGCTTTACTGTAATAATAGACATCGTGGCCTAAAAACATGTCTTTACTGAATCGTAAGTGATATAAACCCACAGAAACTAGAAAACAAACCCAGAAAATAATTATTAGAGCATAGGTTAACGAAATAATAATAATAAATATGACTTATTTAATGTGGATAGTTCGAATACTAACCGATAAACCTACTGCAGCGCGACAAACAAAGTTATACACAGTCTTTCAATTAATTTCCTGGCTGTTATTAGCTGCTTCAATGAATGTGCTTATTATTTTTCTCATCTATATCAACAACATAAATAATTTGCGATATGCGGATGACACAGTCTTAATAGCAGAGACAGAGAATGAACTACAAGAAATGATAGACATAATAGTAAAAGAAAGCAACAAGAAAGGTCTCAGTCTGAATAGTAAGAAAACAGAAGTAATGGTTATATCGAAGAATCAATCACCACCATTATGCAGTATAAAAATAAACGAGACAAATCTGAAACAATTGCAACGTTTCAAATACTTGGGCACAATAATAACATCAGATGGGAGATGCACCACAGAAATAAAAAGCAGAATAGCTCAGGCCAAAATAGCATTTCAGAAAATAAAAAATATCTTATGCAACAAATCTATATAAATAAAAATGAGAAAGAGAGTTCATCGGTGCTATATAGAACCAATTCTGACCTATGGAAGCGAATCATTGACAGTAGACAAACAAATGAAAAGATGATTAGAGGCCACAGAGATGGGATTTCTGAGAAGAATGTTGAAAGTTCCCTGGACAGCTAAAAAGACCAATGAGGAAGTTCTCAAAGAGGCCAACACAAAAAGGGAGCTCCTAAAAAACATCAGAAAGAAGCAATCAACATTTTTCGGGCACGTCATGAGAAGAGGAAAGTTGGAATACTTGGTTACAACTGGCAAAATAAAAGGAAAGCGAGATCGCGGACGACAAAGAGAGAAAATACTGGATAGCTTGGTGTCATGACATGGAAAACAGTCAACAACAGAACTGATAGGATGCACTGTAGATAGAAGATTGTGGAGGGACATGATCACCTACGCCAACCGGTATGGCACATGATGATGATGATATCAACACCATATCGACAGGATCTATACCATAACGGCTGGATCAAAACAATATCGGCAGGATCAACACTATAACGGCAGGATCAACACTATAACGGCAGGATCAACACTATAACGGCAGGATCAACACCATATCGGCAGGATCAACACCATATCGGCAGGATCAACACTATAAGGGCAGGATCAACACCATATTTCGGCAGGATCAACACCATATTTCGGCAGGATCAACACCATATCGGCAGGATCAACACTATAACGGCAGGATCAACACCATATCGGCAGGATAAACACTATAACGGCAGGATCAACACCACATCGGCAGGATCAACACTTTATTGGCAGGATCAACACTTTATCGGCAGGATCAACACTTTATCGGCAGGATCAACACCACATTGGCAGGATCAACACTTTATCGGCAGGATCAACACCACATTGGCAGGATCAACACTATAACGGCAGGATCAACACCACATTGGCAGGATCAACACTTTATCGGCAGGATCAACACCATATTGGCAGGATCAACACTTTATCGGCAGGATCAACACCACATTTCGGCAGGATCAACACCATATTGGCAGGATCAACACCATTTTGGCAGGATCAACACTATAACGGCAGGATCAACACCATATTGGCAGGATCAACACCATATTGGCAGGATCAACACTTTATCGGCAGGATCAACACCACATTTCGGCAGGATCAACACCATATTGGCAGGATCAACACCATATCGACAGGATCAACACTTTATCGGCAGGATCAACACTTTATCGGCAGGATCAACACCATATTGGCAGGATCAACACTGTAACGGCAGGATCAACACCATATTGGCAGGATCAACACTATAACGGCAGGATCAACACTTTATCGGCAGGATGAACACTTTATCGGCAGGATCAACACTTTATCGGCAGGATCAACACTATAACGAAAGGATCAACACCATATTTCGGCAGGATCAACACTTTATCGGCAGGATCAACACTTTATCGGCAGGATCAACACTATAACGAAAGGATCAACACCATATTTCGGCAGGATCAACACTGTAACGGCAGGATCAACACCATATTGCCATGATCAACACTATAACGAAAGGATCAACACCATATCTGCAGACAGGGAAGGAATCCACATCTACTTTATCGTGAAGCTAACGTGCTTACCACTCTAGCGCTCTATTATCTCATGTACATAATTCCGGATTTAACTATAAGCTCTTTCGCACTGACTAGGCTCCGGGGTTCAACAAACCCATAAAAATGAATACCAGAGATTTTTCTGGTAAGTAACCTGGCCTAATATCTTCCATGTTACCCAAAAAATGTGCCGGAGTGATGGGAAAAAATGGTCACTAATTTCGTCTAAGAAGGCACAGAGAAAACCTTTATTTTTACTTTACTTGAGTGGGCTGAACCACTGCCGTCTATATTGAAAGCCGAAGAGCTGAGAGGATTTTGCTGAAAATACCCCAAGCTTGTGACGTCTTCAGCTATGTTAGATATAGACAGCTGACGTCATATTACCCTCAACCGCCCCTGCTGGCAATGTTGAAAACGTCACAACCTTCTGGTGCTCCCGCTCAGCGGGCAGGCATTCAATATAGGTGGCAATGGCTGAACTTTGTGGCCTCAAAATCCTCTAGCCATTTACATTTCTTAAAAATTCCTCTTTTTTTCCCCACAAAATAGTTTACAAAGTTTGATTATTGCGAAAGGTTTTGGCAGAGTCAACTTTAACATTAATGCTTTGTTTCCACAATCAAGATGTTATTTAACAATAATACCTTCTGTCTGTTAGAGACGGAGTTGTGAGCTGCGAAATTTTAAACATCAAACTCGGCTTCAGAGTTTTGTTGTACAAAATATTCTTCCTTCTTCTCCTAGACGAGATTGTGAGGAGTTAGGAGTGAATCAAGGGCGTCGCACGTAGAATAGTCTACGTGCCCCCTTCATCTAAATCCAGTTTCACTTTGATAAAGATAAAACTTAACAGAAATGTTGTTATTCTCGTTGCGAAATGAAGAGTTCAGGTCTATGTCTAACATGCATGATTCTACCGGCATGATCGTATGGGTCAGGGGTATGACAGGACTCAAACAAATATAGGTAATTTCGAGCTCAACATCGATTTTAACTAACAAACCTAATGAATGCAGAATTGGTTTCGGAGCCATATCATATACTGTTCTAGTTAAGTGTAAAAATAATGCACCGAGACCAGATGGAGAATGTATCATCACAATAAGCAACTAGATGACATAGGCATGCACAATGCGGTGAATATATTCAGTGTTTGAAGTGCTCTTGTGATGGCTACAATGGTTTGTGTCAAACCTTGCAAAGACCTTGCGCTAATTAGTGGTTATCGTGAGATCACGGTGATACTGACGTTCATAACACTAGTTCTCTCATGGTTTTCTAACAACGATAGTAACGTGGAGTAATATTGGAATAATCACTTAAGATAATTACAAAGGATCTCAAACCAGGCAGGAAGCAGTAACAGATGTCAATGACCTAGAGGATACATTTAACAAAAATAGATATGAAGAGCTTATTGTTGGCTGTAGTCGAATGTCGGAATGACTCATCGTTTGCTTTTCATCTTCTTCTACTGCGATCATGACTCTTTCAGAGTAGGATTCCGGACTCTCTTATGAAGGCAGCTGTCTGTTTAAGTGATTCTTTTGCCCTGTATGGTTTGCCTTTGAACCGGACAATGACAACACCAATGGAAAGAACAGGCTCTCTGTATTTAAACTTATAAACATTCTCACCTGTTTTCTTTAATGTCTGGTCTGCAATGATATTCACAAATTTCGCTGGTTATCTTTGACATAATAAATAGCAAATACCCAAAGAATAGGATAAATACACTAACTTTAACGGATACAATTCTCAAGGAACAGGATACATACACTAACTTTAACGGATACAATTCTCAAGGAACAGGATACATACACTAACTTTAACGGATACAATTCTCAAGGAACAGGATACATACACTAACTTTAACGGATACAATTCTCAAGGAACAGGATACATACACTAACTTTAACGGATACAATTCTCAAGGAACAGGATACATACACTAACTTTAACGGATACAATTCTCAAGGAACAGGATACATACACTAACTTTAACGGATACAATTCTCAAGGAACAGGATACATACACTAACTTTAACGGATACAATTCTCAAGGAACAGGATACATACACTAACTTTAACGGATACAATTCTCAAGGAACTGGATCAGAGAGAAAAGCAGTGCTAGAAGGCACCTTGAACAAACCTCCACAAAGGATGTGGGTGTTCTCACTTTCAGGTCAACCAAGGCACGGCGTAGCTGATATTTTGCTATCTAAACAAATCGATGGAGGAGTAAACAAAGTAAAGTACCCCCGTCACGCCAAGTGGCGTATAGGGAAATATGGTGTTAGTGACCTGTCACACCAAGTGGCGTATAGGGAAATATGGTGTTAGTGACCTGTCACGCCAAGTGGCGTATAGGGAATATGGTGTTAGTGACCCTATATTTTACAGACCTTCAGCACATGATTTTTGGGGTAATGTGGTCGGTATTACGCCCGTGCTGCTTTACTTTCCCAGAAAAAAATCAGGTACCCATTTAAGGCTGGGTGAACCCGGAAGCCGTCGGTTGGGTTCGAACCCTACCCCTTGTCCTTTGTAGTCCAGTTCACTAACCACTGAGCTATCGCGGCTCCTTGATAGTGGAGTGGATCACCACAATAATTACAGTTTTAATAGAAATTAAATAATAAACGGGTAACCGGGTCAAATATCTGGGAGATAATTGTTATATTAATATTTCTTACAAATGCCATGTTGAAATACATGTAATTTAATTGCCATGTGAGTTTTCTTGCAAATATCATGTTGAAATACATGGAACTTAATTGTAATATGAGTATTTCTTGCAAATAACCATGTTAATTACCTCATATTTCGACGCAAGCATACCTTGTAAAGTAAAGGTTCCCTCCACGCCTTGCTTGTCGTATGGGGAATATGGTTTTAGTGACCATATTTTTCTATTACCACGGCACATTTTTGGGTGATGTGGTCGGCATTACGCCAGACCGCCTTTACTTCACAGAATAATCTCTGGTACCTATTTTTAAGCATATCCTGCTGAAGTAAAAAATGACGGGAGCTGCAGATTATCTGTTCCCTCAGTAGATTCTGTCTGCGGTTGACAATAGTTGGGAATTCTAACGTAGTCCTGTACACAATCTAAACTGTTCAATCATCATCTAGCTTGCCCCTGTTGGAACCCTGCTCTCATGACAACCACTCTTATGTTTTATTTATCCTACGCGAAATGTACAGAGACTGTTATGTTCTGTCCCAGCTCGTCTGTGATATCTTTCTCCAACTTTCTTCTACGATTCCCCCCCCCCCCCCTCTCTCTCTCTCTTTCTCTCTCTCGATTATTTGGAACGATGCACTACATAATTATCTTCTCTATGTCATTATGTCGTTTTACGCAACAGAACTACTTTTATTTATGTTATTCATCATGACAAAAATACTGTTTGTTTGTTGCTAGGATTATCACCACTGCACATTGGTCTAATCCATAAGTGCTCCGATATCCCCCTCAATAAAATCCCAGCAGAATTCTGACCCACGTGCACGAACTCCGTACCACGGCCTGGGATGCATGGTGTGGGTACGATTCTGCAGTAAATTGTGTCCGGGTAGCAACCGTATTTGTGACCTACTCTTGTGGATTTTAGCTGCCAAAGGTTCTTTAACGTGCGCGAGTGCACACGGGACCCCCTGTTTATTGCCGTTATCCGAGATGACAAGACATCGGATCTCTCTACCAAAGAGATCAGGGGAGGGTGACGTCATAAGTAAACCACGGATTATTTTTTGAAAAATTACCGCAGTTTCTGGTTGGCTTTGAATTCGGGTCATTCATGTCCTGAGACTGACGTCGTACCTTTAGACCACACAGCCTCCAGGAGATACTTTTATTTATGTGCGTGATAATGACATAAGCACTCTTATTTATGTTCTATATAATGACATACCACTTTTATTTATGTTCTTTATAATGACATAAACACTTTTATTTATGTGCTTCATAATGACATAAACACTTTTATTTATGTTCTTTATAATGATATACCACTTTTTATTTATGTTCTTTATAATGACATGAACACTTTTATTTATGTTCTTTATAATGACATAAACACTTTTATTTATGTTCTTTATAATGACGTGAACACTTTTATTTATGTTCTTTATAATGACATACCACTTTTATTGATGTACTTCATAATGATATAAACACTTTTATTTACGTGCTTCATAGTGACATAAACACTTTTATTTATGTTCTTCACAATGACATAAACACTTTTATTTATGTTCTTCACAATGACATAAACACTTTTATTTATGTTCTTCACAATGACATAAACACTTTTATTTATGTTTCTTCATCAATCAGTTTTATACAATCTTGTTTTCAATATTGATCTGTTTGTTATTTTCTCCAGACATGGTATTGTGAGTTTTCTTCGATAAAATTTGCCCTCAAGGGCACTAATGTATATCTCAAAAGAACCATTAAAACGAAAGTAAAATGAAGCGAAACAATTTGTCATAAGTTGCATAAATTGTGGTGATGATAGGTCAAGACTTCTACTGATAAAATCTAACAATGTTCTGAACCAAGTCAAATACTATGGAATGTTTTTACCTCTGACGAAGTCCCTAGAGAGTAGGAACCAAATTTTGCGAGTTAATCCATTTTTTCTCTGACAGCCGTGTGCACAGGGGTCCCTCGCTGCACAGACAGATAACTCCGACTTCGGAGGTACTCATATTTTTTCCGTCGATGAGTAATTGACGTTTGGTTGCCGCAGAGAGAAATCATAAATAAAAATCCCAACCGGTGTAGTGGGATCTGAACCCACAACCTCTCCATCTCGAGGCTGGCGTCTTGTTTTGAGACCAACAAGTCCCCCCTCCCCTATAACAAAGTAGTCCTGGCGTAATTATTCGGCATTTATGCAAATAATTGTGTACCGATCGATAGGGTGGACAGGGAAATACTATGGTCCGTATTGCCCTTGTACGGAGTGAGTCACCACCTAGTAGAGATATGCAAGAGCCTCTATGAAAGTAGTCGCACTACAGTAAGATCTTCAGCAGGCTACTCTAAACATTTCACCATTAACTCCGGAGTAAGACAAGGCACGTGCTTTCCCCTTTATTTTTCATCACATATATGGACAATATATGCAAATTATCATGCTCAATCAAAGGAAATATACCAACACGGATGATAACAAGCGATAACACAAAAGAGAACGAAATATACGTACCAGAAAACAACAGAAGAGAAGAAGAAATAAATGAAATACTATTTGCAGACGACCAAGTTCTTATACATAAAACAACTGAGGACCTACAAGAACATATCAACAGGCTAAACAACACTTGTAAACAATACAACATGAAGATCAACATAAGCAAAACCGAAGTAATCGCAATATTGAGAAAGAAAGAATGACTAAACATCATAATAGATAATGCGACTTTGAAGCAAGTAGACAATTTTAAATATCTGGGTAGCACGTTAAAACAAGACAATAACAAAGAGACAGAGATAGATATAAGGTGTAACAAAGCATGCCAAGTTATAGGCCAAGTATCAACACTATTGAAAAACAAAGCAATAACTACGGAAGCAAAAAGGGCAATATACAAATCAATTTTTCTACAAACTCTGTGCTATTAGTGCCAGAATTGGACGCTGGACTCAAGAACAATAAGAAAGATAACGACCACCGAAATGAAATGTGTCAGAAGAATGACAGGAAACAGCTTAAGGGACAGAGTAAGAAACACTGACCTGAGGAAGAAACTCGAAATTTAACCAACCATCGAATACATAAAGAAACAACAGATACATTGGTTCGGCCACATAACAAGACAAAAAGAACTAACAGTGACGCAAATAGCCATAAACAAAAGCTACGAAAACGCCAGATTAAGAGGAAGACCGAAAAAGAGATGGATAAAGGGAATACTAGAGTCACTAGGAGGAATAACATCGGAAGAGGCCAACAGAAGAGCAAAGAATCGCAGATTGTATCTCCCCTCGACGCCAACGGCAACAGAGGAAGGATAGAAGAAGGAGAAGATTGTGTACCTATACCAGTGTAACATTTATACTATACTAGTCAACAAATACACGCGAAAAGGCAAATGAGGAAGGAATGAATATACACGAACCTTACTTCTTTTGTTGGCCACAATTAACATTACTAAAGACTATTACGGTTATGAAGGGAGCCGCGATAGCTCAGTGGTAAGTGAACTGAACTACAAAGGACAAGAGGTAGGGTTCGATCCCAACCGACGGCTTCCGGGTTCACCCAGCCTATACTGGGTACCGGATTTTTTTTCTGGGAAAGTGAAGCGGCACGGGCGTAATACCGACCCCATAACCCCAAAAATCATGTGCTGAAAGTCTGTAAAATTTATGGTCACTAACACCATATTCCCTATACGCCACTTGACGTGACGTGGTACTTTACTTTAAAAAAAAAAAAATTAAGGCTATGAAATGTACGAACATATTTATGTACAATAAAAAAAAAAAGTACCCCCCGTCACGCCAAGTGGCGTATAGGGAAATATGGTGTTAGTGACCCTATATTTTACAGACCTTCAGCACATGATTTTTGGGGTAATGTGGTCGGTATTACGCCCGTGCTGCTTTTACTTTCCCAGAAAAAATCCGGTACCCATTTAAGGCTGGGTGAACCCGGAGCCGTCGGTTGGGATCGAACCCTACCCCTTGTCCGTAGTAGTCCAATTCACTAACCACTGAGCTATCGCGGCTCCTACTAATTTTTAGGGAATTAGTAAAACCCAGGTGTCCTCGCCAGGATTACGAACCCCGGCTGTTGCCGTGGTAAGCCAACCGCCTATCGATTGCGCTAACCGGACACCCATTTATGTACAATAACAACAATAATTTTATGCCGGTAAAATTGAATATGCCGGGTTGAAAGGAGTAGAGATAGCAAAACTAATGGCAAAACGAATCCACAACGTACTTTCAAAGAGTTGACGTTGAAAAGGACTAGTCTTAGTGGTAACACAGATGAATACAAAGCTGGTTAAATAAAAATTAAATATCTGAAAGGACAAGAATGCGTTCCAACAAGTTCAACGAATCTTCGCAACTAAAATGTAATGCTGGAAGAACCGAAATGCGTGGCGTGGTTTAGTAGCTCTTTTCGGTGTTGTGAAGGGAGACAGTTTTAAACTGCAGGGAATAGCGATTATTCACAACTGTCGTAAATAGCTTTATTTATTAGTACTCATTGAAGCAGGACATAGGTGTAAGGATGTTTATAAATTCTATAGCAGAAATATGTAAACACTTGAAGGGAGATGAGTGGAGGTGAAGCTGGTCATGAATATGTCCGCATGCATCAGTGCTTAACATTGTCGACATCTATGTGTGTCCGGATATCTATGTATGTCCGTGTATCTATGTGTGTCCGTGTATCTATGTGTCTCCGTGTATCTATGTGTGTCCATGAGCCACGATAGCTCAGTGGTTAGTGAACAGGACTACAAAGGACAAGAGGTAGGGTTCGATGCCAATCGACGGCTTCCGGGTTAACCCAGCCTTAAATGGGTACCAGATTTTTTCTGGGAAAGTAAAGCGACACGGGCGTAATACCGACCACATTACCCCAAAAATCATGTGCCGAAGGTCTATAATTTATGGTCGCTAACACCATATTCCCTTTACGCCACTTGGCGTGACGGGGCTCTTTACTACTTTTTTTACTTTGTGTCCGTGTATGTAAGTGTGTGCGTACATTTTAGTGCTATGAAGACGTGTGCTGTTCGTTTCTTTATGTGTGATTGTGTGTATGTGTGTGCGCGCGCGCTCAAGTGTATGCGTTTAGATATATCTCAACGTTTGTTCAATAGTGTCTCTGTTCTGTGAATCTATGTTTTATAATTTTATTTTGAGAAAGATGCTTTACCATTGTCTTCTATTCATGTCAATCTATTTATTTAATTTCTTAAACGTTCTCTTCCCATATTTGCATGCAATAAGTTAGGAAAAAAAGAACCATCCCTTGGTCATATTAACTGTCATTGTATTTGTCTTTTTCGCTCGCCCAGGAAAATATATTTGTTGTGCTATGTCTAGGGTTACCAGACGTCAGGACATGTCCTGATTTTAGGTGTATTTAAATTTAAGTACTGAAAATAGAGGGAACCGCGATAGCTCAGTGGTTAGTGAACTGGACTACAAAGGACAAGAGGTAGGGTTTGATCACAAACGACGGCTTCCAGTTCACCCAGCCTTTAATGGGTAATCCTAGAATGGATTTTTTTCTGGGAAAGTAAAGCGGCACAGACGTAATACCGATCACATTACTCCCAAAAATCATGTGCCGAAAGTCTGTAAAATTTATGGTCACTAACACCACATTCCCTATACGCCACTTGGCGTGAAGGGGGCGCTTTACTTTTACTTTTTTTAAACTCTGTCTAGGGTTACCAGACGCCAGGACATGTCCTGAGTTTAGGTGTATTTACATTAAAGTACTTAAAATAGGCATCCCATTATCACCGTCCTGCCTTTTTGTCTTTTAAAAATGGTTAATGTCAATTAAAACAGGTAAATGAATTTAAATATTTGGGAACTTTGTTAACTTCAGGCGGAAAATGTACAAAAGAGGTGAGGTGCAGAATGGCTCAAGCAAAAGCAGCTTTCCAAAAAATGAGGAAAATACTATGCAATCCATTTTTGACAATAAAAACAAGAAAAAGAGTTCTTAAATGTTACGTAGAGCCAGTCTTAATATATGGATGCGAGTCATGGACAATAGGACAAAAGACAAGAAAATCACTGGAGTCTGAAGAAATGTGGTTTTACAGGAAGAATGTTGGGAATACCATGACAGCTAAGAAGAGTAATGAAGATGTTCTGAGAGAGGTCAAAGCAAAAAGAGAGCTAATTTCCAATATTAGGAAGAGACAATCATCATTTTTTGGCCATGTAATGAGAAGAGAACATCTTGAATATATTGTAACAACTGGGAAAATTGAGGGACGAATAGATAGAGGGAAGCAAATTGAAAAAAATAACAGACAGCTTAAGAGAATGGCTTGGCAGAAGGTCAACAACAGAAATGATAAATAGCTGCCGAGATCGAAAGTTGTGGAGAGACATGATCACGTACGCCACTAGGCCCGGTACTTGATGATGATGATTGTCAAGTGACAAGACATAATGAAGTAATCACGATTCACAGGCAAGCACTAATATAAAATATATAAAATAATATGCTTGGCTACTGTTCCTATTCCGATATTTTCATTTTGAGATCTTGAGATCTGTGTTTAACTTTTGTGTTTATATTTGTCGTTTCACAATAGTATCGTGTTGTACTGAGTGATTCGATGAGCATGATAAAAAAAGTGAGGCAGGCTCTGTATGTTGGCAATGGTTAGAGTCATAGCAGAAGTCAAAAATACGTAAGGTCACCTTTGTCTATGTCCCTGGACATGCGGGAGTATGGGGAAATGAAAGAGCGGACAGGTTGACTAGTTGCGCTGTCATTGAGGACAACAAATGGATCGGGCGGACATCATCAATGCCCTCCGAGATGTGGGAAGAGCACAGGACTTCGACAACCGCAAATCCACGTCACTCCTTCGGATAATAGAGATGTGAGTGAAGATGGTCACAGCCAGAAATGAGAAACTTAGTGGGCGTGTAAGAAGACTTATCAACCAACACATAACTGGTGTCGTCAGTGGCTGGACACTGCGGAACTTGCTAATGAGGGGATCTGAGCACTCATGGGCATGTTCGGAGTGCAATAATGATGACCCACAAATAACTCAATAACTCAATCGTGGTGTTTGTACCTGATGAAGACTTCTGCCGAAACGTCGTAGTTTGTCTTCTCTCTCTCTCTCTCTCTCTCTCTCTCTCTCTCTCTCTCTATCTATCTCTCTCTAGTTTATCTGTGTACTACTTGTTAGAGAACCCTTGACAGCTGTCGAGTAGGCCAAAGATGGTAGCTGACCTTGAACACATCAAGCAAATCTAGCCATGCCGAAGGCGGACGCGTCGGGCCGTAAGGTGCAGATATCGCGGCTATACCGTACATTAGAGACACCGAGCATCTGCGCCAACTGAGCTGGTGAACTCTAGGAAGAAGACATAAAGATAGAGGACAACTGTACTATTTTTTATGAGTTCTATCCATGCTAACAATTGTCATTTAAATATCTTTGCATCTCAATGAACACGGATAGAAAGATGCATAAATGGAGAAGGGAGAATGATATTTGGAGGTGAGGGTGGAGTAGGAGGGAAGGATGTTCGTTTCATGTTATTACGAGTAATTAATGTTTCAAAGACAGAAGTAGATGTCCTAATTAGGTAAAAAGAGAGGGCGCAATACATTTGTTGTCCAACCTGTCATGTACAGAATCATAAAAGCTTGAATGTGTGGTTACATCATGGCTTGTACATGTATCAAGATTTAAAACGCTGCAGTAGAACGAAATACTGCCAAATACAAAGGCAAGCTTTTATTTACTGCATTAAAAGACAATAAACGAGAACGATTTTAAGATCAGTCCATTGTAATTTTGGAATGGTAAGTTACTTAATCATGGACAATAGGACAACAGACAAGAAAATCACTGGAGTCTGTAGAAATGTGGCTTCACAGAAGAATGTTGAGAATACCATGAACAGCTAAGAAGAGTAATGAAAACGTTCTGAAATAGGCCAAAGCAACAAGAGAGCTAATTTCCAATATTAGGAAGAAACAATCATCATTTTTGTACATGTAATGAGAAGAGAACAGCTGGAATATATTGTAACAACTGGGAAAATTGAGGGACGAAGAGATAGAGGAAAGCAAAGAGAAAAGATACAAGACAGCTAAAGAAAATAGCTTGGCAGAAAGTCAACAATAGACATTATAAATAACTGTCGAGATCGAAAGTTGTGGAGAGACATGATCACCTACTCCAGCAGGCCCGGTACTTGATGATGATGAAGAAGTAACACAAGTAAAACAAATAAAATAGTAATGGTTCGTCTGCACCTAAGCTTATTGGGGAATACAATGTTAATGACCAGCTATTTTAATGAAGAGCAGCACATTTCTGGGTAAAATGGTTGTATCACAAAAGCCGTCTTTAATTTCAGAAATGCCTTTGGGATCAATTTTTTTGAGGCTGAGTGAACCCCGGAACTTTGTCAACGCCAATGGGGTTTGAACCTGCGCCTTTCTGATCAGGAAGCGAGCGCACTAAGCACGTAGCCATCGATGCTCCAATACAAGTTAATTAAAACATAACATAAACAGCAGACCACCTTCTAAATGGATACTATTAACAAACGGAAAGAAATCAACAGTATAAAATGTGTGTCCTTGAAAAGGATAAATATAAGAACAATAGAAACGCATGGAAATGTGGCAGCAAAAGAGGCCAACCAATGTACAACAAACGTTACATTATCTTATCTCCACCGTGATGTCGTTACAAAGCGGCCTGTAAATTCTCTTTCTGAGTTTGATAAACATCAACATTTGCTTTGCTCAATACCACCACATGGCTGTAAGTAAAGTAAAGAGCCTCAGTCACGCCAAGTGGCGTATAGGGAATTTGGTGTTAGTGATCATAAATTTTACAGACCTTCAGCACATGATTTTCGGGGTAATGTGGTCGGTATTACGCCCGCGCCGTTTTACTTTCCCAGAAAAAAATCCTGCACTCATTTAAGGCTGGGTGAACCCAGAAGCCGTCGATTGGGATCGAACCCTACCTCTTGTCCTTTGTAGTCCAGTTCACTAACCACTGAGCTATCGCGGCTCCACCACCAAGTGTGTGAGAGTTTGATATTCACTTTAGTTCCAGAAAAGGAACTAATTGCCTTCGAAGACAAACTTATCTGAAGACTCTTAAACATAAATTAGACAGAGTACGTAAACTAAATGTATCTATCTATTAGAGAAGAGTGCAACGAAGACCATGTTTCAAACTAATGGTAAAAGTACATCGATTACATGCCTGAGTTATTGAGTTAATGATTATGCTTAGAATAAACGTGCTTAAAAAGTAAAAGTAAAGTACCCCCGTCACGCCAAGTGGCGTATAGGGAATATGGTGTTAGTGACCATAAATTTTACAGACCTTCGGCACATGATTTTTGGAGTAATGTGGTCGGTATTACGTCCGTGCAGCTTTGCTTTCCCAGAAAAAAAAATCCGGTACCCATTAAAAGCTGGGTGAACCGAAAGCCGTCGATTGGGATCGAACCCTACCTCTTGTCCTTTGTAATCCAGTTCACTAACCACTGAACTATTGCGACTCACAATAAACGTTATTTGAATAGAAAAAAAGGAAGACTCACAGACCTGGCTTTGGTGTGGACAATAGGTAGGAAAAGAATGCGGACCAAAACAAATATATACCTAGAACAATTAATAGAGAAGGCTCTCAAGTGGGCTTAAGAACTAAACAAGCCGCACAAGACCTACCAACGAATGGCCAGGCATGATGAGTTATGGTTTCTGCCTGCTGTGCCGTTTCAAGAATGAACAAAACTAACTAAAATTGCCGCTGAGGAATTCAAATTAAAAAAAAAAAAACATCAACAACACTTTGGTTGTGTCTTCTCTCATTGCATATTCATATTTCTTTATAGATCGTGTAATATCAGATTAGTAATATATATATATATATATTTAGTTAAGAAACAGCATTATTACATTTCTGATGTCTGTGGGAAGGCGGGATGAAAGGAGGGATATTTGGCGTGTAACGAAATGATTGTGAATAACGTGGAGTGATATCCCTGTGTAGAGTATAAAGTCTCTTAATTCTAAAAGTAATTACATTTTTAAAAAATATATGTATAAAAAAAAAAAAAAACTCCTCTGAATCACAAGAGATCTGACTGTCGTCTTATCTGATTGAAAAATGACGATGTATATGTGGAACACATATTTCATCTGCAAAATAGTTTGCAAAACACATACAAATACACACACGCGCGCTCGCAAACAAACCGCTCAATAATTTTTACCTTGAAAATAAATAAATGTTACATTAATTAGAAAATAATTATCACCCATCGAATTCACCGAGTAGCACAATTTGTAATTTGAAAATTTGTTTATTAAAATAATAAATATCGTTACAGCAGATAGGATTAGACACATTTCTAAAGTAAGGCAACAATACAGCAACAACTACGTACCTCGCTCAGCAAACGCTTGTGGAGACTGAGCTGAGCGACTTCCCTCCAGGATAACTCAGCGTTGATATCACGCCCCGACGATATTGTTCAACTTGTGACAGTTACCTGCCCTCACTCGCAGTAACCATGGTATGCTATATAATTAAGACAAGCATTTTTAATTTATAGAACACCTAACCTTATTTAAATGACAATTCCTGCATCGACTATATACAGTTCCTGTCGAAATCATAATAAATTCTATGTGAACAAAATACAATCCATGCCAAAAAAATATAATAAATTTGGCTTATTTTACGTCAACTTCAGAGTAGGCCTATCGTATTGCTTGCCTATCAGGCCACCACTTATGCTTAAGAACGCGTAATTGTTATTGTTAATACACAACAGAGCTAGGACATTGGTCGTTTTTATTTGTGATAACTTATTACTCTGATTTAATAACGTTTGTCCTGTTTCTTATGGTTAATGGTCGACATACTTTTTTAGGAAAGAAAGTGAATGTGAGCGTCATTACCGTTACGCACTTAAAGTAATGCGATGTTAAATACAGAAGCGGATGTAGTTTACCTTCTTTTGCGTATTATCATATTATTACATGAATTAATTGCTCTAGTTTCATAGCAATCAGTAATTACTAATATCCGCTCCACTACTTGTCGCAGCATTTCCCAAAATGTATGGGTTAATTCCGTCGGCATGATTGCTCTGTGCACGTCCTACTTGACAGCACAGGGGACGATTCTAAACCTCCTTAGTCGCCTCTTACGTAACAATTAATTACAGATAATACAACATAAGGAAATGGTAGGTTTGGGTAAAGTTTCAAGTTACCACATAACAAGCAATTACAGTTGATGCAACAAGAGGAATTTCCGTATTTCCATTCATGAATCATATACAGACAAGACGTAAAATGGTTTGCACAAATGTAGAAAACCCTCTGCGATTTCATACCATCATAAAGAAAGAGATCAGAGAATAGGGCAGATTCGAGACAGGCACACAGTAGAATGGGAGCGAGGTGAATATGGTGTATCATGACAGCCCCACGCGGCAGAACAAATGTTTTTTTTTAAAATTAACAGTTAGTGTTTCTATTAAACAAACAACATGAAACAAACATTAAGCAAACAACAGTTAGTGTTTCTATTAAGCAAACAACATTAAACAAACAACAGTTAGTATTTCTATTAAGCAAACAACATTAAACAAACAACAGTTAGTATTTGTATTAAACAAACAACTTGAAAAAACATTAAGCAAACAACAGTTGGTGTTTCTATTAAGCAAACAACAGTTAGTATTTCTATTAATCAAACAACATTAAGCAAACAGCAGTTAGTGTTTCTATTAATCAAACAACATAAAACAAACATTAAGCAAACAACATAGTGTTTCTATTAATCAAACAACATAAAACAAACATTAAGCAAACAACAGTTAGTATTTCTATTAAGCAAACAACATTTAAGCAAACAACAGTTAGTGTTTCTATTAATCAAACAACTTCAAACAAACATTAAGCAAACAACAGTTAGTGTTTCTATTAAGCAAACAACATTAAGCAAACAACAGTTAGTGTTTCTATTAATCAAACAACAGTTAGTGTTTCTATTATTCAAACAACTTGAAACAAACATTAAGCAAACAACAGTTAGTGTTTCTATTAAGCAAACAACATTAAGCAAACAACAGTTAGTGTTTCTATTAATCAAACAACTTGAAACAAACATTAAGCAAACAAACAGTTAGTGTTTCTATTAAGCAAACAACAGTTAGTGTTTCTATTAATCAAACAACATGAAACAATCATTAAGCAAACAACAGTTAGTGTTTCTATTAAGCAAACAACTTGAAACAAACATTAAGCAAACAACATAGTGCTTCTATTAATCAAACAACATAAAACAAACATTAAGCAAACAACAGTTAGTGTTTCTATTAAGCAAACAACATTAAACAAACAACAGTTAGTGTTTTTTTAGTCAAACAACTTGAAACAAACATTAAGCAAACAACAGTCAGTGTTTCTATTAATCAAACAACTTGAAACAAACATTAAGCAAATAACAGTTGGTGTTTCTATTAAGCAAACAACAGTTAGTGTTTCCATTAAGCAAACAATATTAAGCAAACAACAGTTAGTGTTTCTATTAATCAAACAACTTGAAACAAACATTAAGCAAACAATAGTTAGTGTTTCTATTAATCAAACAACTTGAAACAAACATTAAGCAAACAACAGTTGGTGTTTCTATTAAACAAACAACAGTTAGTGTTTCTATTAATCAAACAACTTGAAACAAACATTAAGCAAACAACAGTTAGTGTTTCTATTAAGCAAACAACAGTTAGTGTTTCTATTAAGCAAACATCAGTTAGTGTTTCTATTAAGCAAGCAACAGTTAGTGTTTCTATTAAGCAAACAACAGTTTGTGTTTCTATTAAGCAAACAACATTAAGCAAACAACAGTTAGTGTTTCTATTAAGCAAACAACATTAAGCAAACAACTGTTGGTGTTTCTATTAAACAAACAACAGTTAGAGTTTCTATTAAGCAAACAACATTAAGCAAACAACATTAAGCAAACAACAGTTAGTGTTTCTATTAAGCAAACAACATTAAGCAAACAACATTAAGCAAACAACAGTTAGTGTTTCTATTAAGCAAACAACAGTTAGTGTTTCTATTAAGCAAACAACAGTTAGTGTTTCTATTAGGCAAACAACAGTTAGTGTTTCTATTAAGCAAACAACATTAAGCAAACAACAGTTAGTGCTTCTATTAAGTAAACAACAGTTAGTGTTTCTATTAAGCAAACAACAGTTGGCGTTTCTATTAAGCAAACAACAGTTAGTGTTTCTATTAAGTAAACAACATTAAGCAAACAACAGTTAGTGTTTCTATTAAGTAAACAACATTAAGCAAACAACAGTTAGTGTTTCTATTAAGTAAACAACATTAAGCAAACAACAGTTAGTGTTTCTATTAAGCAAACAACAATTAGTGTTTCTATTAAGCAAACAACAGTTAGTGTTTCTATTAAGCAAACAACAGTTAGTGTTTCTATTAAGCAAGCAACATTAATCAAACAACAGTTAGTGCTTCTATTAAGCAAACAACAGTTAGTGTTTCTATTAAGCAAACAACAGTTGGCGTTTCTATTAAGCAAACAACAGTTAGTGTTTCTATTAAGTAAACAACATTAAGCAAACAACAGTTAGTGTTTCTATTAAGTAAACAACATTAAGCAAACAACAGTTAGTGTTTCTATTAAGTAAACAACATTAAGCAAACAACAGTTAGTGTTTCTATTAAGTAAACAACATTAAGCAAACAACAGTTAGTATTTCTAAATGAAAAGTTATTTCTACTAAGCAAGCAACACAAACGACCACATAATACCGATTCTAATACATAATTGTTAGATTTATTTTACTTCTATCATCATCTATTGCCTTTCAGCTGGCCGGAATAAATGAATTGTGGAAGTCAATGACCTGTAGTGCCTCTCTTGTGTGGTGCGTACTCTTTGTGGTGTCAGCTATTTCATTAATTCCTCGACTCCGAGGCGTCTACCATTTCCCCTTGTGTCTGAGTGTTAATGATTCCAGCGAGACGCTGTTGATGGTGATCATATTACACGCCCTGACCGTTTGATCTATAGTTTCTCAACATTATTAAGCACTTATGCAATCCCCAACTATTTCCTTATATCAACATGTTATCATGTAAACAAACAAATAAAAAGATGCATTTGTTTTAAAACTAACATTATACTACAAATTTTAGATACTGAGAGTTCTTGACAGACTCAACGTAAAATGCAGGTCATGCAGCGGTTTTCAAAACATGTAGCACTCGCGGCACCCTTTCTTGGCTAATCATATACCGATGACGCTCTCATGTCAGCTTATCATCATCATGTGCCATACCGGTTGGCGTGGGCGATCATGTCCTCCCACAATCTTCTATCTATCGTGCATCGTTCCAGTTCTGTTGTTGACCGTTTTCTATTCCATGACACCCAGCTATTCAGCATTTTCTCTCATGTCAGCTACGATCCTATTAATCGGGTAAACTCTGATTCCCTGAGAGGATATATACGATGATAAATGACGACAGAATTGACGGCACTGTCCTGTAGAAACTCTTCTGTGTACTAAAAGATATTCAACTTACGTGCATGTTATCACTTTAATATTTCTAACCACTAAAGAGGCACACGATAATATCCTCGGCGCGGCGTTCTCGCTAAAGTTTGATGGAACCCCCCCCCCCCCCCTTTTTTTTTCTTCCCCTCCCACTCCCTTTTCGGGTACCCCCAGTGCACACTTTGAGAAACACTGAAATAATGGAAAATGACATGCTTAAGGTATGTTGTAGATAAAACAATATACAGATAAAACATTATACAGATCAAACAATATATAGATAAAACATTATACAGATCAAACAATATACAGATACAGATAAAATAATATACAGATACAGATCAAACAATATACAGATACAGATAAAATAATATACAGATACAGATCAAACAATATACTGATACAGATAAAACAGTATACAGATACAGATCAAACAATATACAGATAAAAATAATATACAGATACAGATCAAACAATATACAGATAAAACAATATACAGATAAAATAATAAACAGATGCAGGTAAAATAATATACAGCTAAAACAATATACAAATCCCCATAAAGTTTATTAACCTGATAAAAATAATGTATGAAGGAAGAAAATGTAGTGTGGTGCATGAAGGACAGCTTACAGAAGCATTTGAAATAAGAACAGGAGTAAGGCAAGGATGCCTTCTGTCTCCATTTTTCTTTCTACTGGCCATAGATTGGATTATGAAAATAACTCAAAACAACAGAAATGGGATCCAGTGGTCACTGACCAAACAACTTGATGATTTAGACTTTGCTGATGACATAGCTCTCCTATCACACAGCCATCAACATATGCAGGATAAAATGAGTATATTAGATGAGAGATCACAACAGCTAGGACTAAAGATTAATAGAGATAAGACCAACATTATGAGAATTAATGCAGTTGGCAATAACCAAATAAAACTAGGAGAAATACCTCTACTAGAAGTACAATCTTACATATATCTGGGCAGTAATATAGATAAAGAGGGAGGAACAGAAAATGATACCAAAATAAGGATATCAAAAGCAAGAGGAGCTTTCATTGCACTGGGAAACATATGGAAATCCAAATAAATTAGGCTAAATACAAAAATAAAAATTTTCAACTCAAATGTTAAGTCGGTCCTATTATATGGCTGTGAAACATGGAGAATAACAAAATTGACAATCACGAAGGTACAGACTTTCATTAATGGATGTTTGCGCAGAATAAAGGGATGGAAATGGCAGGACAAAGTCACTAACGTGGAATTATGGAAATGTACCGGTCAAATACCAGTGGATAAAGAGATACAGCGAAGACGATGGCGATGGATTGCACACACACTACGGAAGCCAACTGAGAGTATTACACAACATGCCCTTTTTTGGAATCCCCAGGGGAAAAGACAAAGAGGAAGACCAAGGAATTCTTGGAGAAGACAGATCGAAGCAGAGATCAAGATGATGAGGAAGACATGGAATGATCTTAAAAGAATTGCAAAAAACAGAACGACTTGGAAAGTGTTTGTTGAAGACCTATGCTCCACTGGGAGCTAAAAGGTAGAAGAAGTAGAAAACAATATACAGAAAAAAACAATATACAGATAAAACAATACACAGATAAAACAATATACAGATAAAACAATATACAGATAAAACAATACACAGATAAAACAATATACAGATAAAACAATATACAGATAAATTAATACACAGATAAAACAACATACAGCTAAAACAATCCACAGATAAAACAATATACAGATAAAACAACATACAGCTAAAACAATACACAGATAAAACGATATACAGATAAAACAATATACAGATAAAACAATACACAGATAAAACAATATACATATATAGATAAAACAATATACAGATATAGATAATACAATATACATATATATATATATATATATATATATATATATATATATATCTAAACAATATACAGATACAAATAAAACAATATACAGATAAAACAATATACAGATAAAACAACATACAGCTAAAACAATACACAGATAAAACAATATACAGATAAAACAATACACAGATAAACAATATACAGATATAGAAAAAACAATATACATATATATATAAAACAATATACATATATATATAAAACAATATACTGATAAAACAATATACAGATATAGATAAAACAATATACATATATATATAAAACAATATATAGATAAAACAATATACATATACAGATAAAACAATATACAGATAAAACAATATACATATACAGATAAAACAATATACAGATAAAACAATATACATATAAAACAATATACATATACAGATAAAACAATACACAGATATATATAAAAGTATATACAGATAAAACAATATACATATATAGATAAAGCAATATACAGATAAAACAATATAAAGATAAAACAATATACAGATAAAACAATATACATATACAGATAAAACAATATACAGATAAAACAATATACATATAAAACAATATACATATACAGATAAAACAATACACAGATATATATAAAAGTATATACAGATAAAACAATATACATATATAGATAAAGCAATATACAGATAAAACAATATACAGATAAAACAATATACAGATAAAACAATATACCGATATAGATAAAACAATATACAGATAAAACAATATACAGATGTAGATAAAACAATATACAGATAAAACAATATACAGATATAGATAGAACACAACTCAGAGACAACTTCAGGGACAATGCCAATAAACAAGAGTATCTAGCAACAAACAGTTAATCAGTTTGGACAAAATAATGGAACAAATCATTCAACCTGCAGCACACATATATTACATGACAACATCAAACATAAGGCAGAACGAGATAAAATGTGCCTGGACATTAATAAAGAATTACTGAGTAAGTTCAGGATGTCAAGAACTCAAGCCATACAATAAACAAATGTCCACATGCTTTCTTTCTGAAGTACATGAGGGTACAAACGGGCAAGGACAAAGACAGATTGCAGAGTTTGGGGGAGGGGGATATGCATTGCTCGTTAGCTTTACCTAAGTTCTCAAATATATCTAAGTAACCTCGTTTTTCTTCTTGGTATTCTCATTTGTATCACTTCGTAATGTTATCATTCTTCATATTTCTTTTTTGTTTTGCCATCATTCTTCTTTTTTTGTCTTGTTATTTTTCATTTTCATTTTTATGTTGTCATATTTCATATTTTTCTTGGAGTTGGCATCTTTTATCTTCTATTTAATGTTGCCATCCTTTATTTTTTTTTGATTTCGTCAATTTTCATTGTTCTTTTTGGAGTTACCATCTTTCATCTTCCTCATGTTGCCATAATTCATCTTCTCTTTGGTCTTGTCATCCTTCATCTTTTATTTGATATTGTCATCCTTTATCTTCT
The DNA here is from genome assembly GCA_032433765.1 of Megaustenia siamemsis. Taxonomy (NCBI): domain Eukaryota; kingdom Metazoa; phylum Mollusca; class Gastropoda; order Stylommatophora; family Ariophantidae; genus Megaustenia; species Megaustenia siamemsis. Next base: position 107,802,945 of record JAVIAB010000092.1, read on the forward strand.
TTTTGTTTTCATCCTCCATAATTTTTGTGCTATAATCCCTCATCTTCTTTGTGTTATTTTTCCTAATTTTTGTGTGTCTTGTCATCCTTAATCTTCTTCTTTGTGTTGCCATCCTTCCAACTACTTCTTGGTGTTTTCAAACCTAACCTTCTTTTTGATATTATCATCCTTAATCTTTTTTTTTTTTTTTTTGGTGTTGCTATCCTTCATCTTCTTTTTTGATCACGAAAGAACAGAGAATTAATATTTGAAGTCCCATGTGATGCATTATAGCACAGTCTCTTCATTTTCTTACATTTGCTGCAACTTTTCAAGAAATCGCGGCAGTGGTTAGAGAACTGGTGTACCAAAGACATAAGGCCTGGTTCGTTCACAAGACCATTCGACATGAGGGTTAAAACCAACAAAAGATGAGAAAGTATTTTTAATTTTCATTTCTGGATGGCAATTGTGGTTCAATATAACTTAAAAGACTTAGCCTGAGGTTGAACGTATCGTGCATCGCCAGGAGGAAGACTAGTCGGCTGCAGGGTTTACCCAGCAATAAATGATTAGCAGAAATGTTTGTTTTGGATAAAATATAGAATTGCGTAACGATTATCGTATTATCCAAACATAGTTTAAAACAATAGTGGCACTCAGTCATATTCCCCAACCTCCCGTTCATTAGAGCCCTTATATATTCCCGCTTCAAAAACTTTTCAAGTTAAATGTCATAGCGACAGGCACAAATAGCACAGTATCAAGCTATAACACAAGGCGATAAAAACGTCATATTTAGAGTGAGCGATAATGGCGAAAAGGTAGCAGTGATAGTTCAGAAGTTAACGAATTATTTTACTAAGGACAATAGGTCGGGTTCCATTTGAACCCGATCGACAGCTCCTATGTTAGTACATTAACAGACATCTATAATAACATTGGGCAGACAAGAATTTGGCCTCATCGTGGACACAGTCCCTAATTTTTCCTATTTCAAAAAGGGCTGTCTACAAATATGCGAAAATTTACTTACCATCAGTCTTATTAGCTTGACGATTATACTGAAGATAATACTTAATGGACTAAATGCTCAAGTAAACGACACCACAGCTGAAGAACAGGCAGAGTTTCTAACAGGTAGAGTTTCTAACAGGTAGAGTTTCTAATTGGTAGAGTTTCTAATAGGTAGAGTTTCTAACAGGTACAGTTTCTAATAGGTAGAGTTTCTAATAGGTAGAGTTTCTATCAGGTAGAGTTTCTAATAGGTAGAGTTTCTAACAAGTAGAGTTTCTAATAGGTAGTTTCTAACAGGTAGAGTTTCTAATAGGCAGAGTTTGCAACAGGCTGAGTTTCTAACAGGTAGAGTTTCTAATAGGTAGAGTTTCTAACAAGTAGAGTTACTAATGGGCAGAGTTTGCAACAGGCTGAGTTTCTAACAGGTAGAGTTTCTAATAGGCAGAGTTTGCAACAGGCAGAGTTTCTAACAGGTAGAACTTCAAACAGGTAGAGCTTCTAATAGGTAGAGTTTGCAACAGGCAGAGTTTCAAAACAAGTAGAGTTTCAAACAGGTAGAGTTTCTAACAGGCAGAGTTTGCAACAGGTAGAGTTTTTAATAGGCAGAGTTTCTAACAGGTAGAGTTTCTAATAGGCAGAGTTTCTAACAGGTAGAGTTTCTAACAGGCAGAGTTTCTAACAGGTAGAATTTCTAATAGGCAGAGTTTCTAATAGGCAGAGTTTCTAACAGGTAGAGTTTCAAACAGGTAGAGTTTCTAACAGGTAGAGTTTCTAACAGGTAGAATTTCTAACAAGTAGAGTTTCTAACAGGTAGAGTTTCTAACAGGTAGAGTTTCTAACAGGTCAGTTTCTAACAGGTCAGTTTCTAACAAGTAGAGTTTCTAACAGGTAGAGTTTCTAATAGGTAGAGTTTCTAACAAGTAGAGTTTCTAATAGGCAGAGTTTGCAACAGGCAGAGTTTCTAACAGGTAGAAATTCTAACAGGTAGAGTTTCTAACAGGTAGAGTTTCTAATAGGCAGAGTTTGCAACAGGCAGAGTTTCTAGAAGGTAGAGTTTCTAACAAGTAGAGTTTCTAACAAGTAGAGTTTCTAATAGGCAGAGTTTGCAACAGGCAGAGTTTCTAACAGGTAGAGTTTCTAACAGGTAGAGTTTCTAACAAGTAGAGTTACTAATGGGCAGAGTTTGCAACAGGCTGAGTTTCTAACAGGTAGAGTTTCTAATAGGCAGAGTTTGCAACAGGCAGAGATTCTAACAGGTAGAACTTCTAACAGGTAGAGTTTCTAATAGGCAAAGTTTGCAACAGGCAGAGTTTCTAACAAGTAGAGTTTCAAACAGGTAGAGTTTCTAACAGGCAGAGTTTGCAACAGGTAGAGTTTTTAATAGGCAGAGTTTCTAACAGGTAGAGTTTCTAATAGGCAGAGTTTCTAACAGGTAGAGTTTCTAATAGGCAGAGTTTCTAACAGGTAGAATTTCTAATAGGCAGAGTTTCTAATAGGCAGAGTTTCTAACAGGTAGAGTTTCTAATAGGCAGAGTTTGCAACAGTTAGAGTTTCTAACAGGTAGAGTTTCTAACAGGTAGAGTTTCTAACAGGTAGAGTTTCTAACAAGTAGAGTTTCTAACAGGTAGAGTTTCTAATAGGCAGAGTTTGCAACAGGCAGAGTTTCTAACAGGTAGAGTTTCTAACAAGTAAAGTTTCTAACAAGTAGAGTTTCTAATAGGCAGAGTTTGCAACAGGCAGAGTTTCTAACAGGTAGAGTTTCTAACAGGTAGAGTTTCTAACAGGTAGAGTTTCTAACAAGTAGAGTTTCTAACAAGTAGAGTTTCTAACAGGTAGAGTTTCTAACAGGTAGAGTTTCTAACAAGTACAGTTTCTAACAAGTAGAGTTTCTAACAGGTAGAGTTTCGAACAGGCAGAGTTTCTAACAAGTAGACTTTCTAACAGGTAGAGTTTCTAACAGGTAGAGTTTCTAACAAGTAGAGTTTCTAATAGGCAGAGTTTGCAACAGGCAGAGTTTCTAACAGGTAGAGTTTCTAACAGGTAGAGTTTCTAATAGGCAGACTTTGCAACAGGCAGAGTTTCTAACAGGTAGAGTTTCTAACAGGTAGAGTTTCTAACAGGTAGACTTTCTAACAGGTCAGTTTCTAACAAGTAGAGTTTCTAACAGGTAGAGTTTCTAATAGGTAGAGTTTCTAACAAGTAGAGTTTCTAATAGGCAGAGTTTGCAACAGGCAGAGTTTCTAACAGGTAGAGTTTCTAAAAGGTAGAGTTTCTAACAGGTAGAGTTTCTAATATGCAGAGTTTGCAACAGGCAGAGTTTCTAGCAGGTAGAGTTTCTAACAAGTAGAGTTTCTAACAGGTAGAGTTTCTAATAGGCAGATTTTGCAACAGGCAGAGTTTCTAACAGGTAGAGTTTCTAACAAGTAGAGTTTCTAACAAGTAGAGTTTCTAATAGGCAGAGTTTGCAACAGGCAGAGTTTCTAACAGGTAGAGTTTCTAACAGGTAGAGTTTCTAACAAGTAGAGTTTCTAACAGGTAGAGTTTCTAACAGGTAGAGTTTCAAACATTTAGAGTTTACTAAATCAATAAAAGATGTATTGGCACTAGTAAAAGAGCGGAAACTGATCTGGTATTGACAAGTCACATGGTCGACAGACCTTGCCAAAACCATTCTGCAAGGCTCATAACCAGGCACAAGAAGACAGGGAGGATAAAAGTAGAAATGGATGGTTAACATCAGAGAATGGACAGGAATGTCTTTCGTTGTATCACAGAGAGCTGCTCTAAATCGCGACGCCTAGAAGCAAATTGTGAATATCTCATCTGTGGTGCCCCAACTACCGAAGGTTAAGGGATTCTTGATTAATTGAGTGATGTTCACGTAAGAACTGGATGGAGAAAAAAAAAAGATAACAAACGATGAAGTTTTAAAACAACTGCAAATAAAAAGAGAATTACTAAATACAATTAAGATAAGACAAATGCGATTAATATCGGAAGGGAAAATACAAGGTAAAAGAGGCAGAGGCAGACCAAAACTAACATGGACGAGTAACATCAAAAGATGGACAAGTCAATCTATGACATCCTGCACCATCAAAGCAAGAAACAGAGTAGAATGGCGATCCATGGTAGCCAACCTTCGTTGCGGAGAAGGCACTCGATGATGATGATGATGATGATGATGATGATGATGATGATGATGATGATGTTCACGTAACATTAAATGGGTAACCGATTTTTCACAGGAATGTTGGACGGCCAGGCAAGATGCAGACACATATAATGTTCCGTCAGTCATTGAAAAATACGCCCTAGGTTGTGGAGGGAACCTTTTACCATTTACTTCTATAAAGAAGAAGAGTCTTGTAAGGATAAACAGCGTGTTTTATATTTACAAAGAGAAAATGAGAAAAAAAAAGAAGAAAGGACACATCAGTTACTTGATTTATAAGACGACAAACGGATAGCCTTATTTAGATGTACCTTTAGACTCAAATTCTCATTAATATTTATGATCACTAAAAAATGTCAACAGGTCTGATCTACATAAGTTTGTTATAAATCACATTAGACAGGCTCTGCGTGAGTTATAAAACATAAAGCAGATATGTGCAAATACAATATTTCAAGCGTTTTTACTTTGAAGAACAACCCTGACCCAGAGAAGATAATGAAAGTTATTTTTCATTAAAGCGTGTTTACCTAAGGGTGACATTTATCACAATCGTTTCTCAGTGGCGTAACATCAACATGTGAATATCAGGAGGAAAAGGGACTACTTTGTCGATTAAAGGTTAAGAACACGAATAAGAATCTCAGATAAAAGAAATAAAGAAAGAAAGAAAGAGAATTACAGCGCTAAATGCCGAATTGAGAATATGTTAGTGCATTTTTTTATAAAGTTAGACCTTCGACCCAATATCTTGTGAGTAATTTTGTCGGTGTTACACCAGTGCTGTTTTTCTTTTTCCAGACAAATCCGGTACCCACTTAAAAGCTCAGAAACCTGGAAGCGAACTCCACCTCTTGTCCTATAGTTGTCCGGTGTTACTAACAACAGAGCCACCTCGGCTCCCTGAACGGATAAACACTGGGGGAGGAGGGGGAAATGGGGGGGGGGGACCTTAAGTAGTGTTGTAGTGCTAACTACATCAAATTCGCCCCCCCCCCCAAAAAAAAAAAAAAAAAAAAAAAATTGTCAGAAACTATGAGCACTAGCACCGTATCTCCAGGGAGCCGTGATAGCTCAGTGGTTAGTAAACTGGACTACAAAGGACAAGAGGTAGGATTTCTCTAACGCTGCAGACATATGAACATATAAAATAAGACTTCCGTTTCCATGATGGCGGAACTAACTCACGTACTCTCGATCGCTGCAGAAATTGCTTTGGAATCTGATCAATTTCGGCTTTCCGTTGCAATTTTCTGCATTCAAGTTCTGATGATGTTCTACTTATCATATCTACGCCAGTGAATTGGCGTTGCACGCACGGCAATACTCCGTTTTGACAAATCAAGTGTTGTGAATGCGACCTTCCACCGTCTAATGTTGATCTGCGTTTTACGTCACACTGAGTGCTGTGCAATGACCGTTGATGGAGTTGTTGGGCGCAAGCTATTTACAATTTCCAACGCATTAATGTGGTGGGCTCGGTCAAGTCAGCCGAAGTTTTATCTCTTTAGGGAATTTGCACCGTGTTTTGTTCGTTGTAGACTGCATTCACTTGAGTAATCATGAATCCATGGGCGCAGCCATTTTGTACGTCATCATAATGGCTCATTGTGTGTCCCAAGACCGACCATGCGCTAATCTTGCGATCTATTGTTTGGTGTGCAACGGGGATAATCTGACGACGAACTGTGTTTTGTATGTTCGGAGTTGGAGTCAAACACGATGTCCTAACATCATCAGGCGCTATACATTTAAATACTATGACAATCATCATTTTCAGGAGAACGTGAACTTCCGGGCAATATGGTGGATAGGCGGCAGGAACCATTGAAGGCTATGTCTGAAAAGTGTTCCTTGTTGCAGTTTCCTCATATTCCAAGTCCGACTTGTTGCAGGAGCTACTGAGTTAAGTGCTCTGTGCACACCGTGAGCTGTGCGTTTCATCCGTTTTGATTATGTTCCGATATTCCAATTGTTTACGATGAATGCTGATATCGTATGACAGGGAACAGTTGGCCGTACTCACTTTCTGTGCGGTTTCGCCTTATGTCTTTTGGCGTGTGCTGAGACTGCTATGATGGGGACTACAGCTACCTTTCTTTGTTTGGGAGATGAGTTAGTAATTCGGATGATTCCACTGGCACGGGCGGTTGAGCAATTACGGATTTTAATTCGTCTGCAGTGATACCGGGGCCTTCCATAACCAAATAGCCAATATATATATATATATATATATATATATATATATATATATATATATATATATAAGTATAAAGCAAAGAGATAATCGAGTCCTGAGCTACTGTGTATCTGTCGTTGGTCTTATTCACACAAAAACTGTGTAATCCCTCCGTGCCTATAGTTCTGTTCAGTATTGTTCTGGTTCCTTTCCAACCATGATATTGCACAAAGTATTAATTTTTAGGATGTACAGTTGTACAATCGAAACTGGCCAATCAAAGAAGGTGCAACAATATCGATCAGTTGATGTTTTACTTGAAATTGAGATTTCATGATTAAAAAAATACTTACGGCTTCTTGGTAGAAAAGTGGTGGCCCGCCTTTCAACTGACCGCATTCGCTTTTAGGTTTATGATGAACGCCCTTTAGAACCCTTTTTGGGTCACAGGCAACGGTCAGCCTTGAATATTTTCTCAACCTCTCTCCAGCCAAGGCCAATGTCCGTAATGGTTTCCACCACTTCCCTTCTCCGTGTGTTCTTGGGTATTTCTGATGTTCTCATCCCTCTAGTTTCTATGACATTGTCCATCTTGTTATGCTGTCATCAGGTTGCTTTTTTTTTGTGTGTATCCAATAATAGGAACACACGTAACACAACGCCAGCATGGCAGGAAAATGAAAATACATGAGGGCGTGTATCTTCTCGATAATACCATATGGTTGTGACCATCTCGCAAACAGCAAAGAAGAAAATCGATTAATTCGAAATAAAATGCTACAGAAAATCCTTAAGATACATCGAATAGTAAAAAAGAGCAATGAAGACATTACAAGACTTAAAATGTGAAAGAATTGGCTTATAAACACCTACAGAGGAAATTAAAATACTATGGCCACGTAAAAGGGGACAGCGGGCTGGAAAGAACATTAAAGGAAGACATGGTTCATGGACGAAGCATCAGGTGCAGACCAAGAAAGAAATGGTTTTAAAACATCAAAGGACCTTGAACATGACAACAGGAAAAGTGGGAAATCTGGCTAGAGACAGAGATTCTTTCGGACGGGCTTTGGTGAGTGCAATGTTCTGCGAAGGACACAAGACCTGATGATGAGTGCCCATGTACTTTATCTAATCATGATCTGTTGCTCGATTGGTCCTTGTTTTGCTCTTTCCCATATATCTTCATAACTAATATTGTCATAGCATCTTATGTTTATAATTTTCCACAAACAATTGTTTACAAATGTATATGTTTGATTTTTTTGGGTATTATTCAACATCTACGTCTCTCTTGCATATAAGAGTGCTCTTTTTACATTTGCATTAACTAGTCTTATCTTGGTGCTTGATTTTATTTTATTATTTAGCTGCCAGTTTTTTATTACCTGAATGTAAACTATTCTTGGCACAATAATAACATCAGATGGAAGATGCACCACAGAAATAAACAGCAGAATAGCTTAGGCCAAAATAACATTTCAGAAAAGGAAAAATATCTTATGCAACAAATCTATGTCAATAGAACTGAAAAAAAGAGTTTATAGGTGCTATTTAGAACTAATTTTGACCTATGGAAGCGAATCATGAAGAGTAGACAAACAAATGAAAAGACGATTACAGGCCACAGAGATGGGATTTCTGAGAAGAATGTTGAAAGTTCCCTGGACAGCTAAAAAAACACAAAAAAGGAAGCTCCTAAAAAACACCATTAAGAAACAATCAACATTTTTTGGGCACATCATGAGAAGAGGAAAGTTGGAATACTAGCATACAACTGGTAAAATAAAAGGAAAGAGAGACTGCGGACGACAAAGAGAACAAATACTGGACAGCTTGGTGTCATGGTATGGAAAACAGTCAACAACAGAACTGATACTATGCACTGTGGATAGAAGGACATGATCGCCTACGCCAACCGATATGGCACATGATGGTGAAACTATTCTTGATTGACGTATTCTCCATTGTTATATTGTACCAAGTTCGAACAATACGTAGAGTGATTGGGGTTATTGCAATAGCCAGCTCTTGCTACGTAATTTAGTTCCTAGTCCTGTCAGGTGTGGAAGTTAAATATTATGTTGATTTTCAAGTTGAAACATGTCAAACAATGCCTGACAGCTTTAGAGTGCCGTAGAACGTTGTACTTTATGCAACAACAACAAAACAGATAATTCCTACCAAATCTTTCTCAAGCTGACTTTTTGAACATTGTATCTTTTTCTTCTTTCCTTCCTCATCTGCCTTTCAGCGTCGAAGGGAGATATAATTTGCGATCTTTTGCTTTTCTGTTCACCTCTGCTGCTGTTATGTTTCCTAGTGTTTCTAATATTCCATCGATCCATCTTTTTCGTGGTCGACCCTTGGGTCTGGTGTTCTCACAGAGTTTGCTGAAGGCTCGTTGTGTTTTGTTTTGATCCTTCTGCCTTATCACGTGGCCAAACCATTTTATCTGTTGTTTCCTTATATATTCTATGGCAGGGGCTATTCATAGCTTTTTTCTCAGTTCTTCATTTCTGATCTTATCTCTCAGACTGTTTCCTGTCATTCATCTAACACATTTCATCTCTGTAGAGGTTATTTTATCTTATTGTTCTTGCATCTAGGGTCCAGGACTGGCATGAACATTGTATGGTGTGGAGAAAAACTTTGATGGGTGGAAAATCCATTACCAGGATAGCGATACAAAGCTTTTTTTGTGTGTCCACAGACTACTAGATCAAAAGCAAAGAAAAATGTTTTGCAAGTGTCGTGCACAAATAAGTTAGTCATCTTACACTCTACTCACTTCATAAAAGACAAGTATATAATATATGATAGGAAGCCGCGATAGCTCAGTGGTTAGTCAACTAGACTACTAAGGACAAGAGATTGAGTTCGATCCTGATCGACGGCTTCCTGCTTCACCCAGCCTTATATGGGTACTGGATTTTATTCTGATAAATTAAAGCGGCACGGGCGTAGTACTGACCATATTACCTAAGAAGTCATACGCTGAAAGTCTGTACAAATTATGACCACTAACACCATATTCCCTATACGTCACCTGGCGTGACGGGGCTCTTTACTTTACTTACTATATAATATATGATAGTTGTATGGTAGATTCAACATTCCTATATGGTGCATAAACATGGACACTAGATAAGAAAACAGAACAGAGAATTGAAGCCTTGAAAATGTGGTTATATAGAAGAATAGGTAGAATTGGATGGAAAGAAAAGAAAACAAAGAATGAAGAATCGCGCTCCATGGTAGCCAACCTTCATTGCGGAGATGGCACTCCATGATGATGATGATGATGTATAGTAGATTACAACTTGTAGCTTTGTATAGTGACTAATTAAATATAACAGACACTTGTTGAGGAAAGGTCATAATTTGTGTCGAAATGAGTTGTACACGTTACAATATTGGAAATGCACATTTTATGGATACAAGTACATAAGCGAATCTATCATACACGAGACTGAACTTGTGAGGCATCTGTTGTCGAAGTCTACTTTATTTCAAATCTCAGTTTGGATCCTTTCGTATGAAATTTGTTGAGAATGTATTGGTTATAAAAATTAAGGTGTGTGACCTATCACTTCTTCTCAAATGTATTTCTGATGAACATTTTCATTTATTTAAAAATCCTCAAATCCTTTTGTGAACATTTGTAACCGAATGAACCGAACTTTTGTGAACATTTGTAACCGAATGAACCGAAGTTTTGTGAACATTTGTAACCGAATGAACCGAACTTTTGTGAACATTTGTAACCGAATGAACCGAACTTTTGTGAACATTTGTAACCGAATGAACCGAAGTTTTGTGAACATTTGTAACCGAATGAACCGAACTTTTGTGAACATTTGTAACCGAATGAACCGAAGTTTTGTGAACATTTGTAACCGAATGAACCGAACTTTTGTGAACATTTGTAACCGAATGAACCGAAGTTTTGTGAACATTTGTAACCGAATGAACCGAACTTTTGTGAACATTTGTAACCGAATGAACCGAACTTTTGTGAACATTTGTAACCGAATGAACCGAACTTTTGTGAACATTTGTAACCGAATGAACCGAAGTTTTGAACGAAACTCTCTGGCACGTGGAAGCGTTGTGGACAACAGTGAAGTAGAACTCAACATCGCCGTCGAAGATACTCAAACAGGAGATAACGAAGAAGAAAATAGAAAGTTATGGAAACATTTAGATTACTGCACCAGAGTAACAAGAGAAATCAGAAATAATTTGAACACTGTTTTCACTTGCATCACGTGGCATGAGTTAGCTCTGACAGCTGCTCCGATGACTGATCAGATATGACTCCGTACAACAATTATAACACAAAAGATGGTGAACTTTAAACCAATTTAGAAACTGTTTTATATTAAAATATTACAGTAGAACATGTATGTTTGCTGACATGTTTCACCCCTGGAGTTTACCCATGTGGGTAACCAGACACACGAGCCTAAATGTCTGACATTAAACTCCAATGTTGTAGTTCTGGCTATGGAGACAACACATTAACCATAGCCTTCTTTAAATATATATGAGAACAGAAAGGGAAACCTTGAAAAAACATTCACTAGTGTAATGTTTTCAGCTATGAGAGCAGAGGCAGTTGTGGTTAGATTGTCGTCAACCGCCTATAGGTCGCGGAGCTGAATACGTACCGCTAGTGGGTTTTTTTTTCAAGGTTCCCTCTCTGCGACCATGCCTATCTAAAGTAGGTTATGCACCAACCAGTCTCGTCAATCAATGGGGATTGAAGTTAAAAGACCATCCGGAATTCAATAAGACCTTGCTGAAGTCGAATACGTTGGGCCGTGGTGTGCAAACATTGTGGACTGCTGTAAGAAACACAATGAACCCAAGTGAAATTACTGTATTATTATATTATGTACTATAGCTCGTTTCAAAACATATGCCCAACTTCAAAACGCTATTACTGTCTAACCGTTTGTTAAATACTTTTGAAATTTTCCAAATGTTATTAGAATGCAAAAGACCCTTTAAATGTATATTTAACAAATATCTTGCAGCTGCAGTTTTCTTAAAGCGGCGATATTTCTTTGATGTTTGTCAAAATTGTAAATTGTGAAGCCCTAAAGAATAGAAATTACCGTAGTTGCTGGTCTACGATTAATTTTTACTAGGTAAAGGCGTGGCCGTAATGGGGAAATAACTGGATAAGACAAAACACCAGGAGAATTATTGTCTGCTCAGTTCGAGGACGGACGATAATATCAAGGTATACCTGTATGTTGGTAACAAATAATAATACATAAATATTATTATATGGGGAACTTCCGAGGCGATAATAGGGAATAATAGAACAAATAAGTTACTTATGTATATATGTATATGCGATCAAAACTCAATCAGAGTAGGATTCAAGACTCTCTCTCCCATGAAGTCAGCTGTCTGTTTTAGCGATTCTATTGCCCCATATAGTTTCTCTTCCAGGGTGGCGGGTGTGGACCACATTGCTCTTCTCGGGTCTGTGTATTGGGGGCAATCCTGTAGAACATGTTTTGTAGTCATATTGTCCAGTGTACAGTGGCATAGGCTGGTTGTACCTATTTTGAATTTGGTGAACATGTGATTTCTCATTCTATTGTGGCCAGTGCGTAGGCGAAGTATGATGACTTGATCCCTCCTTGATAGTTGGTGGTATCCGTCCCTCTCGTTATGCTTTGGGTGTTCTCGTTTCCATTTTTCATGGTACTGACCTTTGAGGATGGATTTGGCTTCATCATAACTGAGCGGATGGTTCTCTTGCGGTAATCTCCCTCCTTTAGCTAATTTGTCTGCGCGTTCGTTCCCGTGTATATTACAGTGTGATGGTATTCACTGAATGACTACTCTCTGGAAGTTATTGCATAGTTGGTCCAGGGTTGTTCTCAAGTAATCTAATTCATTGTTTTTGGGGCTTTTTAGAGCTGATAGTACTGACAGTGCATCAGTCAGAATCACCAATTTATTGTGCATGTTATTTTTGTGTTGAGTAGACAGTGTTGCAGCATCTCTGAAGGCCTCAGTTTCTGCTTTAAAGTTGTTTGAGAATTTCCCAGTAACTATTGACTTGGTGATCTCGTCCTGGTTATTCATATAATATACATTTATATATATCTTCTTTCTTCCTTAGTAAACAATTTCGACAAAATAGTGTGTGGGCAAATCTGTCATCTGTATCATTACATTGTTTTCTAACCCATTTGTTGTTGTTGTTGTTATGGATCCAGCGACCTTTAAGCTGATGCCCTTCGGCCTAATGCCATGTAGTAATATCTGCAGGTATTTTTAAGTTCTGCTGTGGTTCCGTACAGAATGTTCCATTTGGAGGGTCTTTGAGGAAGTAGTGTTGTTCTGATGTCAGTGAGCTCTGGACATTGAAACAGGTGGTGTTCTACAGTTTCTTGTGGGTGATTACAGTGTGGACATACCGGGGTATGGTTTTGTTGTATTCTATTAATGTGGTTATTCAGCATAACATGTCCTGTTCTCAGTCTGAAGATGGTGGTTTGGTCTCTTTTTGTTAAGTTGTTGATGTTGTCTTGTGGATTTGGTCTTGCCATATATTTAAAAAGCTCTCTCTCTCTTTTTTTCCCTAAGGCCCATCCATTTAACCACTCCTCTCTACTGTTGGAGTTTATGACTTGTTTGACTGTGTCTAGTGTGATGATGTTTGCATCTGTGTTTGTCTGGAACCTCTCTTAGCTAATGTATCTGCATTATCATTTCCTGGTATATTTGAGTGTCCCGGGATCCATTGCATTACCAATCTTATGTTATGTGTTTCGATGAGTTTGTCTGTATCTATGATAAGCTGTGTGAGTTCTGGTTTTTTCGTGTTGTTTTCCAGTGCTTGCAGAGCCGATTTGGAATCCGTAAATATGACTGTGTTTGTTTTCTTCGATGGTGTGGTATCGAAAATGGTATTTAAATGATAAATTGCTGTTTCTATAGCTGTTATTTCTGCTTCATAATTGTTACAGACTTCACCACAAGGTCCAAATATTTCTTCTGCTGTTCCATCTGGATTATGAATTAATATTCCATATTCAGCTTTTGAAGTAGTGTTAGTGGCTGCACCATCTGTGTATAGATGTATCCAATCCTCTGGATAAGTATCTATTGTTTTCCTTGCTGCTAGTGTTACTGATACTGGGTCTGCCTTTTATCTGTTCTGTCTCATATCTCTACATTTATTTCAGGATTTTAAAAATTCGTACTTGGTGGAATTTCTTTGATGACTTGAAGTTTGTAGTCGTTTTTCAGGTAGATGGAATTTCTCTTGTATATATCTAACATGTTGTAATACTGACATCTGCTTAATTCTTTGTTTTTAAGTCCATGTATCTACTAATTTTCTGTTAGGGTGGTCCTTCTCCATTCTTTTTTTGTCTTTCATAGAGTACCATAGCGGCCTTGTTTCTCCTCAACTCTAAAGGTTCCACATTACAGTGGATTTCTCAGGCTGCAGCTGGAGTGGACTCACCACTGATGAGTCGTAATGCATTATTTTGTATCTTGTCCAGTGACATATTAGTTGTTTTGCTGCATGTCACTAGGAGCGAGCTACCATGATCTAAAACAGAGCGAACATATCCCAGATAGAGATTATTAAGTGTTTCTTTGTCTGCTCCCCATAAGATACTAGAAAGCTTTTTCATTAGTTGGAGTCTTTGTGTTGCTTTCTTAGTGAGATTCTCTACGTGTTTCTTCAGGTTCAATTATCGGTCTAGTTGTATTCCTAAATATGTAGGGTGTTCCTCTTTTTGTAGACTATTGTGTTGGAGGTTGAGTTTGATGTTTGCTTTAGCTATTTTGTTACTTTTAGTAAATACTGTATATATGTTTTTTGTATATCTATTTTCATTTTCCAGGTATTACAGTATTCTTCTAGGTGTCTCAGGTCTTTGTTTAGTTGTGCTTCAGCTGTACTAATATTTTCATTCGTACTCCACATGACCATATCATCCGCATAGAGAGCTTTTTTATTTATCAGGTTTTGGTAAGATCATTGAGATATATACATATATATATATATATATATATATATATATATATATATATATATATAAAGGGTACAACTGAGTGGTGATCCCTGTGGCAATACTTCTTCTAGCACCTCTTTGCATGATAAGCATTCACTTAATTTAGTTTGTATTGTTCTGTCAACTAGGAAATATTTGACCCATTTGTACAGTTTCCCATGTATTCCGGCATCTCTCATCTTCAATAAAAGCTCCTTACGCCAGACTCTGTCATAAGCCTGCTGCAGATCCAATAGGATGGCTAAAGTATGTTGTCTCTTCTGCTTGTTTGCGTTCGCCCGATGACTTAAGGAGTGTACCTCGTCATCATCCGCCCTTAAAAGGACATTAAGTAGGCGTGTCTGCGTTGTGTTGTGGTTTACAGTATAATTGTTATATTTGCGCCTTTCGGCCCAACACATCCGACTTCAGCATGACATTTTTGAGTACCGGGTTGTCTTCCCTCTTCGATCCCTACACGCTTGGCCAGACTAGACAGGTTAGTCTGTTACTAGAGGCACCACGGAGAGGTGGAGCAGGGTTCACCGATCCTCGCGCAAGCCATCAACTGTGGATCGCTGAAAACTTCCAGCTCTGGTGCTGAAATCAATCTTGGACCTGTTGTATTAACCTGAGGATTTGGTCTTCTATGTTATTGCCAGTCCTGAAACCGGCTTGTTCGTAGCACAGAGTAATAGAGGTTTCCAGATACCAGTATAGTCTGCTATTGACCATACTCTCAGCTATTTTACCTATGCATGATGTTAGGGATAGGGGACGATAGCTTCTGGGGTCATCTGGAGGCTTGTTCTTTTTGAGCAATGGCACTATATAGGCATTTCTCCATGTCTTGGGAATTTTGCTTTCTTTCCATGACTTGTTGATCAGTCTGAGTAATGTTTCTTTGCCTGACTTGCCGAGATGCTTTATCATCTCACTGTGTATCTTGTCGGGCCCTGGGGATTTTCTACATTTTAATTTTCTTAATGCCTTCTCTAGTTCCCTCATGTTAAAATCTTCTTCAAATATTTCAACATTTGTTGTTGGGGCTCTTCCAATTAATTTTAAATTTTCGCTGGTTTGTATCGTTATCTGTAAGTTTGCTCGCCCTGTTGACTGAAGCAAAGTAACTATTACATTTTTTAACTATATTTTTTTTTGAGCTGATGATTTCACTATTAAATTTGATTGGTTTAGGGTTTGGTTCTCTTTATCACCAGACAAATGTTGCATAAGTCTCCATGCTTTTTTTCCTTCATGTCGCAGGTCGAGTTTATTGCATGTTTCTTGTCATTTCCCTTTCTTTGCTTTTTTAAGTAACTAGTTTGACTTTAGCACTAGCTTTATTATGGCTTATTTTATTATTCAAAGTTGGGTTCTGCTCAAGCATTGTTCTGGCTTTCTTTCTTTCTGATACTGCTGTCTCCAGTTCTGTGTTCCAAAATGGTCGATATTGTGTTCTACGTCATTTAGGTATAGTTTGTTCTGCAGTGTTGAGTATTATTTGTGTGAACATCTCGTTTAATTTTTCACCCGCTGCTGTCTGTCAGATTGTTCAGGAGTTGGTCGGATTTTTCTTGATATAGCTTCCAGTCAGCTTTCTTGAAATTCCATCTCGTTCTCTGTTTTGTTTGGATTTTTGTTGCTTTTGTGTCTACTTTGGTGACTATGGGTCTGTGATCACTGCCTATGTCATCAATAACTTCAATGTGGCAGTATCTTATGAGATCAGCAGAGCAAATGGTCAAATCGGGTCTACTAAGGGAGAGATGGGCTCTATGTAGGAGAGTTGGTGTTGATTCTGCGTCCTGCATGACAATAAGATTAGTTGATTGGCAAAGATCTTCTATGTATTTTCCTGTGAGATTTGAGTTAGAATATCCCCATTGTGTTGAATGTCCATTAAAATCTCCAGCAAAGATAGTTCTATGGTAATTGACTTGATCAAGTTCTGTTATGTTACAATTTGTGCCTGGTGGATTGTAAACATTATAAATATTATATTTGCGGATGCAAACCAAATTGGGGCTTTCTGAACATCTGCTAGTTCGGCATTATTTAGTGACGCTACAACCCCCTGTATATTGTTTTTGATGTAAGTGATTATACCCCTACAGTTGTTGGTGCACTTACATGGATAGCTGGTGTAACCTGTTATATGTGTGCCTATGTTCTTGTGTAGTGTTTCCTGCAGTAGGGCAATATCTGGTATTTGTACATGGTTTTGGTTAGCTCTGTTTTCTTGTTTTTGAGGCCTGAAATATTAAGTTGTAGTATATTTAATTTAGGGGGCCTCGGTAGCCTAGTTGGGAAAACCACCCGACTAGACTACCGACGTTCGGACAACCCGTGTTCAATTCCCGCTGGGAGCAGTGTGAATTGTACTCGTGGTTGGAATAAAAAAAAAAATACCCCCACGGTCGACCCAGCCGTTGGCAGAAATGGGTACCAGGGTATATTATCCTGGGAAGGTGAGGAATGTCGCTTCGCATCTGAGTTTCGATGCTTGAGGCTACACTATACAGAAATATCCGAACATTTCTGGATAGGCGGCCGAGCACATATGGGTATATACTCGCGTGCTAAGACGCCGGTTCAAGTCTCGTACTTTACCTTTACCTTTACCTTTATATTTAATTTATTTGTTTTTCCACTCTGACCAATCTTCATGCTCTTTCTTCCATTAAAATTTCTATATATTGAAGTTTGTTGGATCCGAGGTTTCTGGTTTTTGTATGAGTTGTTTGAGTTTCTTCCAGTAGCTAATTTATCGCACAGTCCAGCCTGCTCGCTCACTGTCTGGCGCGGACTTGTTGACCGAGGCGGCGTTCGAGCTCGTATTGATTTATATTCTTGATGTACATGGCATTGTTAAAACTGGGGGACCTGTGGGCTATCTTCCTACCCCAGGGTGAAGGTTTTGCAAATCAAATCCTCGCCTCAATTCCATTCATGGAATGTATTGTGTCTCTGTCTCTGCTGACATATCATCCATCCATGTGTTCACTTTCTAGGACCTGTATTCAAGCAGGATTCACAACAGCCCATTCCCCACGACTTACTGTCACTGGCACTTACTCCGTTCATTCAGATGTATCACAAAGGGCCAAATGTATCGACAGAGAATCGTCACGTCCTGTATCACTTGTGTCTATGCGATGTACTATCTATCTATCTATTGTCCTTTCGAGCCGAAGACGGCACATAGGGTAGAACCACAATCTCAAAAACAGAAACCTTGTGTGCCACAGTGGCACATATTGCAGAGATCAATGCTCTAAAATATTTGGCGCTGTTTCCATAACAATACTTTTTACAATGACAGCTTGTCAAGCCATCGATCAACCTCCTTAGTCGCCTCTTACGACATGCTTGGAAGGTCACAGTGTCACTATTGCGATGTACTACAGGACTATTAAAAAGAAACATGATGGACTTCTAGTCAGTACTAGAGCCATTTGTCATCAAGTATGCCAGTTGATGGTCTCGAGGCGGTTTCGCTGAAGCTCTCACCCTGCCCACAGGGGGTTCCTATAGAAATAGTAATAAGATAGAAGACAAGACTCTCACTCAAGGGAGAGTGAGGGTGATTAGATGAGGGCCATGGCGTATACCACATGTCGGTGTGCTCTAGCCCTGCATCTATAGGGGCTCACCTCCTCCCCGCCCAGTTATACCGCTGGGAGCTCGGTCGCACCCAGGACCAACTTTGCGATAACAGAGGGACCACGTGTAGGTGTGGCCTTGGACACAGTAGCCCAGTGGAGTTGAATTTAGTCCATCAAAACTAAGGTGACCATTCGTCCCGGATTGTCCGGGACAGTCCCGGAATTTGACATTTTTTGAACCTTTGTCCCGGATTAGCTGCCGTACCGGTTTTGTCCCGATTTTGGCATATTTTTTAGCTTTTGTCCCGGATTTGATAAAAAATAATTTGGGACACAAACGTTTACCAATTTTGCCATTTTGGTATACGGCGTACATTTCTTCAATTAAAAAAATATTATTCCGTTGCTGTGTAGACAATTTTGTTTAATATCAAAACAGTAGAATGCGCTCCTAGTTTTAAATCTCGTATATATTCGTTGTGTTACTAACTTTCACTTTCACTTTCGCAAAAAATGGCACCGAAGCGTAATTGTAGTTTTAATCAAGATTTACAAAAGGAATACCCTTTTATAAAAAAGTCTACATCTTCATCAGACTTCACTGTAAGATGTAATATATGTTCATTCGGGTTTACTATTAACCATAGTGGACGTGGTGATATTAAGAGTCACATAAATAGTGATAAACATAAGAGAGCCGTCGCTACTGCTGCATCAAGCTCGTCGTTGACACATTTTTTTCGAGCTGAAAAGGTTGGTGACAAAGAAGAACAGTTAGCTGCTACAGAAGGTGCCTTTGCATATCATACAGTGATGCACAATCACACGTTTAGATCTATGGACTGCACATCAAAATTGCTTCAGGTAACTTTAGAACCAAAATTTGCTTGTGCACGTACGAAAACAGAAGCTATTATTCGGAATGTGTTCACATCCAATGCTCTAAACGAGTTGAGATGTGACCTAGAAAACGTAACATTTATCTCCATACTGACAGATGCCTCCAACCACAAAGAAATCACGATTTTTCCTTTGCTTGTCAGATACTTTGATCGCAATAAGGGACTGAAAGTTAAAATATTAGAGTTGAAGTCATTGCCGGGTGAAACATCTGATATAGTAAGTAGTTTTCTTATTGACTGTCTAACTGAAAATGGTTTAGAACTGAAAGTAGTTGGATTATGTGCAGACAACACAAATTCTAATTTTGGGGGCGCTGAAAGAAAAGGACAGAACAATGTTTTCACAAAACTGAAAGAAAACCTTGGACATAGTTTGATAGGTGTTGGGTGTGCTTGCTATATTTTCCACAACACTGTTCGAGCAGCTGCAGACGTATTGCCTGTTGATGTTGAAATGACTATTGCAAAAATGTATCTGTACTTCAAATCATACACAGTTAGAGTTAAAAGT
The DNA here is from genome assembly GCA_032433765.1 of Megaustenia siamemsis. Classification (NCBI taxonomy): domain Eukaryota; kingdom Metazoa; phylum Mollusca; class Gastropoda; order Stylommatophora; family Ariophantidae; genus Megaustenia; species Megaustenia siamemsis. The sequence goes on from JAVIAB010000092.1 coordinate 107,822,355, forward strand.
CTCAAGGAGTTTTGTCAGTTTGTCGACACAGACTTCCAGTTGATATTAGGTTATGCACAAACTAGGTGGCTTGCGCTCTTGCCTGCTGTTAAAAGGGTTCTTTACATGTTCCTGCCTCTAAAATCATATTTTCAATCTCAAGACAGATGCCCAGTTTTTATACAGGAATTCTTTGAAAACCCACTGTCTGAGGCATGGCTTATTTTGGTTCACAGTCAGGCATCCTCTTTCCACGAAGCAGTGCAGAAAGTAGAGGGACAGATGGTCACTGTATTTGAAGTCATTGACAACATCAATAGGTTGAAAGCTATCTTGGAGTCCAAGCTGGAAGACGGCTTCTTGCCATCAAGAGTTCAGATAATCCTTAAAAAGCTGGAAATGGAAGTATTTCCACGTGACGATGTGAAAAAGTTTAACGCCAGTGTTTCTTCATTTTATGAAACAGCTTTTAGTTATTTGAAGAAATTCTTCTTCTTCTACCTTTTAGCTCCCAGTGGAGCATAGGTCTTCAACAAACACTTTCCAAGTCGTTCTGTTTTTTGCAATTCTTTTAAGATCATTCCATGTCTTCCCCATCATCTTCATCTCTGCTTCAATCTGTCTTCTCCAAGAATTCCTTGGTCTTCCTCTTTGTCTTTTCCCCTGGGGATTCCAAAAAAGGGCCTGTTGTGTAATACTCTCAGTTGGTTTCCGTAGTGTGTGTCCTATCCATCGCCATCGCCTTCGCTGTATTTCTTTATCCACTGGTATTTGACCGGTACATTTCCATAATTCCACGTTTGTGACTTTGTCCTGCCATTTCCATCCCTTTATTCTGCGCAAGCATCCATTAATGAAAGTCTGTACCTTCGTGATTGTCAATTTTGTTATTCTCCATGTTTCACAGCCATATAATAGAACCGACTTAACATTGGAGTTGAAAATTTGTATTTTTGTATTTAGCCTAATTTCTTTGGATTTCCATATGTTTCCCAGTGCAATGAAAGCTCCTCTTGCTTTTGATATCCTTATTTTGGTATCGTTTTCTGTTCCTCCCTCTTTATCTATATTACTGCCCAGATATATATAAGATCGCACGTCTAGTAGAGGTATTTCTCCTAGTTTTATTTGGTTATTGCCAACTGCATTAATTCTCATAATGTTGGTCTTATCTCTATTAATCTTTAGTCCTAGCTGTTGTGATCTCTCATCTAATATACTCATTTTATCTTGCATCTGTTGGTGGCTGTGTGATAGGAGAGCTATGTCATCAGCAAAGTCTAAATCATCAAGTTGTTTGGTCAGTGACCACTGGATCCCATTTCTGTTGTTTTGAGTTATTTTCATAATCCAATCTATGGCCAGTAGAAAGAGAAATGGAGACAGAAGGCATCCTTGCCTTACTCCTGTTCTTATTTCAAATGCTTCTGTAAGCTGTCCTTCATGCACCACACTACATTTTGTTCCTTCATACATTGTTTTTTATCAGGTTAATAAACTTTATGGGGATTCCATAATGACTCAGCAACTTCCAAAGCATTCTTCTGTCTAAACTATCAAATGCCTTTTCGTAATCTATGAATCCAATATAAAGTGGGGATTTTAGTTCTAAACTTTGTTCAACTATTATACGTAGAGTAGTTATTTGATCAGCACATGATCTGTTCTTCCTAAAACCTGCTTGTTCATCTCTCAAGTGTTTCTCTATAGCCTCTTTTAGTCTCTCCAGAATGATTCTGCCTAATATTTTTCCTGGCACTGATAGTAGCATAATTCCCCTATAATTTGTGCACTCCTGTAAACTTCATTTCTTTGGTAGTTTGATCATATAACCTTCTCTCCAGTCTTTAGGTATTTCTTCCCTCTCCCAAATTTTATCCAATAGATTATGTAACATCTTGGTAGAGGTGATAATATCTGCTTTGATGGCTTCCGAAGGAATTTCATCTGGTCCTGTGGCTTTACCATCTTTTAACAGTTTGATGGCTTTCATTATTTCTTCTTTGCTTGGTTTTCCGCAGTTAACGTGTAATTCTTCTTCTGCTGGTAGTATATCTGGAGGATTATTTGAGCCAGGTCTGTTCAAAAGTTCTTCAAAGTGCTCCTTCCATCTCTCCATTTGTTCCTTTATATTACTAAGCAGATTTCCTTTCTTATCTTTGATAAAGGCGTTGATCTGTTTGTATTTTCCACCTAATTTCTTTGTGCTGTTGTACAGTTCTTTCATATTCCCTTTATTTGCTGCTTCTTCTGCCTCTTTAGCTAATTCATCTATATATTTCCTCTTATCCCTTTTAATGCATCTTCTCACTTCTTTGTTCACCTCTGTGTAAGCTTCCTGTGTCTTGGCTTTATTACTTCTTGTTTTGCTTTTATTTATGTCTGCTTTCTTGTTCTTTCTTTCTTTAATTTTATCCAGGGTCTCTGCTGTCATCCATGCCTTATTCTGGCGTTCTCTTTTCCCCAGTGTTTCTTCGCATGTCTCTTTCCATATATTTTTTACCTGTTTCCAATGATCTTCTATATTTATTGTATTTTCTAGTTGTTGGAGGACTTGGTATTTGTTTGATATTGTGACTGCGAATTTATCTTTAATTCCTTGTTCTTTAAGAAACCCTACATTGAAATACGTTCTGCCCTTATTCGTTGTAGTATACCTTTTTAATTTAATTTTAAGTTTGGCTAACAGAAGATGATGATCAGAAGCTATATCTGCCCCTCTATATACTTTTACATCCTGTAAGGATGACTTAAACTTATTATTAATACATATGTGATCAATTTGATTTTCCGTTCTATGATCTGGTGACACCCATGTAGCTTTGTCAATCAATCATGTGCCCGTTTCACATATTCTGTAGTTGGCAGAGTTCTTTTTGTGTCTACCTGGCACAAATGCTGCAACAGAACGAGTGTTTTCTCTGATGAACAGTTTGTGGACAAATGATAAAACACAACTAGGTGTTGAAACTTTAAAAGCCATGTTGATCACCAAAGTGAACTATGAGGGAACATGTGTCGAATTTTATAAGATGCTGCATACAAAGAAGGACATTTTACAGAAAATTCACTCATCTGAAAAGTACATCATCTCTGTTTCACCTTCACTTTAAGTGAGTATCACTGGTTTTTTTTTTTTTTAATCTCCTGATTATCCTGATAGCGTATTGTAGGTCTATATTATTAGATGTTTTAAAATGTGTGTATTATTCACTTGAAAATGACAGCAAGAAGAAATGTAATTTTATTGGTGGAAAATTGAAGTAAAATTATTCCGTCCCGGAATGGGATTTCAAAAATATGGTCACCTTAATCAAAACGGGAGAGGTTTTTGTCTAAACAGAGAGGTTTTGTCATCCGATATCCACTGAGCCTGGCAAATGAGAGGCTACGAACACTTGAAATACCTTTTGGTGATGTCAAGAGCGGACATCACCCCCCCCCCCACTACGAACACTTGAAATACCTTTTGGTGATGTCAAGAGCGGACATCACCCCCCCCCCCCCCCACTACGAACACTTGAAATACCTTTTGGTGATGTCAAGAGCGGACATCACCCCCCCCCCCCACTATGAACGCTTCAAATACCTTTTGGTGATGTCAAGAGCGGACATCACCCCCCCCCCCACTATGAACGCTTCAAATACCTTTTGGTGATGTCAAGAGCGGACATCACCCCCCCCCCCCCCCCACTATGAACGCTTCAAATACCTTTTGGTGATGTCAAGAGCGGACATCACCCCCCCCCCCCCCACTATGAACGCTTCAAATACCTTTTGGTGATGTCAAGAGCGGACATCACACCCCCCCCCCTCCCAAACCCATTTGTTCAAGGTATTCATATACAGGAAATTAAATTTGAAGCGGCAAGTATATTAACTACTCATATCGTACTAATATGAAGTGTACAATGCAGAGAAATAAACATACTAATGGTACGCATGTGGGAAACAACAACAACATAAGCAACCATCCCCATAATCGTCATCAAGTGCCACACCGGCTGCAGTGGGTGATCATGTCCTCCCAGAATTCTCTGTCCTAGGTGTATCGCATCAGTTCTGTTTGTTGACTTTTTACTATGCCACGACACCAAACTATCTTGCATTTTCACGCAACCATTAACATAATTTAAACAAAAAGAAAGTCTTTTCGTATCAAACAATGATAATATAGCCATGTACAAAGGAAGAAACGCCAGCTTTTAATAATGAACTTTATATCGCCATTTCCTCCTACGACTTTCATAAATAAACAGCTAGAACTAAAAATACTGCATTTAGATTCAACCGAGCTTCTGCGTGTCGAGCATTTACTGTGTGTTCTGATATTATCTTTCTGCTCTTGTGAAGAACGAACAGGACTGATGAGATTTCATCACTCAACACTTGAAGACACCGCTTTAGTACCTCTTAATGCCTCGATGACCGCCGACGCTGTGTCAGACTACTTCCTATGCGTGGGCGATGGATTAGTCTACTTTGATATCAAGTAAAACACTTTACACAAAACACTTTTAAAATACATTTTTTTTTACAACGCCCGTGCAAAAATTGAAGAATTTTAAAACAAATTTCCTCTTTCTTTTGTGATCTTCAGACGATTACTCCTCTCCATCGTCCGCCTTTAAAAGGACGTCAATTGGTTATAGTTGTGTTGTGGTTTGCAGCAGAACTGTAATATTTATGTTTTTAAGCCCTAAAAATCCGACTTCAACACGGTATTTTTAAGTAATAGATTGCCTTCCCTCCACGATCCAAATTCGTTTGATTAGACTGTTTAAAGAAGCATTATAAGTGGGAAGGGGGGAGGTGGGGGAGGTGGAGTAAGGTCTTGATCTTCTCTGTTTTCGCCTTATCCTGAAACAGAAGCCAGATTGAGTCGCCGATCCTGAAGCAGAAGCCCGATTGAGTCGCCGATCCTGAAGCAGAAGTCAGATTAAGTCGCCGATCCTGAAGCAGAAGCCAGATTGGATCGCCGATCCTGAAGCAGAAGCCAGATTGGATCGCCGATCCTGAAGCAACAGCCAGCCTGAGTGCTCTCAGCCAAGATGCTGGTGGGCGTTCTTGATGAATCGAAGTGTATGTCATGAAGTAAAATAAAACAAAAAGAAGAAACCACACAATATTTGAATGTTCTTACACGCATTATACAAGCACATTCATAATATTCTTCTCTTATTTAGCTTTCACAAATGAAGGTTGACAGATAAAAACACATATATACAGATACACACAATCGCACTCACAAAGGAAAAAATGGAAGGAGAACGTGAGTAAAATAGACTGACAGTTAGACAGACAGACAGACATGCATGCGGGCAGGCAGGCAGACAGATACAACACACACAAACAAATATGGAAATATAGAGACTAGCAGATAAAATGACCGACTAAGACATACGCCAGTTATACAGAAAGAGTGAAAGAGAGTGAGAGAGAGAGCGAGAGAGAGAGTAAGAGAACGATTGATCGATAGAGACTGGACTGCTAGAGGAATACAAGGTTCTTCTTAATTTGTCTTGGGTGTGGCGAGGGCTGGCGGTCTAGACGTGCGACGTCGTCCTCTGGACTGGAACATATCGGGTTTGAATCCTCATCACGCGGTCTCTTCGAACAGTTGATTGTCTTTACCTTTACCCTCCTCAAATCATTTAGGTAGTCAAGTCCGATTGCTACAGGTTCGGATTGTAACCAGTAATCCGAACTTACTCGGATTAAGTAAAGTAAGACTGCTCTTACCTCGCTCGGACCTCGGCGAAAAAAGGGGATCCGTTGTGCATTCTATGGCGTTAAAGCACCCATTTTGATTACAAGTCGAAAAAGAAAAAAGAATAGGCCCAATGTGGCCGCTGGCCTGTACAATAATTTTTAAGACGAATAAAAGTTCCTCCTTTACATTTCACAAATGTAAGCTTACGGGGAGAGAGAGAGAGAGAGAGAGAGAGAGAGAGAGAGAGAGAGAGAGAGAGAGAAAGATAGAGATAGAGAGAGAGAGGGAGAATAAGAAAGATAGTAAGGGACAGATAATCATCATGTCATTATCCTCTCGGGCCGTGGACATCACATAGGGCGGAAGTAATAGTTCTCCACGATATAAACCTCGCTCGTCTTGGTTGTTTCTTAGTCCCATGCTGATCCTTCCCTATTAATTTCTGTTCTGCGGCGTAGCGATTCTGTGGGTCTGCCGTGTTTTCTTTTACCAGATTGTTTCCTCATGAATTGACAAATATAGACAGACAAATGAATATAATCTTTGTTCTTATTTATCTAGTAGAAATCGTGTTACGCTTTTGTTCTCTGTCACTCTGAAATTGCTCACACATATCCTGTTCCTTTTGATTTTTTAATTATATATTATTGTTGACTCCACCCGACAACTTTACATTCCGTTTTGTTGTTTGTCGCTTTTATTGCTGTTACTCTCAGCAATATCCTCATTTATCATTAGAGCACAGCACATTGTTTTCTTCTGATATTACCATGAACATCTACATCGACAGTCTTGTCTTTTATTGGAAAAAAGACGTCAGGCAGTTGAAGATAACAATGTTGTATGAAGTAACAAAAAAAAACTCTAGAGAAAGAGAGAGAGAGAGAGAGAGAGAGAGAGGGATAGTGAAAGAAAGAGAGAACGATGGTAATCATTTTCACTACAGCTGACATAGTACTGGATGATGATTTTGCTGTTATTATTATTATTATTATTATTATATAGTGTGGGCAGGGTTTTGCTGACAAATTTTGCCCGGACATCCGCCAAAATCTCTAGCCTACTCCTCTCGATTTTAACACTAAGGACGTGCGCGATTGCAGTGGAATCTACAGTTTAAATGCCGTTATCCGAGACGGCTACACATCGGATGACCTCGCTAGCCAGAGTGCAAGGTGGGGAATTACGCCACGAAAAAAAAAAATCACGGATTAATTTTACAATTTTTTTAAGGAAATAAAAAGCACTTGAGGCGGACTCCATGTCTAGAGACTGACGTTGTACCTCTAGATCACAAGCAAATAGAATTCTGTAAAGCTGGGTGTGCTCTACACTACACAACCCCCACTCAATGGTGATGAAATCACGTGAATATAACTTTTGTTTAATTATATAATGTATATACACTCAACACCACTTTCCAAATCAGAAGGAGAAATTCTTGAGCCTTTTAAAAAGATCGCCATTCAAAAGATGTGAACAGACAATCTAACTCAAGTATGGCCATTTTAAACATGGTCACAATTAGCCAACATGAGCTACACACTTCACAAAGGTTGATAACTAGACTATTGTATTAAGCGATCATGAGAAATTGTTCAAGTGACCTAGTTTGAGTCTTCAAAAACTTAAATAGTACATCATCACATAAAAGCAAGTTCCGCAACAGTGAGTCAAACATGCAGCGCTCCTGATCCTGAAAGCTAAATTTAAAAAAAAGATATATTTAATTGTTCGTCCTTATAATATTAATAATAATCTTTTTTTTTTGGGGGGGGGGGGGGGGGGCAACAATTTTCTGTTGCCAGATTGTCAATATTCACACCACATTATCTATCTGAAAGGGTAGAAAATATTCACACCACATTATCTATCTGAAAGGGTAGAAAATATTCACACCACATTATCAATATGAAAGGGTAGAAAATATTCACACCACATTATCTATCTGAAAGGGTAGAAAATATTCACACCACATTATCTACTCTGAAAGGGTAGAAAATATTCACACCACATTATCAATCTGAAAGGGTAGAAAATATTCACACCACATTATCTACTCTGAAAGGGTAGAAAATATTCACACCACATTATCAATCTGAAAGGGTAGAAAATATTCACACCACATTATCTATCTGAAAGGGTAGAAAATATTCACACCACATTATCTATCTGAAAGGGTAGAAAATATTCACACCACATTATCTATCTGAAAGGGTAGAAAATATTCACACCACATTATCTACTCTGAAAGGGTAGAAAATATTCACACCACATTATCTATCTGAAAGGTAGAAAATATTCACACCACATTATCAATCTGAAAGGGTAGAAAATATTCACACCACATTATCAATCTGAAAGGGTAGAAAATATTCACACCACATTATCTATCTGAAAGGGTAGAAAATATTCACACCACATTATCTATCTGAAAGGGTAGAAAATATTCACACCACATTATCAATCTGAAAGGGTAGAAAATATTCACACCACATTATCTATCTGAAAGGGTAGAAAATATTCACACCACATTATCAATCTGAAAGGGTAGAAAAACACGAATAACGAGAACGTTGTAAAAGAAGCTAAAGCAAACAAATAAAATTGGTTGCCAACATTTATAAGGAATAACCACGATGCTTATGACCATCTAATAAGAACAACTGCTGGGACATATTGTGACTACAGGAAAATTGAGGGAAGAAGTTACAGATGGAAACAGAGAAGAAAGATATTTTCAGTTTAAGAGAATGGTCTGGTAGAAAGACAACAGCAGATATGATAAACATCTGTAAAGATATGAGGTTCATAATCATCATCATCATCAAGTACCGGGCCTACTGGCGTAGATGATCATGTCTCTCCACAACTTTCGATCTCGGCAGCTATTTATAATTTCTGTTGTTGACCTTCTGCCAAGCCATTCTCTTAAGCTGTCTGTTATTTTTTTCTCTTTCCTTCCCTCTATCTCTTCGTCCCTCAATTTTTCCAGTTGTTACAATATATTCCAGTTGTTCTCTTCTCATTACATGACCAAAAATGATGATTGTTTCTTCCTAATATTGGAAATTAGCTCTCTTTTTGCTTTGACCTCTCTCAGAACATCTTCATTACTCTTCTTAGCTGTCCATGGTACTCTCAACATTCTTCTGTAAAACCACATTTCTACAGACTCCAGTGATTTTCTTATCTGTTATCCTATTGTCCATGATTCGCATCCATATGTTAAGACTGGTTCTACATAACATTTAAGAACTCTTTTTCTTGTTTCTATTGTCAAAAATGGATTGCAGAGTATCTTCCTCATTTTTTGGAAAGCTGCTTTTGCCTGAGCCATTTTCCATCTCACCTCTTTTGTGCATCTTCCGTCTGAGGTTAACAAAGTTCCCAAATATTTAAATTCATTTACCTGTTTTAATATTGTTCCACTTGTCTTTATTTTGCACTGAGGTGATGTCTTTTTCTTTGTTGTTACCATTACCTCTGTCTTTTTGCTATTAAGGCTGAGTCCTTTATTTTTGCTTTCTATCACTAGAATGTCCAACATTTCTTGTAACTCATTTTCACTCTTAACGATTAAGACTGTATCATCAGCATACTTGGATATGAGGTTACGGAGAGATATAATCACTCAAACATATATGCAAGGTAAACGATGAATGTTCTCTTGCATTTACAACATTAAGGATCTTGTTCTCACAATTAAATACGTTGGGTGTTATGTTCCAGAACTTCTAAAAACCTAAACAAACATAACATATTCATACATTGGGTCTTAGAGACTTTGACGCCTGCGACTGTAGAGAACCAAGATGGACCTCCGAGCACGTTCCATAAACTGCATCGCTACATCAGCTGGAGAGAGAGAGAGAGAGAGAGAGAGAGAGAGAGAGAGAGAGTTCGTCTTCCAGAATCGTTTTCTTCTTCTCTTTTATCGATCAACTATTGCTATGCATTTAAAGATTGAGGCCAGCATGAGTCAGAAGCAAGATGATGCGTTTGAGGTCGTCATCGGTTCCTCGTAACTTGTCATAATATAGATAAAAGGGGATCCGTTGTGCATTCTATGACGTTAAAGCACCCATTTTGATTACAAGTCGAAAAAGAAAAAAGAATAGGCCCAATGTGGCCGCTGGCCTGTACAATAATTTTTAAGACGAATAAAAGTTCCTCCTTTACATTTCACAAATGTAAGCTTACGGGGAGAGAGAGAGAGAGAGAGAGAGAGAGAGAGAGAGAGAGAGAGAGAGAGAGAAAGATAGAGATAGAGAGAGAGAGAGAGAATAAGAAAGATAGTAAGGGACAGATAATCATCATGTCATTATCCTCTCGGGCCGTGGACATCACATAGGGCGGAAGTAATAGTTCTCCACGATATAAACCTCGCTCGTCTTGGTTGTTTCTTTAGTCATAGAACAAAGAAGTATGTGTTAGCACTCGGAAAAATTGACAGACAAACAACAATAGAAAAAAACGAAGAACAATATATGGTCCGAAGTGGGATCGAACCCGTACTCAGTGGCACCGCGCCTTGCCACGAGAAGCCGAACGCTTGGTACACTGCCACGCAGCCAACTAAAAAATTGGCTATTGCAGTAGTGTCTTCCACGAAAGGCGATCTCAATGACTATAGCATAGGGTAACGATCACAGACCGGAAATAAATTGTATATTTGTACTTTCCTATTAATGCAAGTATCTCCCAGTAGGGCTGAATACTTGTGTTGTAGACAAACATTTATTGGACGAAACAGCACGAATAGTAGTTCCCAGTGGTTATATACTGGGTACAAATAATAATACATAAATATTATTATATGGGGAACTTCCGAGGCGATAATAGGGAATAATAGAACAAAGAAGTATGTGTTAGCACTCGGAAAAATTGACAGACAAACAACAATAGAAAAAAACGAAGAACAATATATGGTCCGAAGTGGGATCGAACCCGTACTCAGTGGCACCGCGCCTTGCCACGAGAAGCCGAACGCTTGGTACACTGCCACGCAGCCAACTAAAAAATTGGCTATTGCAGTAGTGTCTTCCACGAAAGGCGATCTCAATGACTATAGCATAGGGTAACGATCACAGACCGGAAATAAATTGTATATTTGTACTTTCCTATTAATGCAAGTATCTCCCAGTAGGGCTGAATACTTGTGTTGTAGACAAACATTTATTGGACGAAACAGCACGAATAGTAGTTCCCAGTGGTTATATACTGGGTACAAATAATAATACATAAATATTATTATATGGGGAACTTCCGAGGCGATAATAGGGAATAATAGAACAAAGAAGTATGTGTTAGCACTCGGAAAAATTGACAGACAAACAACAATAGAAAAAAACGAAGAACAATATATGGTCCGAAGTGGGATCGAACCCGTACTCAGTGGCACCGCGCCTTGCCACGAGAAGCCGAACGCTTGGTACACTGCCACGCAGCCAACTAAAAAATTGGCTATTGCAGTAGTGTCTTCCACGAAAGGCGATCTCAATGACTATAGCATAGGGTAACGATCACAGACCGGAAATAAATTGTATATTTGTACTTTCCTATTAATGCAAGTATCTCCCAGTAGGGCTGAATACTTGTGTTGTAGACAAACATTTATTGGACGAAACAGCACGAATAGTAGTTCCCAGTGGTTATATACTGGGTACAAATAATAATACATAAATATTATTATATGGGGAACTTCCGAGGCGATAATAGGGAATAATAGAACAAAGAAGTATGTGTTAGCACTCGGAAAAATTGACAGACAAACAACAATAGAAAAAAACGAAGAACAATATATGGTCCGAAGTGGGATCGAACCCGTACTCAGTGGCACCGCGCCTTGCCACGAGAAGCCGAACGCTTGGTACACTGCCACGCAGCCAACTAAAAAATTGGCTATTGCAGTAGTGTCTTCCACGAAAGGCGATCTCAATGACTATAGCATAGGGTAACGATCACAGACCGGAAATAAATTGTATATTTGTACTTTCCTATTAATGCAAGTATCTCCCAGTAGGGCTGAATACTTGTGTTGTAGACAAACATTTATTGGACGAAACAGCACGAATAGTAGTTCCCAGTGGTTATATACTGGGTACAAATAATAATACATAAATATTATTATATGGGGAACTTCCGAGGCGATAATAGGGAATAATAGAACAAAGAAGTATGTGTTAGCACTCGGAAAAATTGACAGACAAACAACAATAGAAAAAAACGAAGAACAATATATGGTCCGAAGTGGGATCGAACCCGTACTCAGTGGCACCGCGCCTTGCCACGAGAAGCCGAACGCTTGGTACACTGCCACGCAGCCAACTAAAAAATTGGCTATTGCAGTAGTGTCTTCCACGAAAGGCGATCTCAATGACTATAGCATAGGGTAACGATCACAGACCGGAAATAAATTGTATATTTGTACTTTCCTATTAATGCAAGTATCTCCCAGTAGGGCTGAATACTTGTGTTGTAGACAAACATTTATTGGACGAAACAGCACGAATAGTAGTTCCCAGTGGTTATATACTGGGTACAAATAATAATACATAAATATTATTATATGGGGAACTTCCGAGGCGATAATAGGGAATAATAGAACAAAGAAGTATGTGTTAGCACTCGGAAAAATTGACAGACAAACAACAATAGAAAAAAACGAAGAACAATATATGGTCCGAAGTGGGATCGAACCCGTACTCAGTGGCACCGCGCCTTGCCACGAGAAGCCGAACGCTTGGTACACTGCCACGCAGCCAACTAAAAAATTGGCTATTGCAGTAGTGTCTTCCACGAAAGGCGATCTCAATGACTATAGCATAGGGTAACGATCACAGACCGGAAATAAATTGTATATTTGTACTTTCCTATTAATGCAAGTATCTCCCAGTAGGGCTGAATACTTGTGTTGTAGACAAACATTTATTGGACGAAACAGCACGAATAGTAGTTCCCAGTGGTTATATACTGGGTACAAATAATAATACATAAATATTATTATATGGGGAACTTCCGAGGCAATAATAGGGAATAATAGAACAAAGAAGTATGTGTTAGCACTCGGAAAAATTGACAGACAAACAACAATAGAAAAAAACGAAGAACAATATATGGTCCGAAGTGGGATCGAACCCGTACTCAGTGGCACCGCGCCTTGCCACGAGAAGCCGAACGCTTGGTACACTGCCACGCAGCCAACTAAAAAATTGGCTATTGCAGTAGTGTCTTCCACGAAAGGCGATCTCAATGACTATAGCATAGGGTAACGATCACAGACCGGAAATAAATTGTATATTTGTACTTTCCTATTAATGCAAGTATCTCCCAGTAGGGCTGAATACTTGTGTTGTAGACAAACATTTATTGGACGAAACAGCACGAATAGTAGTTCCCAGTGGTTATATACTGGGTACAAATAATAATACATAAATATTATTATATGGGGAACTTCCGAGGCGATAATAGGGAATAATAGAACAAAGAAGTATGTGTTAGCACTCGGAAAAATTGACAGACAAACAACAATAGAAAAAAACGAAGAACAATATATGGTCCGAAGTGGGATCGAACCCGTACTCAGTGGCACCGCGCCTTGCCACGAGAAGCCGAACGCTTGGTACACTGCCACGCAGCCAACTAAAAAATTGGCTATTGCAGTAGTGTCTTCCACGAAAGGCGATCTCAATGACTATAGCATAGGGTAACGATCACAGACCGGAAATAAATTGTATATTTGTACTTTCCTATTAATGCAAGTATCTCCCAGTAGGGCTGAATACTTGTGTTGTAGACAAACATTTATTGGACGAAACAGCACGAATAGTAGTTCCCAGTGGTTATATACTGGGTACAAATAATAATACATAAATATTATTATATGGGGAACTTCCGAGGCGATAATAGGGAATAATAGAACAAAGAAGTATGTGTTAGCACTCGGAAAAATTGACAGACAAACAACAATAGAAAAAAACGAAGAACAATATATGGTCCGAAGTGGGATCGAACCCGTACTCAGTGGCACCGCGCCTTGCCACGAGAAGCCGAACGCTTGGTACACTGCCACGCAGCCAACTAAAAAATTGGCTATTGCAGTAGTGTCTTCCACGAAAGGCGATCTCAATGACTATAGCATAGGGTAACGATCACAGACCGGAAATAAATTGTATATTTGTACTTTCCTATTAATGCAAGTATCTCCCAGTAGGGCTGAATACTTGTGTTGTAGACAAACATTTATTGGACGAAACAGCACGAATAGTAGTTCCCAGTGGTTATATACTGGGTACAAATAATAATACATAAATATTATTATATGGGGAACTTCCGAGGCGATAATAGGGAATAATAGAACAAAGAAGTATGTGTTAGCACTCGGAAAAATTGACAGACAAACAACAATAGAAAAAAACGAAGAACAATATATGGTCCGAAGTGGGATCGAACCCGTACTCAGTGGCACCGCGCCTTGCCACGAGAAGCCGAACGCTTGGTACACTGCCACGCAGCCAACTAAAAAATTGGCTATTGCAGTAGTGTCTTCCACGAAAGGCGATCTCAATGACTATAGCATAGGGTAACGATCACAGACCGGAAATAAATTGTATATTTGTACTTTCCTATTAATGCAAGTATCTCCCAGTAGGGCTGAATACTTGTGTTGTAGACAAACATTTATTGGACGAAACAGCACGAATAGTAGTTCCCAGTGGTTATATACTGGGTACAAATAATAATACATAAATATTATTATATGGGGAACTTCCGAGGCGATAATAGGGAATAATAGAACAAAGAAGTATGTGTTAGCACTCGGAAAAATTGACAGACAAACAACAATAGAAAAAAACGAAGAACAATATATGGTCCGAAGTGGGATCGAACCCGTACTCAGTGGCACCGCGCCTTGCCACGAGAAGCCGAACGCTTGGTACACTGCCACGCAGCCAACTAAAAAATTGGCTATTGCAGTAGTGTCTTCCACGAAAGGCGATCTCAATGACTATAGCATAGGGTAACGATCACAGACCGGAAATAAATTGTATATTTGTACTTTCCTATTAATGCAAGTATCTCCCAGTAGGGCTGAATACTTGTGTTGTAGACAAACATTTATTGGACGAAACAGCACGAATAGTAGTTCCCAGTGGTTATATACTGGGTACAAATAATAATACATAAATATTATTATATGGGGAACTTCCGAGGCAATAATAGGGAATAATAGAACAAAGAAGTATGTGTTAGCACTCGGAAAAATTGACAGACAAACAACAATAGAAAAAAACGAAGAACAATATATGGTCCGAAGTGGGATCGAACCCGTACTCAGTGGCACCGCGCCTTGCCACGAGAAGCCGAACGCTTGGTACACTGCCACGCAGCCAACTAAAAAATTGGCTATTGCAGTAGTGTCTTCCACGAAAGGCGATCTCAATGACTATAGCATAGGGTAACGATCACAGACCGGAAATAAATTGTATATTTGTACTTTCCTATTAATGCAAGTATCTCCCAGTAGGGCTGAATACTTGTGTTGTAGACAAACATTTATTGGACGAAACAGCACGAATAGTAGTTCCCAGTGGTTATATACTGGGTACAAATAATAATACATAAATATTATTATATGGGGAACTTCCGAGGCGATAATAGGGAATAATAGAACAAAGAAGTATGTGTTAGCACTCGGAAAAATTGACAGACAAACAACAATAGAAAAAAACGAAGAACAATATATGGTCCGAAGTGGGATCGAACCCGTACTCAGTGGCACCGCGCCTTGCCACGAGAAGCCGAACGCTTGGTACACTGCCACGCAGCCAACTAAAAAATTGACTATTGCAGTAGTGTCTTCCACGAAAGGCGATCTCAATGACTATAGCATAGGGTAACGATCACAGACCGGAAATAAATTGTATATTTGTACTTTCCTATTAATGCAAGTATCTCCCAGTAGGGCTGAATACTTGTGTTGTAGACAAACATTTATTGGACGAAACAGCACGAATAGTAGTTCCCAGTGGTTATATACTGGGTACAAATAATAACATATACATGGAAAACAAACCAGTAGAAGAGATCGATCACTTCATCTATCTTGGAAGTCACATTGATCGAGAAGGGGATACGAGCAAAGAAATTAGAATCAGACTGGCTAAAGCAGCAATGTCTTTCAGAAGCCTTGAAAAGTTGTGGAAATCAAAACTCATTAGCACAAACACAAAACTTAGGCTATTCAAATCAAATGTACTATCAACCCTTACGTATGCGTGTGAAAGCTGGAAAACAACAAGAGATATAGAAACAAAGTTGAACGCATTCGAAAATAAATGTCTAAGGAAAATACTTGGTATAGAATGGAACGAATTCAAAACAAACGAGGAAATTAGAGAAATCGCAATCAACCACTAATATCTTCAGTAATAAAGAAAAGACGATGGTCATACGTTGGACATGTGATGAGAAGAGATAATAATCGAATAGCAAAGCAAGCCCTCATATGGGAAACAACAGGTAAAAGAAAAAGAGGAAGACCCAGGGAGACACTGAGAAGAACATTGATGAGAGAGGCAAGAGCAGCAGGAATCGGCTCCCTCAATGAGATAGAACTGCTTGCACAGAACAGAGACAGATGGCGAGATTTGATAAAATATCTTTAAAAGAAAACTGCTAGAACAAAAATTCATATAGGAGAAGGTGTATCTTGGTCTACGCCCTATGGGCCGGTTACGGCTCGAAAGGTCAATAGATAGATAGATAGACAAATAATAATACATAAATATTATTATATGGGGAACTTCCGAGGCGATAATAGGGAATAATAGAACAAAGAAGTATGTGTTAGCACTCGGAAAAATTGACAGACAAACAACAATAGAAAAAAACGAAGAACAATATATGGTCCGAAGTGGGATCGAATCCGTACTCAGTGGCACCGCGCCTTGCCACGAGAAGCCGAACGCTTGGTACACTGCCACGCAGCCAACTAAAAAATTGGCTATTGCAGTAGTGTCTTCCACGAAAGGCGATCTCAATGACTATAGCATAGGGTAACGATCACAGACCGGAAATAAATTGTATATTTGTACTTTCCTATTAATGCAAGTATCTCCCAGTAGGGCTGAATACTTGTGTTGTAGAGAAACATTTATTGGACGAAACAGCACGAATAGTAGTTCCCAGTGGTTATATACTGGGTACAAATAATAATACATAAATATTATTATATGGGGAACTTCCGAGGCGATAATAGGGAATAATAGAACAAAGAAGTATGTGTTAGCACTCGGAAAAATTGACAGACAAACAACAATAGAAAAAAACGAAGAACAATATATGGTCCGAAGTGGGATCGAACCCGTACTCAGTGGCACCGCGCCTTGCCACGAGAAGCCGAACGCTTGGTACACTGCCACGCAGCCAACTAAAAAATTGGCTATTGCAGTAGTGTCTTCCACGAAAGGCGATCTCAATGACTATAGCATAGGGTAACGATCACAGACCGGAAATAAATTGTATATTTGTACTTTCCTATTAATGCAAGTATCTCCCAGTAGGGCTGAATACTTGTGTTGTAGACAAACATTTATTGGACGAAACAGCACGAATAGTAGTTCCCAGTGGTTATATACTGGGTACAAATAATAATACATAAATATTATTATATGGGGAACTTCCGAGGCGATAATAGGGAATAATAGAACAAAGAAGTATGTGTTAGCACTCGGAAAAATTGACAGACAAACAACAATAGAAAAAAACGAAGAACAATATATGGTCCGAAGTGGGATCGAACCCGTACTCAGTGGCACCGCGCCTTGCCACGAGAAGCCGAACGCTTGGTACACTGCCACGCAGCCAACTAAAAAATTGGCTATTGCAGTAGTGTCTTCCACGAAAGGCGATCTCAATGACTATAGCATAGGGTAACGATCACAGACCGGAAATAAATTGTATATTTGTACTTTCCTATTAATGCAAGTATCTCCCAGTAGGGCTGAATACTTGTGTTGTAGACAAACATTTATTGGACGAAACAGCACGAATAGTAGTTCCCAGTGGTTATATACTGGGTACAAATAATAATACATAAATATTATTATATGGGGAACTTCCGAGGCGATAATAGGGAATAATAGAACAAAGAAGTATGTGTTAGCACTCGGAAAAATTGACAGACAAACAACAATAGAAAAAAACGAAGAACAATATATGGTCCGAAGTGGGATCGAACCCGTACTCAGTGGCACCGCGCCTTGCCACGAGAAGCCGAACGCTTGGTACACTGCCACGCAGCCAACTAAAAAATTGGCTATTGCAGTAGTGTCTTCCACGAAAGGCGATCTCAATGACTATAGCATAGGGTAACGATCACAGACCGGAAATAAATTGTATATTTGTACTTTCCTATTAATGCAAGTATCTCCCAGTAGGGCTGAATACTTGTGTTGTAGACAAACATTTATTGGACGAAACAGCACGAATAGTAGTTCCCAGTGGTTATATACTGGGTACAAATAATAATACATAAATATTATTATATGGGGAACTTCCGAGGCGATAATAGGGAATAATAGAACAAAGAAGTATGTGTTAGCACTCGGAAAAATTGACAGACAAACAACAATAGAAAAAAACGAAGAACAATATATGGTCCGAAGTGGGATCGAACCCGTACTCAGTGGCACCGCGCCTTGCCACGAGAAGCCGAACGCTTGGTACACTGCCACGCAGCCAACTAAAAAATTGGCTATTGCAGTAGTGTCTTCCACGAAAGGCGATCTCAATGACTATAGCATAGGGTAACGATCACAGACCGGAAATAAATTGTATATTTGTACTTTCCTATTAATGCAAGTATCTCCCAGTAGGGCTGAATACTTGTGTTGTAGACAAACATTTATTGGACGAAACAGCACGAATAGTAGTTCCCAGTGGTTATATACTGGGTACAAATAATAATACATAAATATTATTATATGGGGAACTTCCGAGGCGATAATAGGGAATAATAGAACAAAGAAGTATGTGTTAGCACTCGGAAAAATTGACAGACAAACAACAATAGAAAAAAACGAAGAACAATATATGGTCCGAAGTGGGATCGAATCCGTACTCAGTGGCACCGCGCCTTGCCACGAGAAGCCGAACGCTTGGTACACTGCCACGCAGCCAACTAAAAAATTGGCTATTGCAGTAGTGTCTTCCACGAAAGGCGATCTCAATGACTATAGCATAGGGTAACGATCACAGACCGGAAATAAATTGTATATTTGTACTTTCCTATTAATGCAAGTATCTCCCAGTAGGGCTGAATACTTGTGTTGTAGACAAACATTTATTGGACGAAACAGCACGAATAGTAGTTCCCAGTGGTTATATACTGGGTACAAATAATAATACATAAATATTATTATATGGGGAACTTCCGAGGCGATAATAGGGAATAATAGAACAAAGAAGTATGTGTTAGCACTCGGAAAAATTGACAGACAAACAACAATAGAAAAAAACGAAGAACAATATATGGTCCGAAGTGGGATCGAACCCGTACTCAGTGGCACCGCGCCTTGCCACGAGAAGTCGAACGCTTGGTACACTGCCACGCAGCCAACTAAAAATTGGCTATTGCAGTAGTGTCTTCCACGAAAGGCGATCTCAATGACTATAGCATAGGGTAACGATCACAGACCGGAAATAAATTGTATATTTGTACTTTCCTATTAATGCAAGTATCTCCCAGTAGGGCTGAATACTTGTGTTGTAGACAAACATTTATTGGACGAAACAGCACGAATAGTAGTTCCCAGTGGTTATATACTGGGTACAAATAATAATACATAAATATTATTATATGGGGAACTTCCGAGGCGATAATAGGGAATAATAGAACAAAGAAGTATGTGTTAGCACTCGGAAAAATTGACAGACAAACAACAATAGAAAAAAACGAAGAACAATATATGGTCCGAAGTGGGATCGAACCCGTACTCAGTGGCACCGCGCCTTGCCACGAGAAGCCGAACGCTTGGTACACTGCCACGCAGCCAACTAAAAAATTGGCTATTGCAGTAGTGTCTTCCACGAAAGGCGATCTCAATGACTATAGCATAGGGTAACGATCACAGACCGGAAATAAATTGTATATTTGTACTTTCCTATTAATGCAAGTATCTCCCAGTAGGGCTGAATACTTGTGTTGTAGACAAACATTTATTGGACGAAACAGCACGAATAGTAGTTCCCAGTGGTTATATACTGGGTACAAATAATAATACATAAATATTATTATATGGGGAACTTCCGAGGCGATAATAGGGAATAATAGAACAAAGAAGTATGTGTTAGCACTCGGAAAAATTGACAGACAAACAACAATAGAAAAAAACGAAGAACAATATATGGTCCGAAGTGGGATCGAACCCGTACTCAGTGGCACCGCGCCTTGCCACGAGAAGTCGAACGCTTGGTACACTGCCACGCAGCCAACTAAAAAATTGGCTATTGCAGTAGTGTCTTCCACGAAAGGCGATCTCAATGACTATAGCATAGGGTAACGATCACAGACCGGAAATAAATTGTATATTTGTACTTTCCTATTAATGCAAGTATCTCCCAGTAGGGCTGAATACTTGTGTTGTAGACAAACATTTATTGGACGAAACAGCACGAATAGTAGTTCCCAGTGGTTATATACTGGGTACAAATAATAATACATAAATATTATTATATGGGGAACTTCCGAGGCGATAATAGGGAATAATAGAACAAAGAAGTATGTGTTAGCACTCGGAAAAATTGACAGACAAACAACAATAGAAAAAAACGAAGAACAATATATGGTCCGAAGTGGGATCGAACCCGTACTCAGTGGCACCGCGCCTTGCCACGAGAAGCCGAACGCTTGGTACACTGCCACGCAGCCAACTAAAAAATTGGCTATTGCAGTAGTGTCTTCCACGAAAGGCGATCTCAATGACTATAGCATAGGGTAACGATCACAGACCGGAAATAAATTGTATATTTGTACTTTCCTATTAATGCAAGTATCTCCCAGTAGGGCTGAATACTTGTGTTGTAGACAAACATTTATTGGACGAAACAGCACGAATAGTAGTTCCCAGTGGTTATATACTGGGTACAAATAATAATACATAAATATTATTATATGGGGAACTTCCGAGGCGATAATAGGGAATAATAGAACAAAGAAGTATGTGTTAGCACTCGGAAAAATTGACAGACAAACAACAATAGAAAAAAACGAAGAACAATATATGGTCCGAAGTGGGATCGAACCCGTACTCAGTGGCACCGCGCCTTGCCACGAGAAGCCGAACGCTTGGTACACTGCCACGCAGCCAACTAAAAAATTGGCTATTGCAGTAGTGTCTTCCACGAAAGGCGATCTCAATGACTATAGCATAGGGTAACGATCACAGACCGGAAATAAATTGTATATTTGTACTTTCCTATTAATGCAAGTATCTCCCAGTAGGGCTGAATACTTGTGTTGTAGACAAACATTTATTGGACGAAACAGCACGAATAGTAGTTCCCAGTGGTTATATACTGGGTACAAATAATAATACATAAATATTATTATATGGGGAACTTCCGAGGCGATAATAGGGAATAATAGAACAAAGAAGTATGTGTTAGCACTCGGAAAAATTGACAGACAAACAACAATAGAAAAAAACGAAGAACAATATATGGTCCGAAGTGGGATCGAACCCGTACTCAGTGGCACCGCGCCTTGCCACGAGAAGCCGAACGCTTGGTACACTGCCACGCAGCCAACTAAAAAATTGGCTATTGCAGTAGTGTCTTCCACGAAAGGCGATCTCAATGACTATAGCATAGGGTAACGATCACAGACCGGAAATAAATTGTATATTTGTACTTTCCTATTAATGCAAGTATCTCCCAGTAGGGCTGAATACTTGTGTTGTAGACAAACATTTATTGGACGAAACAGCACGAATAGTAGTTCCCAGTGGTTATATACTGGGTACAAATAATAATACATAAATATTATTATATGGGGAACTTCCGAGGCGATAATAGGGAATAATAGAACAAAGAAGTATGTGTTAGCACTCGGAAAAATTGACAGACAAACAACAATAGAAAAAAACGAAGAACAATATATGGTCCGAAGTGGGATCGAACCCGTACTCAGTGGCACCGCGCCTTGCCACGAGAAGCCGAACGCTTGGTACACTGCCACGCAGCCAACTAAAAAATTGGCTATTGCAGTAGTGTCTTCCACGAAAGGCGATCTCAATGACTATAGCATAGGGTAACGATCACAGACCGGAAATAAATTGTATATTTATACTTTCCTATTAATGCAAGTATCTCCCAGTAGGGCTGAATACTTGTGTTGTAGACAAACATTTATTGGACGAAACAGCACGAATAGTAGTTCCCAGTGGTTATATACTGGGTACAAATAATAATACATAAATATTATTATATGGGGAACTTCCGAGGCGATAATAGGGAATAATAGAACAAAGAAGTATGTGTTAGCACTCGGAAAAATTGACAGACAAACAACAATAGAAAAAAACGAAGAACAATATATGGTCCGAAGTGGGATCGAACCCGTACTCAGTGGCACCGCGCCTTGCCACGAGAAGCCGAACGCTTGGTACACTGCCACGCAGCCAACTAAAAAATTGGCTATTGCAGTAGTGTCTTCCACGAAAGGCGATCTCAATGACTATAGCATAGGGTAACGATCACAGACCGGAAATAAATTGTATATTTGTACTTTCCTATTAATGCAAGTATCTCCCAGTAGGGCTGAATACTTGTGTTGTAGACAAACATTTATTGGACGAAACAGCACGAATAGTAGTTCCCAGTGGTTATATACTGGGTACAAATAATAATACATAAATATTATTATATGGGGAACTTCCGAGGCGATAATAGGGAATAATAGAACAAAGAAGTATGTGTTAGCACTCGGAAAAATTGACAGACAAACAACAATAGAAAAAAACGAAGAACAATATATGGTCCGAAGTGGGATCGAACCCGTACTCAGTGGCACCGCGCCTTGCCACGAGAAGCCGAACGCTTGGTACACTGCCACGCAGCCAACTAAAAAATTGGCTATTGCAGTAGTGTCTTCCACGAAAGGCGATCTCAATGACTATAGCATAGGGTAACGATCACAGACCGGAAATAAATTGTATATTTGTACTTTCCTATTAATGCAAGTATCTCCCAGTAGGGCTGAATACTTGTGTTGTAGACAAACATTTATTGGACGAAACAGCACGAATAGTAGTTCCCAGTGGTTATATACTGGGTACAAATAATAATACATAAATATTATTATATGGGGAACTTCCGAGGCGATAATAGGGAATAATAGAACAAAGAAGTATGTGTTAGCACTCGGAAAAATTGACAGACAAACAACAATAGAAAAAAACGAAGAACAATATATGGTCCGAAGTGGGATCGAACCCGTACTCAGTGGCACCGCGCCTTGCCACGAGAAGCCGAACGCTTGGTACACTGCCACGCAGCCAACTAAAAAATTGGCTATTGCAGTAGTGTCTTCCACGAAAGGCGATCTCAATGACTATAGCATAGGGTAACGATCACAGACCGGAAATAAATTGTATATTTGTACTTTCCTATTAATGCAAGTATCTCCCAGTAGGGCTGAATACTTGTGTTGTAGACAAACATTTATTGGACGAAACAGCACGAATAGTAGTTCCCAGTGGTTATATACTGGGTACAAATAATAATACATAAATATTATTATATGGGGAACTTCCGAGGCGATAATAGGGAATAATAGAACAAAGAAGTATGTGTTAGCACTCGGAAAAATTGACAAACAACAATAGAAAAAAACGAAGAACAATATATGGTCCGAAGTGGGATCGAACCCGTACTCAGTGGCACCGCGCCTTGCCACGAGAAGCCGAACGCTTGGTACACTGCCACGCAGCCAACTAAAAAATTGGCTATTGCAGTAGTGTCTTCCACGAAAGGCGATCTCAATGACTATAGCATAGGGTAACGATCACAGACCGGAAATAAATTGTATATTTGTACTTTCCTATTAATGCAAGTATCTCCCAGTAGGGCTGAATACTTGTATTGTAGACAAACATTTATTGGACGAAACAGCACGAATAGTAGTTCCCAGTGGTTATATACTGGGTACAAATAATAATACATAAATATTATTATATGGGGAACTTCCGAGGCGATAATAGGGAATAATAGAACAAAGAAGTATGTGTTAGCACTCGGAAAAATTGACAGACAAACAACAATAGAAAAAAACGAAGAACAATATATGGTCCGAAGTGGGATCGAACCCGTACTCAGTGGCACCGCGCCTTGCCACGAGAAGCCGAACGCTTGGTACACTGCCACGCAGCCAACTAAAAAATTGGCTATTGCAGTAGTGTCTTCCACGAAAGGCGATCTCAATGACTATAGCATAGGGTAACGATCACAGACCGGAAATAAATTGTATATTTGTACTTTCCTATTAATGCAAGTATCTCCCAGTAGGGCTGAATACTTGTGTTGTAGACAAACATTTATTGGACGAAACAGCACGAATAGTAGTTCCCAGTGGTTATATACTGGGTACAAATAATAATACATAAATATTATTATATGGGGAACTTCCGAGGCGATAATAGGGAATAATAGAACAAAGAAGTATGTGTTAGCACTCGGAAAAATTGACAGACAAACAACAATAGAAAAAAACGAAGAACAATATATGGTCCGAAGTGGGATCGAACCCGTACTCAGTGGCACCGCGCCTTGCCACGAGAAGCCGAACGCTTGGTACACTGCCACGCAGCCAACTAAAAAATTGGCTATTGCAGTAGTGTCTTCCACGAAAGGCGATCTCAATGACTATAGCATAGGGTAACGATCACAGACCGGAAATAAATTGTATATTTGTACTTTCCTATTAATGCAAGTATCTCCCTGTAGGGCTGAATACTTGTGTTGTAGACAAACATTTATTGGACGAAACAGCACGAATAGTAGTTCCCAGTGGTTATATACTGGGTACAAATAATAACATATACATGGAAAACAAACCAGTAGAAGAGATCGATCACTTCATCTATCTTGGAAGTCACATTGATCGAGAAGGGGATACGAGCAAAGAAATTAGAATCAGACTGGCTAAAGCAGCAATGTCTTTCAGAAGCCTTGAAAAGTTGTGGAAATCAAAACTCATTAGCACAAACACAAAACTTAGGCTATTCAAATCAAATGTACTATCAACCCTTACGTATGCGTGTGAAAGCTGGAAAACAACAAGAGATATAGAAACAAAGTTGAACGCATTCGAAAATAAATGTCTAAGGAAAATACTTGGTATAGAATGGAACGAATTCAAAACAAACGAGGAAATTAGAGAAATCGCCAATCAACCACTAATATCTTCAGTAATAAAGAAAAGACGATGGTCATACGTTGGACATGTGATGAGAAGAGATAATAATCGAATAGCAAAGCAAGCCCTCATATGGGAAACAACAGGTAAAAGAAAAAGAGGAAGACCCAGGGAGACACTGAGAAGAACATTGATGAGAGAGGCAAGAGCAGCAGGAATCGGCTCCCTCAATGAGATAGAACTGCTTGCACAGAACAGAGACAGATGGCGAGATTTGATAAAATATCTTTAAAAGAAAACTGCTAGAACAAAAATTCATATAGGAGAAGGTGTATCTTGGTCTACGCCCTATGGGCCGGTTACGGCTCGAAAGGTCAATAGATAGATAGATAGACAAATAATAATACATAAATATTATTATATGGGGAACTTCCGAGGCGATAATAGGGAATAATAGAACAAAGAAGTATGTGTTAGCACTCGGAAAAATTGACAGACAAACAACAATAGAAAAAAACGAAGAACAATATATGGTCCGAAGTGGGATCGAACCCGTACTCAGTGGCACCGCGCCTTGCCACGAGAAGCCGAACGCTTGGTACACTGCCACGCAGCCAACTAAAAAATTGGCTATTGCAGTAGTGTCTTCCACGAAAGGCGATCTCAATGACTATAGCATAGGGTAACGATCACAGACCGGAAATAAATTGTATATTTGTACTTTCCTATTAATGCAAGTATCTCCCAGTAGGGCTGAATACTTGTGTTGTAGACAAACATTTATTGGACGAAACAGCACGAATAGTAGTTCCCAGTGGTTATATACTGGGTACAAATAATAATACATAAATATTATTATATGGGGAACTTCCGAGGCGATAATAGGGAATAATAGAACAAAGAAGTATGTGTTAGCACTCGGAAAAATTGACAGACAAACAACAATAGAAAAAAACGAAGAACAATATATGGTCCGAAGTGGGATCGAATCCGTACTCAGTGGCACCGCGCCTTGCCACGAGAAGCCGAACGCTTGGTACACTGCCACGCAGCCAACTAAAAAATTGGCTATTGCAGTAGTGTCTTCCACGAAAGGCGATCTCAATGACTATAGCATAGGGTAACGATCACAGACCGGAAATAAATTGTATATTTGTACTTTCCTATTAATGCAAGTATCTCCCAGTAGGGCTGAATACTTGTGTTGTAGACAAACATTTATTGGACGAAACAGCACGAATAGTAGTTCCCAGTGGTTATATACTGGGTACAAATAATAACATATACATGGAAAACAAACCAGTAGAAGAGATCGATCACTTCATCTATCTTGGAAGTCACATTGATCGAGAAGGGGATACGAGCAAAGAAATTAGAATCAGACTGGCTAAAGCAGCAATGTCTTTCAGAAGCCTTGAAAAGTAATATTTATGTATTATTATTTGTACCCAGTATATAACCACTGGGAACTACTATTCGTGCTGTTTCGTCCAATAAATGTTTGTCTACAACACAAGTATTCAGCCCTACTGGGAGATACTTGCATTAATAGGAAAGTACAAATATACAATTTATTTCCGGTCTGTGATCGTTACCCTATGCTATAGTCATTGAGATCGCCTTTCGTGGAAGACACTACTGCAATAGCCAATTTTTTAGTTGGCTGCGTGGCAGTGTACCAAGCGTTCGGCTTCTCGTGGCAAGGCGCGGTGCCACTGAGTACGGGTTCGATCCCACTTCGGACCATATATTGTTCTTCGTTTTTTTCTATTGTTGTTTGTCTGTCAATTTTTCCGAGTGCTAACACATACTTCTTTGTTCTATTATTCCCTATTATCGCCTCGGAAGTTCCCCATATAATAATATTTATGTATTATTATTTGTACCCAGTATATAACCACTGGGAACTACTATTCGTGCTGTTTCGTCCAATAAATGTTTGTCTACAACACAAGTATTCAGCCCTACTGGGAGATACTTGCATTAATAGGAAAGTACAAATATACAATTTATTTCCGGTCTGTGATCGTTACCCTATGCTATAGTCATTGAGATCGCCTTTCGTGGAAGACACTACTGCAATAGCCAATTTTTTAGTTGGCTGCGTGGCAGTGTACCAAGCGTTCGGCTTCTCGTGGCAAGGCGCGGTGCCACTGAGTACGGGTTCGATCCCACTTCGGACCATATATTGTTCTTCGTTTTTTTCTATTGTTGTTTGTCTGTCAATTTTTCCGAGTGCTAACACATACTTCTTTGTTCTATTATTCCCTATTATCGCCTCGGAAGTTCCCCATATAATAATATTTATGTATTATTATTTGTACCTTGTTTCTTAGTCCCATGCTGATCCTTCCCTATTAATTTCTGTTCTGCGGCGTAGCGATTCTGTGGGTCTGCCGTGTTTTCTTTTACCAGATTGTTTCCTCATGAATTGACAAATATAGACAGACAAATGAATATAATCTTTGTTCTTATTTATCTAGTAGAAATCGTGTTACGCTTTTGTTCTCTGTCACTCTGAAATTGTTCACACATATCCTGTTCCTTTTGATTTTTTAATTATATATTATTGTTGACTCCACCCGACAACTTTACATTCCGTTTTGTTGTTTGTCGCTTTTATTGCTGTTACTCTCAGCAATATCCTCATTTATCATTAGAGCACAGCACATTGTTTTCTTATGATATTACCATGAACATCTACATCGACAGTCTTGTCTTTTATTGGAAAAAAGACGTCAGGCAGTTGAAGATAACAATGTTGTATGAAGTAACAAAAAAAAAACTCTAGAGAAAGAGAGAGAGAGAGAGAGAGAGAGAGAGAGAGGGATAGTGAAAGAAAGAGAGAACGATGATAATCATTTTCACTACAGCTGACATAGTACTGGATGATGATGTTGCTGTTATTATTATTATTATTATTATTATATAGTGTGGGCAGGGTTTTGCTGACAAATTTTGCCCGGACATCCGCCAAAATCTCTAGCCTACTCCTCTCGATTTTAACACTAAGGACGTGCGCGATTGCAGTGGAATCTACAGTTTAAATGCCGTTATCCGAGACGGCTACACATCGGATGACCTCGCTAGCCAGAGTGCAAGGTGGGGAATTACGCCACGAAAAAAAAAATCACGGATTAATTTTACAATTTTTTAAGGAAATAAAAAGCACTTGAGGCGGACTCCATGTCTAGAGACTGACGTTGTACCTCTAGATCACAAGCAAATAGAATTC
Organism: Megaustenia siamemsis; assembly: GCA_032433765.1. NCBI lineage: Eukaryota > Metazoa > Mollusca > Gastropoda > Stylommatophora > Ariophantidae > Megaustenia > Megaustenia siamemsis. The sequence goes on from JAVIAB010000092.1 coordinate 107,850,702, forward strand.
TGTAAAGCTGGGTGTGCTCTACACTACACAACCCCCACTCAATGGTGATGAAATCACGTGAATATAACTTTTGTTTAATTATATAATGTATATACACTCAACACCACTTTCCAAATCAGAAGGAGAAATTCTTGAGCCTTTTAAAAAGATCGCCATTCAAAAGATGTGAACAGACCATCTAACTCAGTATGGCCATTTTAAACATGGTCACAATTAGCCAACATGAGCTACACACTTCACAAAGGTTGATAACTAGACTATTGTATTAAGCGATCATGAGAAATTGTTCAAGTGACCTAGTTTGAGTCTTCAAACACTTAAATAGTACATCATCACATAAAAGCAAGTTCCGCAACAGTGAGTCAAACATGCAGCGCTCCTGATCCTGAAAGCTAAATTTAAAAAAAGATATATTTAATTGTTCGTCCTTATAATATTAATAATAATCTTTTTTTTTTTTGGGGGGGGGGGCAACAATTTTCTGTTGCCAGATTGTCAATATTCACACCACATTATCTATCTGAAAGGGTAGAAAATATTCACACCACATTATCTATCTGAAAGGGTAGAAAATATTCACACCACATTATCTATCTGAAAGGGTAGAAAATATTCACACCACATTATCTATCTGAAAGGGTAGAAAATATTCACACCACATTATCTACTCTGAAAGGGTAGAAAATATTCACACCACATTATCAATCTGAAAGGGTAGAAAATATTCACACCACATTATCTACTCTGAAAGGGTAGAAAATATTCACACCACATTATCAATCTGAAAGGGTAGAAAATATTCACACCACATTATCTATCTGAAAGGGTAGAAAATATTCACACCACATTATCTATCTGAAAGGGTAGAAAATATTCACACCACATTATCTATCTGAAAGGGTAGAAAATATTCACACCACATTATCTACTCTGAAAGGGTAGAAAATATTCACACCACATTATCAATCTGAAAGGTAGAAAATATTCACACCACATTATCTATCTGAAAGGGTAGAAAATATTCACACCACATTATCAATCTGAAAGGGTAGAAAATATTCACACCACATTATCTATCTGAAAGGGTAGAAAATATTCACACCACATTATCTATCTGAAAGGGTAGAAAATATTCACACCACATTATCTATCTGAAAGGGTAGAAAATATTCACACCACATTATCTACTCTGAAAGGGTAGAAAATATTCACACCACATTATCAATCTGAAAGGTAGAAAATATTCACACCACATTATCTATCTGAAAGGGTAGAAAATATTCACACCACATTATCTATCTGAAAGGGTAGAAAATATTCACACCACATTATCTATCTGAAAGGGTAGAAAATATTCACACCACATTATCTACTCTGAAAGGGTATATCTACTCTGAAAGGGTAGAAAATATTCACACCACATTATCAATCTGAAAGGTAGAAAATATTCACACCACATTATCTATCTGAAAGGGTAGAAAATATTCACACCACATTATCAATCTGAAAGGGTAGAAAATATTCACACCACATTATCTATCTGAAAGGGTAGAAAATATTCACACCACATTATCTATCTGAAAGGGTAGAAAATATTCACACCACATTATCAATCTGATATCTAGCTTTGTAGCTAGTGACTAATTAAATATAACAGACACTTGTTGAGGAAAAGTCATAATTTGTGTCGAAATGAGTTGTACACGTTACAATATTGGAAATGCACATTTTATGGATACAAGTACATAAGCGAATCTATCATACACGAGACTGAACTTGTGAGGCATCTGTTGTCGAAGTCTACTTTATTTCAAATCTCATTTTGGATCCTTTCGTATGAAATTTGTTGAGAATGTATTGGTTATAAAAATTAAGGCGTGTGACCTATCACTTCTTCTCAAATGTATTTCTGATGAATATTTTCATTTATTTAAAACGCCTCAAATCCTTTTGTGAACATTTGTAACCGAATGAAGTGAACATTTGTACCGAATGAAGTGAACATTTGTAACCGAATGAAGTGAACATTTGTAACCGAATGAAGTGAACTTTTGTAACCGAATGAAGTGAACTTTTGAACCGAACTCTCTGGCACGTGGAAGCGTTGTGGACAACAGTGAAGTAGAACTCAACATCGCCGTCGAAGATACTCAAACAGGAGATAACGAAGAAGAAAATAGAAAGTTATGGAAACATTTAGATTACTGCACCAGAGTAACAAGAGAAATCAGAAATAATTTGAACACTGTTTTCACTTGCATCACGTGGCATGAGTTAGCTCTTACAGCTGCTCCGATGACTGATCAGATATGACTCCGTACAACAATTATAACACAAAAGATGGTGAACTTTAAACCAATTTAGAAACTGTTTTATATTAAAATATTACAGTAGAACATGTATGTTTGCTGACATGTTTCACCCCTGGAGTTTACCCATGTGGGTAACCAGACACACGAGCCTAAATGTCTGACATTAAACTCCAATGTTGTAGTTCTGGCTATGGAGACAACACATTAACCATAGCCTTCTTTAAATATATATGAGAACAGAAAGGGAAACCTTGAAAAAACATTCAGTAGTGTAATGTTTTCAGCTATGAGAGCAGAGGCAGTTGTGGTTAGATTGTCGTCAACCGCCTATATGTAGCGGAGCTGAATACGTACCGCTAGTGGGTTTTTTTTCAAGGTTCCCTCTCTGCGACCATGCCTATCTAAAGTAGGTTATGCACCAACCAGTCTCGTCAATCAATGGGGATTGAAGTTAAAAGACCATCCGGAATTCAATAAGACCTTGCTGAAGTCGAATACGTTGGGCCGTGGTGTGCAAACATTGTGGACTGCTGTAAGAAACACAATGAACCCAAGTGAAATTACTGTATTATTATATTATGTACTATAGCTCGTTTCAAAACATATGCCCAACTTCAAAACGCTATTACTGTCTAACCGTTTGTTAAATACTTTTGAAATTTTCCAAATGTTATTAGAATGCAAAAGACCCTTTAAATGTATATTTAACAAATATCTTGCAGCTGCAGTTTTCTTAAAGCGGCGATATTTCTTTGATGTTTGTCAAAATTGTAAATTGTGAAGCCCTAAAGAATAGAATTACCGTAGTTGCTGGTCTACGATTATTTTTCACTAGGTAAAGGTGTGGCCGTAATGGGGAAATAACTGGATAAGACAAAACACCAGGAGAATTATTGTCTGCTCAGTTCGAGGACGGACGATAATATCAAGGTATACCTGTATGTTGGTAACAAATAATAATACATAAATATTATTATATGGGGAACTTCCGAGGCGATAATAGGGAATAATAGAACAAATAAGTTACTTATGTATATATGTATATGCGATCAAAACTCAATCGGAGTAGGATTCAAGACTCTCTCTCCCATGAAGTCAGCTGTCTGTTTTAGCGATTCTATTGCCCCATATAGTTTCTCTTCCAGGGTGGTGGGTGTGGACCACATTGCTCTTCTCGGGTCTGTGAATTGGGGGCAATCCTGTAGAACATGTTTTGTAGTCATATTGTCCAGTGTACAGTGGCATAGGCTGGTTGTACCTATTTTGAATTTGTGAACATGTGATTTCTCATTCTATTGTGGCCAGTGCGTAGGCGAAGTATGATGACTTGATCCCCCTTGATAGTTGGTGGTATCCGTCCCTCTCGTTATGCTTTGGGTGTTCTCGTTTCCATTTTTCATGGTACTGACCTTTGAGGATGGATTTGGCTTCATCATAACTGAGCGGATGGTTCTCTTGCGGTAATCTCCCTCCTTTAGCTAATTTGTCTGCGCGTTCGTTCCCGTGTATATTACAGTGTGATGGTATTCACTGAATGACTACTCTCTGGAAGTTATTGCATAGTTGGTCCAGGGTTGTTCTCAAGTAATCTAATTCATTGTTTTTGGGGCTTTTTAGAGCTGATAGTACTGACAGTGCATCAGTCAGAATCACCAATTTATTGTGCATGTTATTTTTGTGTTGAGTAGACAGTGTTGCAGCATCTCTGAAGGCCTCAGTTTCTGCTTTAAAGTTGTTTGAGAATTTCCCAGTAACTATTGACTTGGTGATCTCGTCCTGGTTATTCATATAATATACATTTATATATATCTTCTTTCTTCCTTAGTAAACAATTTCGACAAAATAGTGTGTGGGCAAATCTGTCATCTGTATCATTACATTGTTTTCTAACCCATTTGTTGTTGTTGTTGTTGTTATGGATCCAGCGACCTTTGAGCTGATGCCCTTCGGCCTAATGCCATGTAGTAATATCTGCAGGTATTTTTAAGTTCTGCTGTGGTTCCGTACAGAATGTTCCATTTGGAGGGTCTTTGAGGAAGTAGTGTTGTTCTGATGTCAGTGAGCTCTGGACATTGAAACAGGTGGTGTTCTACAGTTTCTTGTGGGTGATTACAGTGTGGACATACCGGGGTATGGTTTTGTTGTATTCTATTAATGTGGTTATTCAGCATAACATGTCCTGTTCTCAGTCTGAAGATGGTGGTTTGGTCTCTTTTTGTTAAGTTGTTGATGTTGTCTTGTGGATTTGGTCTTGCCATATATTTAAAAAGCTCTCTCTCTCTTTTTTTCCCTAAGGCCCATCCATTTAACCACTCCTCTCTACTGTTGGAGTTTATGACTTGTTTGACTGTGTCTAGTGTGATGATGTTTGCATCTGCGTTTGTCTGGAACCTCTCTTAGCTAATGTATCTGCATTATCATTTCCTGGTATATTTGAGTGTCCCGGGATCCATTGCATTACCAATCTTATGTTATGTGTTTCGATGAGTTTGTCTGTATCTATGATAGCTGTGTGAGTTCTGGTTTTTTCGTGTTGTTTTCCAGTGCTTGCAGAGCCGATTTGGAATCCGTAAATATGACTGTGTTTGTTTTCTTCGATGGTGTGGTATCGAAAATGGTATTTAAATGATAAATTGCTGTTTCTATAGCTGTTATTTCTGCTTCATAATTGTTACAGACTTCACCACAAGGTCCAAATATTTCTTCTGCTGTTCCATCTGGATTATGATTAATATTCCATATTCAGCTTTTGAAGTAGTGTTAGTGGCTGCACCATCTGTGTATAGATGTATCCAATCCTCTGGATAAGTATCTATTGTTTTCCTTGCTGCTAGTGTTACTGATACTGGGTCTGCCTTTTATCTGTTCTGTCTCATATCTCTACATTTATTTCAGGATTTTTAAAAATTCGTACTTGGTGGAATTTCTTTGATGACTTGAAGTTTGTAGTCGTTTTTCAGGTAGATGGAATTTCTCTTGTATATATCTAACATGTTGTAATACTGACATCTGCTTAATTCTTTGTTTTTAAGTCCATGTATCTACTAATTTTCTGTTAGGGTGGTCCTTCTCCATTCTTTTTTTGTCTTTCATAGAGTACCATAGCGGCCTTGTTTCTCCTCAACTCTAAAGGTTCCACATTACAGTGGATTTCTCAGGCTGCAGCTGGAGTGGACTCACCACTGATGAGTCGTAATGCATTATTTTGTATCTTGTCCAGTGACATATTAGTTGTTTTGCTGCATGTCACTAGGAGCGAGCTACCATGATCTAAAACAGAGCGAACATATCCCAGATAGAGATTATTAAGTGTTTCTTTGTCTGCTCCCCATAAGATACTAGAAAGCTTTTTCATTAGTTGGAGTCTTTGTGTTGCTTTCTTAGTGAGATTCTCTACGTGTTTCTTCAGGTTCAATTATCGGTCTAGTTGTATTCCTAAATATGTAGGGTGTTCCTCTTTTTGTAGACTATTGTGTTGGAGGTTGAGTTTGATGTTTGCTTTAGCTATTTTGTTACTTTTAGTAAATACTGTATATATGTTTTTTGTATATCTATTTTCATTTTCCAGGTATTACAGTATTCTTCTAGGTGTCTCAGGTCTTTGTTTAGTTGTGCTTCAGCTGTACTAATATTTTCATTCGTACTCCACATGACCATATCATCCGCATAGAGAGCTTTTTTATTTATCAGGTTTTGGTAAGATCATTGAGATATATACATATATATATATATATATATATATATATATATATATATATATATATATATATATATAAAGGGTACAACTGAGTGGTGATCCCTGTGGCAATACTTCTTCTAGCACCTCTTTGCATGATAAGCATTCACTTAATTTAGTTTGTATTGTTCTGTCAACTAGGAAATATTTGACCCATTTGTACAGTTTCCCATGTATTCCGGCATCTCTCATCTTCAATAAAGCTCCTTACGCCAGACTCTGTCATAAGCCTGCTGCAGATCTAATAGGATGGCTAAAGTATGTTGTCTCTTCTGCTTGTTTGCGTTCGCCCGATGACTTAAGGAGTGTACCTCGTCATCATCCGCCCTTAAAAGGACATTAAGTAGGCGTGTCTGCGTTGTGTTGTGGTTTACAGTATAATTGTTATATTTGCGCCTTTCGGCCCAACACATCCGACTTCAGCATGACATTTTTGAGTACCGGGTTGTCTTCCCTCTTCGATCCCTACACGCTTGGCCAGACTAGACAGGTTAGTCTATTACTAGAGGCACCACGGAGAGGTGGAGCAGGGTCTGGATGGTTCTGGTTCACCGATCCTGGCGCAGGCCATCAACTGTGGATCGCTGAAAACTTCCAGCTCTGGTGCTGAAATCAATCTTGGACCTGTTGTATTAACCTGAAGATTTGGTTTTCTGTGTTATTGCCTGCCCTGAAACCGGCTTGTACGTAGCACAGAGTATTAGAGGTTTTCAGATACCAGTATAGTCTGCTATTGACCATACTCTCAGCTATTTTACCTATGCATGATGTTAGGGATATGGGACGATAGCTTCTGGGGTCATCTGGAGGCTTGTTCTTTTTGAGCAATGGCACTATATAGGCATTTCTCCATGTCTTGGGACTTTTGCTTTCTTTCCATGACTTATTGATCAGTCTGAGTAATGTTTCTTTGCCTGACTTGCCGAGATGCTTTATCATCTCACTGTGTATCTTGTCGGGCCCTGGGATTTTCTACATTTTAATTTTCTTAATGCCTTCTCTAGTTCCCTCATGTTAAAATCTTCTTCAAATATTTCAACATTTGTTGTTGGGGCTCTTCCAATTAATTTTAAATTTTCGCTGGTTTGTATCGTTATCTGTAAGTTTGCTCGCTCTGTTGACTGAAGCAAAGTAACTATTACATTTTTTAACTATATTTTTTTTGAGCTGATGATTTCACTATAAATTTGATTGGTTTAGGATTTGGTTCTCTTTTATCACCAGACAAATGTTGCACAAGTCTCCATGCTTTTTTCCTTCATGTCGCAGGTCGAGTTTATTGCATGTTTCTTGTCATTTCCCTTTCTTTGCTTTTTTTAGTAACTAGTTTGACCTTAGCACTAGCCTTGTTATAGCTTATTTTATTATTCAAAGTTGGGTTCTGCTCAAGCATTGTTCTGGCTTTCTTTCTTTCTGATACTGCTGTCTCCAGTTCTGTGTTCCAAAATGGTCGATATTGTGTTCTACGTCATTTAGGTATAGTTTGTTCTGCAGTGTTGAGTATTATTTGTGTGAACATCTCGTTTAATTTTTCACCCGCTGCTGTCTGTCAGATTGTTCAGGAGTTGGTCGGATTTTTCTTGATATAGCTTCCAGTCAGCTTTCTTGAAATTCCATCTCGTTCTCTGTTTTGTTTGGATTTTGTTGTTTTTGTGTCTACTTTGGTGACTATGGGTCTGTGATCACTGCCTATGTCATCAATAACTTCAATGTGGCAGTATCTTATGAGATCAGCAGAGCAAATGGTCAAATCGGGTCTACTAAGGGAGAGATGGGCTCTATGTAGGAGAGTTGGTGTTGATTCTGCGTCCTGCATGACAATAAGATTAGTTGATTGGCAAAGATCTTCTATGTATTTTCCTGTGAGATTTGAGTTAGAATATCCCCATTGTGTTGAATGTCCATTAAAATCTCCAGCAAAGATAGTTCTATGGTAATTGACTTGATCAAGTTCTGTTATGTTACAATTTGTGCCTGGTGGATTGTAAACATTATAAATATTATATTTGCGGATGCAAACCAAATTGGGGCTTTCTGAACATCTGCTAGTTCGGCAGTATTTAGTGACGCTACAACCCCCTGTATATTGTTTTTGATGTAAGTGATTATACCCCTACAGTTGTTGGTGCACTTACATGAATAGCTGGTGTAACCTGTTATATGTGTGCCTATGTTCTTGTGTAGTGTTTCCTGCAGTAGGGCAATATCTGGTATTTGTACATGGTTTTGGTTAGCTCTGTTTTCTTGTTTTTGAGGCCTGAAATATTAAGTTGTAGTATATTTAATTTAGGGGGCCTCGGTAGCCTAGTTGGGAAAACCACCCGACTAGACTACCGACGTTCGGACAACCCGTGTTCAATTCCCGCTGGGAGCAGTGTGAATTGTACTCGTGGTTGGAATAAAAAAAAAATACCCCCACGGTCGACCCAGCCGTTGGCAGAAATGGGTACCAGGGTATATTATCCTGGGAAGGTGAGGAATGCCGCTTCGCATCTGAGTTACGATGCTTGAGGCTACACTATACAGAAATATCCGAACATTTCTGGATAGGCGGCCGAGCACATATGGGTATATACTCGCGTGCTAAGACGCCGGTTCAAGTCTCGTACTTTACCTTTACCTTTTCCTTTATATTTAATTTATTTGTTTTTCCACTCTGACCAATCTTCATACTCTTTCTTCCATTAAAATTTCTATATATTGAAGTTTGTTGGATCCGAGGTTTCTGGTTTTTGTATGAGTTGTTTGAGTTTCTTCCAGTAGCTAATTTATCGCACAGTCCAGCCTGCTCGCTCACTGTCTGGCGCGGACTTGTTGACCGAGGCGGCGTTCGAGCTCGTATTGATTTATATTCTTGATGTACATGGCATTGTTAAAACTGGGGGACCTGTGGGCTATCTTCCTACCCCAGGGTGAAGGTTTTGCAAATCAAATCCTCGCCTCAATTCCATTCATGGAATGTATTGTGTCTCTGTCTTTGCTGACATATCATCCATCCATGTGTTCACTTTCTAGGACCTGTATTCAAGCAGGATTCACAACAGCCCATTCCCCACGACTTACTGTCACTGGCACTTACTCCGTTCATTCAGATGTATCACAAAGGGCCAAATGTATCGACAGAGAATCGTCACGTCCTGTGTCACTTGTGTCTATGCGATGTACTATCTATCTATCTATTGTCCTTTCGAGCCGAAGACGGCACATAGGGTAGAACCACAATCTCAAAAACAGAAACCTTGTGTGCCACAGTGGCACATATTGCAGAGATCAATGCTCTAAAATATTTGGCGCTGTTTCCATAACAATACTTTTTACAATGACAGCTTGTCAAGCCATCGATCAACCTCCTTAGTCGCCTCTTACGACATGCTTGGAAGGTCACAGTGTCACTATTGCGATGTACTACAGGACTATTAAAAAGAAACATGATGGACTTCTAGTCAGTACTAGAGCCATTTGTCATCAAGTATGCCAGTTGATGGTCTCGAGGCGGTTTCGCTGAAGCTCTCACCCTGCCCACAGGGGTTCCTATAGAAATAGTAATAAGATAGAAGACAAGACTCTCACTCAAGGGAGAGTGAGGGTGATTAGATGAGGGCCATGGCGTATACCACATGTCGGTGTGCTCTAGCCCTGCATCTATAGGGGCTCACCTCCTCCCCGCCCAGTTATACCGCTGGGAGCTCGGTCGCGCCCAGGACCAACTTTGCGATAACAGAGGGACCACGTGTAGGTGTGGCCTTGGACACAGTAGCCCAGTGGAGTTGAATTTAGTCCATCAAAACTAAGGTGACCATTCGTCCCGGATTGTCCGGGACAGTCCCGGAATTTGACATTTTTTGAACCTTTGTCCCGGATTAGCTGCCGTACCGGTTTTGTCCCGATTTTGGCATATTTTTTAGCTTTTGTCCCGGATTTGATAAAAAATAATTTGGGACACAAACGTTTACCAATTTTGCCATTTTGGTATACGGCGTACATTTCTTCAATTAAAAAAAATATTATTCCGTTGCTGTGTAGACAATTTTGTTTAATATCAAAACAGTAGAATGCGCTCCTAGTTTTAAATCTCGTATATATTCGTTGTGTTACTAACTTTCACTTTCACTTTCGCAAAAAATGGCACCGAAGCGTAATTGTAGTTTTAATCAAGATTTACAAAAGGAATACCCTTTTATAAAAAAGTCTACATCTTCATCAGACTTCACTGTAAGATGTAATATATGTTCATTCGGGTTTACTATTAACCATAGTGGACGTGGTGATATTAAGAGTCACATAAATAGTGATAAACATAAGAGAGCCGTCGCTACTGCTGCATCAAGCTCGTCGTTGACACATTTTTTTCGAGCTGAAAAGGTTGGTGACAAAGAAGAACAGTTAGCTGCTACAGAAGGTGCCTTTGCATATCATACAGTGATGCACAATCACACGTTTAGATCTATGGACTGCACATCAAAATTGCTTCAGGTAACTTTAGAACCAAAATTTGCTTGTGCACGTACGAAAACAGAAGCTATTATTCGGAATGTGTTCACATCCAATGCTCTAAACGAGTTGAGATGTGACCTAGAAAACGTAACATTTATCTCCATACTGACAGATGCCTCCAACCACAAAGAAATCACGATTTTTCCTTTGCTTGTCAGATACTTTGATCGCAATAAGGGACTGAAAGTTAAAATATTAGAGTTGAAGTCATTGCCGGGTGAAACATCTGATATAGTAAGTAGTTTTCTTATTGACTGTCTAACTGAAAATGGTTTAGAACTGAAAGTAGTTGGATTATGTGCAGACAACACAAATTCTAATTTTGGGGGCGCTGAAAGAAAAGGACAGAACAATGTTTTCACAAAACTGAAAGAAAACCTTGGACATAGTTTGATAGGTGTTGGGTGTGCTTGCTATATTTTCCACAACACTGTTCGAGCAGCTGCAGACGTATTGCCTGTTGATGTTGAAATGACTATTGCAAAAATGTATCTGTACTTCAAATCATACACAGTTAGAGTTGAAAGTCTCAAGGAGTTTTGTCAGTTTGTCGACACAGACTTCCAGATGATTTTAGGTTATGCACAAACTAGGTGGCTTGCGCTCTTGCCTGCTGTTGAAAGGGTTCTTTACATGTTCCTGCCTCTAAAATCATATTTTCAATCTCAAGACAGATGCCCAGTTTTTATACAGGAATTCTTTGAAAACCCACTGTCTGAGGCATGGCTTATTTTGGTTCACAGTCAGGCATCCTCTTTCCACGAAGCAGTGCAGAAAGTAGAGGGACAGATGGTCACTGTATTTGAAGTCATTGACAACATCAATAGGTTGAAAGCTATCTTGGAGTCCAAGCTGGAAGACGGCTTCTTGCCATCAAGAGTTCAGATAATCCTTAAAAAGCTGGAAATGGAAGGATTTCCACGTGATGATGTGAAAAAGTTTACGCCAGTGTTTCTTCATTTTATGAAACAGCTTTTAGTTATTTGAAGAAATTGGCTGCAAATAATTTTCAAAACCTAGAGTCTTACAGCTGGGTAATGCTGAACAGAACACCAAATTGGGAAGATATTGAGAAGTCTTCATCATTAGTGAGTCAAACAGTGCCTTCAGTCGACTTTCCAGAAAATGAAATGTATGACGAATATGTCTACATGAAACAGTTTGTTACTTCACAAAAAATTAGTGAGTGGAGTCTTAATAAAACATTACCAGGACAGCGTTGGGTTGAACTAGCTTCCCACTTCAGAAACAATCATGTGCCCGTTTCACATATTCTGTAGTTGGCAGAGTTCTTTTTGTGTCTACCTGGCACAAATGCTGCAACAGAACGAGTGTTTTCTCTGATGAACAGTTTGTGGACAAATGATAAAACACAACTAGGTGTTGAAACTTTAAAAGCCATGTTGATCACCAAAGTGAACTATGAGGGAACATGTGTCGAATTTTATAAGATGCTGCATACAAAGAAGGACATTTTACAGAAAATTCACTCATCTGAAAAGTACATCATCTCTGTTTCACCTTCACTTTAAGTGAGTATCACTGGTTTTTTTTTTTTTTAATCTCCTGATTATCCTGATAGCGTATTGTAGGTCTATATTATTAGATGTTTTAAAATGTGTGTATTATTCACTTGAAAATGACAGCAAGAAGAAATGTAATTTTATTGGTGGAAAATTGAAGTAAAATTATTCCGTCCCGGAATGGGATTTCAAAAATATGGTCACCTTAATCAAAACCGGAGAGGTTTTTGTCTAAACAGAGAGGTTTTGTCATCCGATATCCACTGAGCCTGGCAAATGAGAGGCTACGAACACTTGAAATACCTTTTGGTGATGTCAAGAGCGGACATCACCCCCCCCCCCCACTACGAACACTTGAAATACCTTTTGGTGATGTCAAGAGCGGACATCACACACCCCCCCCCCCCCCACTACGAACACTTGAAATACCTTTTGGTGATGTCAAGAGCGGACATCACCCCCCCCCCCCACTATGAACGCTTCACATACCTTTTGGTGATGTCAAGAGCGGACATCACCCCCCCCCCCCCCACTATCTATGAACGCTTCAATACCTTTTGGTGATGTCAAGAGCGGACGTCACCCCCCCCCCCCCCACTATGAACGCTTCAAATACCTTTTGGTGATGTCAAGAGCGGACATCACACCCCCCCCCCCCATCCCCACTACGAACACTTGAAATAACTTTTGGTGATGTCAAGAGCGGACATCACACCCCCCCCCCCCCCCCACTACGAACACTTGAAATACCTTTTGGTGTTGTCAAGAGCGGACATCACCCCCCCCCCCCCCCACTATGAACGCTTCAAATACCTTTTGGTGATGTCAAGAGCGGACATCACCCCCCCCCCCCCCCCACTATGAACGCTTCAAATACCTTTTGGTGATGTCAAGAGCGGACATCACCCCCCCCCCCCCCCCCCCCCCCACTGAACGCTTCAAATACCTTTTGGTGATGTCAAGAGCGGACATCACACACCCCCCCCCCCCAAACCCATTTGTTCAAGGTATTCATATACAGGAAATTAAATTTGAAGCGGCAAGTATATTAACCACTCATATCGTACTAATATGAAGTGTACAATGCAGAGAAATAAACATACTAATAGTACGCATGTGGGAAAAAAAAAAAAACAACATTAGCAACCATCCCCATAATCGTCATCAAGTGCCACACCGGCTGCAATGGGTGATCATGTCCTCCCAGAATTCTCTGTCCTCGGTGTATTGAATCAGTTCTGTTTGTTGACTTTTTACTATGCCACGTCACCAAACTATCTTGTATTTTCACGCAACTATTAACATAATTTAAACAAAAAGAAAGTCTTTTCGTATCAAACAATGATAATATAGCCATGTACAAAGCAAGAAACGCCAGCTTTTAATAATGAACTTTATGTCGCCATTTCCTCCTACGACTTTCATAAATAAACAGCTAGAACTAAAAATACTGCATTTAGATTCAACCGAGCTTCTGCGTGTCGAGCATTTACTGTGTGTTCTGATATTATCTTTCTGCTCTTGTGAAGAACGAACAGGACTGATGAGATTTCATCACTCAACACTTGAAGACACCGCTTTAGTACCTCTTAATGCCTCGATGACCGCCGACGCTGTGTCAGACTACTT